>PYHX02000467.1:12098851-12468449 GCA_004302925.2 Cochliomyia hominivorax
TTATTTATAAAATCCCTTAATGTATACAATACATAATAATAATTAATTTTGCCTTAAAATATACTTTCCAATGAAATTGTTTCCTGAAATTATACTCAAAATTAATTTTTAAAATTTCTTACATATTTTAACAATTTCATTTGCAAATATTTTATAGATTTATCCATGATGAATAGATGTCTTTAATTGTATTGTGGTATTACTAGAAGATTCTAAAATCAATATTTTGCTATAAAATTCCTTAAATTATTGTAATATTATTTTAATATTTGTTTCTTTGGCATTTAAAATTCATATAATTATTTTTATATTAATTAGAGTATTTTATGTCTTGTGATAATGATGATGATAATGATGATGATGACTATTATTACCATTTCCAGTCATTTAAATATACAATTATATTTAATATTATTATCAGTCTTAATGTTTGACCAAATATTTTTATATGTCTTTCATTCTCATATGAAAGAATGTCTGTTATGAATTGATTTGTCGTTTATATTTTGATATTGAATATAAACGAATCTAAAATCTTTGGTGGTGTTGAGATTGAAGGAATCTTTTCTAATATTATTACAATATTTCTCTCTTATTATTCATGTCCATATTGTGGTGATGTGTACAATAAGGGAATGAATAAATTTTTATGCAGAAAAAGGGTTTTAAAAGAGGATGGAAAATAAAATCTGATTTATGTAGTCAGAGTATACTGTACTCTAGTTAGAGTATACTGTACTCGAGTCAGAGTATACTGTACTCGAGTCAGAGTATACTGTACTCGAGTCAGATTATACTGTACTCGAGTCAGATTATACTGTACTCGAGTCAGATTATACTGTACTCGAGTCAGATTATACTGTACTCGAGTCAGATTATACTGTACTCGAGTCAGAGTATACCGTACTCGAGTCAGAGTATACTGTACTCGAGTCAGAGTATACTGTACTCGAGTCAGAGTATACTGTACTCGAGTCAGAGTATACTGTACTCGAGTCAGAGTATACTGTACTCGAGTCAGAGTATACTGTAACTCGAGTCAGAGTATACTGTACTCGAGTCAGAGTATACTGTACTCGAGTCAGAGTATACTGTACTCGAGTCGAGGTATACTGTACTCGAGTCAGAGTATACTGTACTCGAGTCAGAGTATACTGTACTCGAGTCAGAGTATACTGTACTCGAGTCGAGTATACTGTACTCGAGTCAGAGTATACTGTACTCGAGTCAGAGTATACTGTACTCGAGTCAGAGTATACTGTACTCGAGTCAGAGTATACTGTACTCGAGTCAGAGTATACTGTACTCGAGTCAGAGTATACTGTACTCGAGTCAGAGTTATACTGTACTCGAGTCAGAGTATACTGTACTCGAGTCAGAGTATACTGTACTCGAGTCAGAGTATACTGTACTCGAGTCAGAGTATACTGTACTCGAGTCAGGTATACTGTACTCGAGTCAGAGTATTACTGTACTCGAGTCAGAGTATACTGTACTCGAGGTCAGAGTATACTGTAACTCGAGTCAGAGTATACTGTACTCCGAGTTCAGAGTATACTGGTACTCGAGTCAGGAGTATACTGTACTCGAGTCACGAGTATACTGTACTCGAGTCAGAGTGATACTGTACCGAGTCAGGAGTATTACTGTACTCGAGTCAGGTATACTGTACTCGAGTCAGAGTATACTGTTACTCGAGTCAGAGTATACTGTATCAGAGTCAAGAGTATACTGTACTCGAGTCAGAGTATACTGTACTCGAGTCAGAGGTATACTGTACTCGAGTCAGAGAATACTGTACTCGAGTCAGAGTATACTGTACCTCGAGTCAGAGTATACTGTACTCGAGTCAGAGTATACTGTACTCGAGTCAGAGTATACTGTACTCGAGTCAGAGTATACTGTACTCGAGTCAGAGTATACTGTACTCGAGTCAGAGTATACTGTACTCGAGTCAGAGTATACTGTACTCGAGTCAGAGTATACTGTACTCGAGTCAGAGTATACTGTACTCGAGTCAGAGTATACTGTACTCGAGTCAGAGTACTTGTTACTCGAGTCAGAGTATACTGTACTCGAGTCAGAGTATATTGTACCGGTCAGAGTATACGTACTCGAGTCAGAGTATACTGTACTCGAGTCAAGAGTATACTGTACTCGAGTCAGAGTATACTGTACTCGAGTCAGAGTACACTGTACTCGAGTCAGAGTATACTGTACTCGAGTCAGAGTATACTGTACTCTAGTCATAGTATACCTGTAGTGTAACTCTAGTCAGACCACATTTCATGCCCTAACTTAACTTTAGACAGACCATTCAAGGTACATATTTTTCTTGTCAGTTACATTTAAACCGAGTCAGACTACAGTCTTATCTTTAAACGTAAAATAATTTATTCACAATTTTCATTTCTTGTTACATAACCCTATTTATTTTTATTCTAAAGTCTCCTTTATTCTATGTCTTCTGTTGTCATGATAATAATATTGATGTTAGCACTACTTTTGCTTTATATCAACAGCTTGTTACCACTGCTGCTGATGATAATGACAATTCCATGGTTGATGATGACAAACTGGGGAGAGGGAGTTCTTTAGCTATATGGATACGTATTTAAAATTATTTATATGTAAATGTATATGTCTATGTACGTACGTGTATGTGTTTTCATAATATCTATGACAAACTTATGCATTTAAAACATTTACAACATAATCCCACAAACAAACAAACATGAACCAAATGAGGATGTATAAACATTTATACTCTTAAAATTGCAGACGTACACAGAGAAAAATATTAAGATTCTAAATTGGAAAAAATGCAATGAGAAATTCATGAAGGGGAATAATTGCAATAAGGCCGCAAAAAGCTAAAGTAAAGTCAGACTAAATAAAAATTGGGTTATGTGTCAAATCTCAATTATGACAGACTCTAGTAAGGTGAGACTTTAGTAAAGCCAAGATCAAAGTATTGGAGTCAGACATTAGTAAAGTCAGACTAAAGTAAGTTCAGATTATAGTAAAATAAAGAAGTTTGACGCTATTGAACTTAGACCATAGTAAAGTCAGACTGTATTAAAAACAGACTGTAGTCAAACAAGAGTAAATCTAGACTAAAGTACAGTCAAAGACTACAGTAAGGTTAGACTATTGTTTAATTAGTCTATGATAACATGAAGATATTAAGTCAGACTGTAGTTATGTCAGTCCTCTGTAAAGTCAGACTATAATAAATTTGGATTATATAAAATTCAGATTATAATAAGGTTTGACTATAGTAAAGTCAAGCTTACGACTGCTCCAATTGAAGCAAAGTCAAATTGTATATAAATCGGATTTTATAGACTTATGGTATTGAAGTCCGATTGCAATAAAGTCAGACTATAATAAATTCAAACTATATTCAATTTGGACTACAGTGAAATTAGATTAGAAAAAAATCAGAATTCTGTAAAGTAAAACTAAAGTAAAGCAAGAATATCGTAAAGTCAAACGATATTGAAGTCAAACTATTCTAAAGTCAGACAATTGTAAAGTCAGACTTCAGGCTTTATTAAAGTTGGCCGATATAAAAGCCAGACTATAGTGAGGTCATGCAACACTTAGTCAGACTTTAGTAAAACAAGTCTACAGAAATGTCCGTCTTTAGTTAGATCTGTCTACAGTTAATTCAAATCTTGCTAATAGTTTAGTCATACTATGGCCTAGTTTAGTTTTAGTTAGTCACAGTATTGTTACAGTCAGACTATAATTTTAGTTAGTTTCATTTCTCTCTGTGTATAAATCTCAAATTCAAAATATTGTTTTTATTTTCATCTAAAAATGTAAAACATTTTTATATTTCTCAAGTGTTGGGGATGAACATAAATGTATTTTGTTTTTGTTTTTTCTTATTCCGTAGCTCTTTTCTTTTTTGTTTTGCTCTCTGCCAAGTACATGTAGCAGTAAAGTAATAAGAACTATTTTTGCAATCTAAAAAAATATATATAATAGATACAATATGACAGTCATGTTTGTTTGAAAATTATTATGCAAAATACACATAAAATAAAGCTAAAAAATAAACACACACACACACACTCACACATATACTCAAGCAAAATATTTTGTTAAATGTTCCAAAGGAAAATAAAACAAGTAAGAATGCTATATATTGGGCTATGCCGAATTTTCAAATACCCTCCACCACAAATGTGTGCACACTCACACATACACTCACAAATGTACACAATTTATTAACGTTTTTCTTAAATACAACACTGGATCACTTAACTATAACATTTTTTCTGTTGAACCGATTTTAATAATTCCAGAAATTATAATGATAATGATAGTGATAATGAAGTACATATAACTTTATATTACAACAAAATCTTATTCTAATTTGACGATTTCTAATTGACAGTTTTACGAAGATTCTCCTCTGGAATTTAGAGGTTCCCTCAGAAATAGGTGATTTTAAATGGGAAATTTCCCAGGACTATAAGAAATATTCAGGCCAAATTTCATTAAGCTTTGTCTATTGACGGACAGACTGACAGACTGATGTAATGCAAGAATATACATTATATTGCCTGAGATGATTCCTTCTTAGCGTTACACACGGAATGACAAAGTTAATATAACCTCTTCACCACTTGTGTCGGTGGAGGGTATAAAACAAATAATTGTATTTTTTGCTTTTTGTCTCTTGCAACTAAACATTTCTTGTTCAAATATAATTGTGCACTTTTTTGTTGCACAAGAATAGTTTTATTTTTAATTCCTATAATTATCCGAAGTTAATGGTGTAAAAGACTGAATGCATTTTCTTCTTATTTATTATTACATAAGAATATAAACACGTAAGCAGTTAAATATGACGCTAAAGTAGAAGAGAGAAAAAAAATCTAAAATTGTAGCATACTTTTGGGTGCCATTTAAAGTAAATACAAATAAATTTTATTTAATAAATATTTTAGGAAGAATTTGAATAAAACACCATAAATATAGAATTATTTTTAAAAACATTATTTCTTGCTCAATTCATGCCAGACATTGTAATCAAAAATGATGGTAAAATTATTTAAATCATGTTTTTGTTTAGTTAAATAAAAAATTCCAGCTGACTCATTTTGGAAATATAGATTAGCAGCAAACGAAACGAAACACGCAATTTGCATTAAGGCTTATTAATTTAGGTTTCATTCATATGAGTCGTCGTCTAATCGATTAATTTAAATTATAATAAATTTCACGCCCTGTACACACAGACATAATTCAAGCTTTTGTTGAAAAGATGCTATCAATTGCAGACAAGAATTTGCTTTTATTTTCACAAAATTTTTGTAGAAAATTTTAATAAAAAAGCAAATAAATATGAAAATAATCGTGGAATTCTTGCCAATTCCCATATTAAATATTCTATTGAATCCAAAACTTTAAAAAAATTTTTGGTGAGACTTAAATTTTTGATGAAAAATTAAATTTTTGTGAAAAATTAATTTTGTGAAAAATTCAATTTTAGTGAAAAATTCAATTTTTAGTGAAAAATTCAATTTTTAGTGAAAAATTCAATTTTAGTGAAAAATTCAATTTTTAGTGAAAAATTCAATTTTAGTGAAAAATTCAATTTTTAGTGAAAAATTCAATTTTTAGTGAAAAATTCAATTTTTAGTGAAAAATTCAATTTTTAGTGAAAATATTTAGGAATTATTTTAGTGAAAAATTCAATTTTTAGTGAAAAATTCAATTTTTAGTGAAAAATTCAATTTTTAGTGAAAAATTCAATTTTTAGTGAAAAATTCAATTTTTAGTGAAAAATTCAATTTTTAGTGAAAAATTCAATTTTTAGTGAAAAATTCAATTTTTAGTGAAAATGCATTTCTATAGTGAAAAAAAATTTTGATAAGAAATGTCATTTAAAAAAAAAAGGAATAAATTTTTTTAAAAATACAATTCAGAGATTTTTAGTAAAAAAATAAAAGTCGTAGTGGAAAATTCATATTTTCGAAAAAAATTTTTTCTTTGAACCTAATGAACCTGAATTAGAATATGAATAGTGAATAGAATCTGAATTATTATCTGTACTAGAATCCAAAGTAGAACTAGAATCTCAGCTACAATCTGAATTATTATTTAAGCTCAAATAAGAACTAGAATCCGAACTAGAATCTGTACAAGACTTGGAACTGAACTGGAACTGAACTAGAATTTGAGATTTAATCTGAACTAGAACTCAACTAGAACTGAACAAAAATTGAACTAAAACCGAATTAGAACTGAACGTGTGATTTTATTTAGTTTTTTCGCCTAGAAGTATGCACTCCGATGAATTTTAGTCCTTCAAATGTATTTTTTAGTGTTTTTTTTTTGTATTGCAGTTCGTTTCAATAAAATCTTCTTGTTAAGCGATTTATGTTAATTTATGCCAACTCAAATATAGAATTTAAGTCCAATGTATAAAATGCCTTCAAGTACATAGCAGCAACAACAACAACAAAAACAACAAAAACATTAAGATTATTTAAATAAAATCACATTTATCAACACATTTACATTATTTCGATATTAAAATCATTTTGTTAGCAATTTCTGTTTTTGTTATTGTGATCTTCTTTTTACGTTTTTTTCTCGTTAAATATTTTTTTATAATAAAAACAAAACGAATAAAATAAAAAAGCATAAAATGTTGTTTTTTTTATTTTGTTATTAACATTTAAAGTGTTGATGTTTTTGTTGTTGTTGTGTGTTTATTTTTTCGTGTGTGTTAGTGATGATGGTGATAATAACAACGATGACAATTTTAAGCAAATAACACACACACATATCTACATACAGCTTTTAACAATGACAATAATAAAGAGGCCTTTTAATATATTGTTGTTGTTGTTGTTGCCGTTTGTTATTATTATAATTGTCCTTGTTGATACAAATATTTACATTCCTAAATACATTTTGTGTTTTTGTCCTTATTTTACACACAACAAAAATGTTAAATGTTTAGGGCGGGTTTTTGTTCCTTTTTTCCATCAACTCACTTTGTGATAAGAAAGGTGAGGAGGTAACTAAGAGTGTATCTGTGCGTGGGTATTGGTAAAAATAAAATAACATTAATTACAGTCTACATTTAGGCTTCTAATACATGAAATATTCTACTGTTTTTATTATGTCTTTTTCTGCTTTTGCTTCATCCTGTAAATAAAGGATAACGCAATTAATGTAAACAATGAAAAATTAATGAAATTAAATCAACTTACAGCAATAATAACTGACAATCACTCATACAAACATATATACACACACACACACTTTAAATGAATGATAGTCTACAAAAGCAAAAACTGGGAAAAAAGAAGCCTGTTATAAAGAAAGAGAGAGAGAAAAAAATTATAAATTAAAAGGATCTAAAAACGAAAACAAAGAAAAAAGATTAGAAGAACAATCAGTCTTCTCCCCTGCTGTTTGAAAACAAAAACAAAAGAGAGATCAAAAAAGGAGAAGCATAACAAAAGAAGAAAAATTTGCAAATTAAGCTGGATATTATAATGACAATGGCTGGATGGTTGGTAAAAATTAAAATATCCTTTTCTTACATTCTCTCTCTCTTTCTCATTATCCTTTATAATTTTTCAAATCTTTATAAATTATAAACGCCCTGGAAAGATTTTTTTGTTAAGTTCTTCTCATTGTTATTATTTTATTTATGTAAACAATTACATAATAAGAAAAGGACATTATTTATACTCTAAAAGTTGTTGTTGATTTCTTCCCAACTAAAATTCTTGGAAAAATAATGAGGAGTAAAATAAGTTCAGTTAGTAATTACACGAAAATAATGTTAGTTTACAAGAGAGCAAAATAGAAAAAATGCTTCATGGAATCAATGTTTCTTGGGGAATATACAACCTTGAACTAATATACAGTTAAACATAGAAGTAAACTTAAATTTGATTACAGTTATCAAATAATCCTTTTTGGTCTTTAAATGGTGAAAGGAGTGAGATCGAAAAATTCTTTACATAAATATTTTTCGCTTACCAAACTGACAGGTTCATTTTTTGATTAAAGTTATTATAATAATTATAACAATCATAATTATAATTATAATTATAATTAACAAAAATGTATATTTTTATCATTTAAATCACTAGTGATGAAATTTTTGATTCTTTTTGGAAACCCTTTCATTAACGTTTTTAGTGCTTTCTGTCAATTTGCTCAAACAGGTAGTGCATCACCGTTTTAAATTTACCACACTTTTAGACACTTTTCCAAGGCAGTCTTTTTTGAAAAGATTCCCTGATCCGAAAAAATCAAATTTTCACTGAAAATTAAAATTTCACTAAAAAATCAAATTTTCACTGAAAATTAAAATTTTCACTAAAAATTCAAATTTTCACTGAAAATTAAAATTTTCACTAAAAATTCAAATTTTCACTAAAAATTCAAATTTTCACTAAAAATTCAAATTTTCATTAAAAATTCAATTTTTCACTAAAAATTCAATTTTTCACTAAAAATTCAAATTTTCATTAAAAATTCAAATTTTCACTAAAATTCAAATTTTCACTAAAAATTCAAATTTTCACTAAAAATTCAAATTTTCACTAAAAATTCAAATTTCACAAAAATTCAAATTTTCACAAAAAATTCAAATTTTCACAAAAATTAAAAATTTTTCACAAAAATTAAAATTTTCACTAAAAATTCTAAAAATTCAAATTTTTACTAAATTCAATTTTCACTAAAATTTTACTAAAAATTTTCACTAAAAATTCAATTTTTCACTAAAAATTCAATTTTTCACTAAAAATTCAATTTTTCACTAAAAAATCATTTTCACTAAAATTCAATTTTCACTAAAATTCAATTTTTCAACTAAAAATTCAAATTTCACTAAAAATTCAAAATTTCACTAAAAATTCAAATTTGCACTAAATATTCTAATTTCACTAAAAATTCTAATTTTCACTAAAAATTCAAATTTTCACTAAAAATTCAATTTTTCGCTAAAAATTCAATTTTTCATTAAATATTGAATTTTTCAACTTCAATTTTTACAAAAATTGAAAATTCAATTTTTTCTTTTATATCTCTTATTTTTTTATTCTATTTATATTTCTGACATTTTGTTTTCTTGTGAGCATTTCGTTTTGGTGATAGTTAGATTGCAAAAATATGTAATTAATTAGGAACAATTTTGGAGCATTGGAATAGAGACGACAATATTTTCTATGGAATTGAATTTACAATAGATATTTAGAAATGAGACTACTTCCCTTCTATTGCAAATAAGCTTGTCATATAATAGCAAATTTACACATATACACAAACATACTATCATTGGACACATACACACTTATTGACCAAATATTTAGCAATAACGATGTCTAACACTAGTTATTGCAGGATGGATAATGATGTTTTTGTATGTTTTTAGGTCGTTGTTAATTTGATTTTTGAAATTTTTGCTATATTCAATCCTACACTACCACTGATTCACAAAAGTGAGTATATAAAGTTTGTCAGCCCGTTTGTAACATAAAAATAAACAAGCATTAAAAATGATTTAGACGGTCGTAACTGAAAGGCACTCGATTGGAACCTAATAATGATAAATGCTACTTTCTTCGAAAGATTCGGAACTAACAAATATGTATTACAGTTTTTGCGTTGATAGACTTTCAAAATTTTGGAAAATTTGGTATTTTTATAGAGTATTGAGAAAAGGACCCAAATAAGAAGGTCCGGTCCTAACAATGATGAAAGCCAATCTCTATGTAAATCAAAACAGAAGAAAAGAATCAAAATAATTGTATTTTCCTTTAGGGTCCAACCGGGTATCAAAAAATCATTTTGTTATTTCTTTCATGCATTACTTTGGGATAAAGTCTGTTTAAGATTCGTTATATTCTTTCAAAATATTCTCTATTGTCATAGTTGTTGTTGCTGTTGGCCTGTTTATTGTGAGTTATAGCTGATTGTTCTTTTTTGGCGATATTTTCTAGGTTTATAAGGCAAAAAAGACTAAAATTTGTTTGAGCTTAAAGAATCCTCTAATTATGAAGAAAATCTAACGCGCGTTTTAATATTTCAGATTATAATACACAAATACATATATAACTATATATATACACTAACAAACCATTAGAGTATTAAACATTCATACACACCACACAAACTTTCCAAAAGAGAAAAGTTTAACATTCTATGGCAAACACTTACACTTACTACAGACAGACAAACACTTAAACTTATCTAGGAAACGGAAATGCTGTATGTTTGTTGAATAAGTAAGTGTTGGTGATTGAAAGCCAACATTTGTTTGTATGGGTGTGTTTGTTGGTATATCTGTGTGTGTGTTAGCGAGAGTGTGTTTGTGTGGCTTTTCACTTGATATTTTAGTCAAAATATTTATGGTTTACCAGAAACAAGTAATTTTTCGCACGAATGCCTCTTTTCACTCTATTTCTTTTTTTCGAACGTTATAATTTTTTTGTTGTTGTTGTTGCTGTTCTTCTTCTTCTACTTTTTTTGGTTGTACAAAAATATTTGAAAAATTCGTACTTTTATTTCATTGTTATAGTGGTTGTTGTAGTTGTAGTGTTTGTAACTTGATGAATATACTAAGAGAATTCTTATGATGTCCTAGTTGAAGTTTTAGTTAGTGTTAGAAAAATGTAGACGAAAAAAAGTGAAAGAAAAGAAAGAGAGAAAATAAAATAGAAACCAAACTAACACTAAAACAAGATGGTGATGGAGATGAGGATAAAGAGGAAACAATATGAAGAAGAAGTTGTGTGTAAAAAAATGTCTCAAATTTAGTGAAGTTTTAGGTTTTTTTGTGTTGTAAAAGGAAACTTACTTCATCATATTGTTGGCAGCCAAATTATATTATGGCTCAAAGCCATAAATCAAAATTCATATAAGGATTGTAACAAACACATACAAACATACACTTTCACAAACACACACACTCCTGTAACATTTATTCTCATCCATATTCATTTCTTCATTTAACAAGTTTTACAGGGCAAAAAGGAACAAGCAAACATTAAATCCCTTTCCCTCCCCTCTCTCTCTCTCTCCTCTCATTTAGGTCATTTTTATACAAAAAGGATGAAATATGTGAGAGAATGATTTTTGGCTGTTTCATATATCGGAATATTCATTTTAATTATTTTTTGCTTTTTCCTAAATTTTTGCTTATTATTATCCCCTCTTTTTCTATTGTAGCCATTTTCACTCTAAAACAAAACAAAAAAAAAACTATTTTTAATTACGACATTTTTCAACGCAATTAATATTGAGCTTGTTCTTGTTGTCATTAACGTTACTGCCTTTTACTTTGTCTGTGTTTTTGCTGTGTGTGTGTGTGCATGTGTGTTTAAAAGGATCATGGCCATTGAATGCAAAATTGTAATTTTGCCATTCTGCTGCATTCATCCACATAAAATTTGTATTGAAATTCCAAACATTAGACAATTTTCTAATTAAACTGGCGTCTTGCTGATTAGGATTTCAATTAAAATAGATTTTATATGATTTTCGCAAAAATTGTCTGTCAACTTAAATTTGACTCATTAACTCATAACATCATCCAATTCAGTATCAAAGAGAGCTTCAAACTTGCTATAGTTGGATTTTTTAAGGAAATTTAAACTTCTGTTGGGACGACTTTTGGACATTTCCTGTAGCTTAAAAATCATTTCAAATTTTGATCGGGATATTGCGAAAAATCTGTTATCACTTCATGATCGCTTGTTATTTTAGCCAAACCGATTTGCGACCTTTTCAATATCCCACGTCAGATGCATAAATTGTTAAACGGATTGAAATAAGTGACCAGAAAAAGCTGCGTACTAAAGCTCGTACTAAAATTCTCAACAACACAGAACCTACAAAAAGTGGGACAAGCATTCAAAAGTCTGCCGCTAATATGAATCCAATGTTATTAAACTGTAGTGGGAGAACCTGTTCATTGAAAGAAAACCTGGTTCAAGTATAAGAAATGATTGGAAAAGAGTCCGCTTAGCCTAGAGCTCCAATTATTTGTTATAAAATTTTGAAGCTAATGAAGGTTTAAAAACAGACAAGGCCAAAAAAGTCCCTGACTGAGCCTGAATTGGCCAGAGTTTCTGTTATAGTCCTGAGACGACATCTAAGTTCATGCACAAAACTTTCGCGAAATTGTTAATTATAAAGATTATAAAAATCGGTTCAGTAGAAAAAATTATAGCTACAAATATAACTAATTTTATGACTCATTACTATGTGTATATGAGTGTGTATCAAAGTACGGTTTTTGACTCTTTTTTATTCTTCAAACTATGGGATCCAAAAGAGTTTAATTTTAATTAAAAAAAAAAAAAGGTTTTTATTTTTTATTGCTCTTTGAACAAGAGTTAAATTCGAAAAAATTCTAAGAATCAAAAAGATAAAAATCAAAAAAGAGCAAAATCCAAAAAAGAATTTTTTAATGAATAATTCGCTCAAATTGTTTTGAAGTCGTGTGTAGCAGTAAAAAATGTTGTTTCGTTAAGCTGAAAAGTGGATGTTTGAAGGAATGTACAAACGTAATCACATATTAAGATGTGTTTACTTTCATTTTACTTTTTTGTTTTCTTTTCAACCATTTCGCAATTTTGAGGAGTAATAAAATAAACATTGGTGTTTTTGATCTTCGCTAAAAGAAGAATAAAATAATTTGTTCCTGATTTTACACAGAGCAAAATAAAGATCAAAATTTTAATCGAAAAGAAAAGAGTTTAATTTTTCAATCTCCTCAAAGAAGAGTAAAAACAAAGATCATTTGAAAATAGAGATTTATCTGAGTTTTCCCATACTCTGGTGTATATAGTAACGTCTTTAAACACAAATTTGGTGCATACCGAATATAGCATTTGTTTATTTTCCAACATCACACAAATTTAAAACATCACAATAACTGACAACTAATCCCAAAATAATGTTTATTTCAAAAAGTCTAATAAAAATCAGAAAAAATATAAAACAAAATAATTAAAAAATAAAACTTCTTTCCTCAACACAAACATATAAAAAAGAGAGAAATTTAAAAATTTCATCAAATTCTATGTTAATGTTTAATGTGTCTCTATCTCTCCACCAGAGCTGCTAATGCAGTCACTTCCATCCTTAACATTACTTTGCCTCATTCTCTCACTCTTTTCATATCCTTTTGAAAACTCTTAAAACAGGAAGTTTTATTTTGTACAAAATTTATACAAAACTATTCGTATAATTGTAAATATTTAACTCCAAATAAACGGAAATATTAAAGTTTTTTTTTTCAACTGTTGAAAATAAACTTTCATTATAATTTTGTTGTTGTTCTCTGCAATTGTTTTTTGCTGAAATAAATTTTTGGTAGAGAATTGTGTTTGCTTAATTGTTGCACAAAACTGAAAAAAGAACTAAAAAAACAATGTTTATCATTTGTTTTTCCTTCAGTTTTTCTTTTTTAATTTTCATCAGTTGAAAATTTTCCAAAATAGTTAAATTATATTTTGAATTTTTTTTTTTGTGTGAGTGAGTGTTTGTAGAGGCCATAAAGTAACGAGTAATTATGAGATGTAGAAAAAGTAATAAAAATCTTGGAATTTTCTAAACAATTTTGTCAACTTGAAGTTGCAACTAAAGGAGTAATTTTTGAATGTTATTTAGAAGATGATATTTTGAAGATATTTATATGAAAAGGACAATATTGGTGTTCACGTATAGAAAGTATTTTCCACTTAGCACAACAATAAATGAGATAAATTAAGAGAAAAAGCTTAAAGCTTTTTTTAATGCCTTAAGAAACTGGTCTCTTAAATTTTCCGATTAGTTTTACGCCCCTTAAGAAGTGCAATGGTCTCAAAACTCTTGTTTGTGTAACTTTGCAACTTAGAATTAGTTCATGTAAAACACAAGTCTTTAATTGTCCAGAAAACGGGGTGCGGACCTACAAATTAGTCATTTCTGATATTTAAACTTTCCAAAAAAATCTTGAGTTTTTTTTGGAGATAACAAAAATCAAAGATAAATTCATAATGTTATAGTCGGTCAAGCCCACTATTTAATACTTACACCACAATGTTGGTCGAAAAATGGACAACCTCGTATAATTTATTTCTGCATATTTTTAGTGGTATAATTTGAACTAATTAAAATTCTGCGTTTTAAAAAGAACTTTTAGGGTAATAGTATTAAGATATTCACATCGAATCGCTTATGTTTTCTTAATTTGACCAATTATTATTTCAATACCTAAATGGTATATGTGATATTTATGACCTTGAAAGTGACATTTGGAAGGAAGCTTGTATGGGATGTGTGAGAAGCACCATCACATAATTTGGGATATCGGCACCATTTTAATGTTATTTCCACTTAAGTTTTTCCTTCTCCTTTGTTGTGTATTACCTCAAAAATACGTACTGGGAATTCTTTTGAGAAGTTCAGATTCAATTTCTTCTAAAATTTTTTTATTTTAAGTTTATCTCTTACGGGCCATGTATTTCCACATGTTCTCCATGGATTAATGTCCGGATTATAAGACGATCAGTCTAACCAGAGTATGGTGTGTTCGTTAGACTATGATTTATGAAACATGTACGACACATTATCTTTCTGGAATGTACAATATTCATCCATTATCTTCATCCATTAAAGAGAGATAAGCTCTTCTCTCTAGCAGTTCGTAATTAATTGTCCTTAACCATAACACAAACAACCATAAAACAAGCAAACAATAATACGTTTTGACATACGAACATCGTTTGATCTCAAATCGTTCCAATAACAAGAGCATGAGTCATGATCGTCTGAATAAAATTTTTTTCGTCAGAGAAAATTTCTTGTTTCCACTCACTTCTCTGTCCATTTCATGAATTTTCGACAATTTTCTTTATGTTGTTTTTTGACTATTGACTTCCACTTCAGTTTCTTCTATTTTTATCCTTATGTAGGTTTCTGAACACCATAATTCTGCCCTTTATTGAAAAAATGCATACCATACCTTCGGAATGTGTAATTTTAAGACCTTTTACTCTATTGATACATCCTTCGTCATGGAAAAAATTAATTTGGATCTTTCTACGATCGCACAGTAAGGAAAATATTGAAGTAAAATTTAGATGTTTGTCATTAGAAAAATATTTATAAAGAACGGAAATTTATTAGATTTTATTTTTGCCCTTTTCACGTCTGCGTTTGTAGAAATATTTCACATAAAATTGCACCAAGAATATTTCACATGAATCTAAGAAAATCTTGTTTACTTAAAAAAAGTACCGTTAAGTTGCACCTGACCACGTAGGCACTTAAACTCTTTAGATAAATTCCAAAATACTTCATTACTCCTCAATCAAGTGAATTTCATCGAGATATTTCTAACGATCGAAAAGTTACAAATTATTTCAAAATTTTTTCAAATTATTTAATTGCAATACAAATGATAATGAAAGGATACTTCTCTGTTATCAGTATATATACCGATATATATAATTTTTCATTGAAAGGTCAGCGTCTTAGAAGCAACAAAAAATTAAGTAAATATTAGTAAAACTAAGTCTCAAATAAAGGTCCAATCGAGGTATAGTTCATGTTGAGAAACGTGTCCATAGTTCCAAAACGGTATGGATCCTATGACTTTTATATAAGATCCAGTTACGAAAATTACATCATAAAAAATTCCATATCTCAATATGCATGAACACAAATCATAGAATCAAATTCTGTGAAGTTCGGTTCTTGAATCTTAATGGTTCCAATGTGATGCTCTCAATATATAAAGCATAATTTTTTGATTATTTATTTAATTTAATTTAATTTATTTTTTATTTCTCAACGAATTAAGTACTTAAAGTAAAGCGTCATGTGTTTTCACTATAAAAATCTGACTCGTTCCTTTCATTTCCTCCTATTTCCTTTTGCATCTTCTGTGTCATATCTGTTAAACTGTAAATCTTAAATATAAATATTTTACTTCCTTTTCCGTTTTATATTTTTTAATGGACTACGAATAATGCAATTTTTTTTTAATCAATCTTTATTTGTTTTCTTCTCATTTCAGGTAATTTTTCCTTATTTGATAAAAAGACATAAACCTGTCTGACATTTATATTGTAAGTAAATTTTTTTCTGATATATATTTTTGTTCGATTCATATTACTGCGAATGCAAAGGAAATAAACCAACAAACATTTGAACGAAATCTGGATGTTGTTAGAACAAACTCTTTAACCAGAAGCTCTTTAATTGTTTGCTGGTATATGAATCCAACGTATGAAAAAAAATTGCAAAATATTTTATGTTTTAGTTTTATTGTTGTTTTTAAATGCAACAACATATCGATATATAATTTACAATTTATGTCTTTGGATAAATTTAAGCAAATGTAATGTGTTTTAGACAGTTATTGGGTATTATTTTGTGTAATTAAGATTTAAATTTCTGTTAACATTGAATGAGAAATTTTCATTAAAATTAGGCCACACACTGGAAGGTTTTAGAAGAGATCCAAATAAACAAGTCTAGTCAAATATAGATAACGAATCAGGACCTTTATAAAGAAACCTAAAAGGAACATAAAATCCTTAAATTATATTATTTTTTTGTTAGCAATAATTTTTCCTAAATCTCAATTTTTTTCTAAAACTTATTTTCCTCTCTTAAATGTTCACTGGGTATTTCTTATCCAACTGTTATTTTATCTTATAGTTTAACACCTTCTTCAAAAAAAAAACTACACAACAATAGAGCTCTAGTGTAAGAGCAACACAAACATCTACAATACATTTTTTTTATTCTCAAACAAATCCTTATGAAATTCCTTTATAAACTTTGCCTAAAGCACATACACACATACACACATTCTTATATCTTTAGTGAATTCAATACACACTCTTATACAGGCAGACATATATTTTCTTACACTATGCAACACCTACATTCTTCTAACAACACACATACATGCAAGAAAGGATAATCAAACGTTTCATATTTCAATTGTATTTGTATTGTTGTGTAAGTGAGTGAATTTTCTTTATTTTATGCATCAGCAAATTTTCTCTCATTTCTCTTGAAATGTGATTGTATGACATTTTCATAGATAAACAATAAATTTATATTTTAATATAAATGTGTGCATGTATATGTGTATGTAGGTATATATGTATGCATATAATATTATTGTGTAAATGTTTGCAATAGTTTGTGAATGTGTTTATATTGATGAAAAGGATGTATGAAAAGAAATTTAGCCTATAACAATTTTCCAAATTCTTTTAAGGGAAAATGGGGAAATACTGAACATGTAATATAGGAGTTTTTCCAAAAACAGGGATATTTTGTAAGGATCTAGTCTGTCAGTTTTACATGGGCTTGTTGTAGGTGGTGGTCATCCTAAATAAGTACCGTTCCTGACGCCAGCATCGGTTTAAAACACACTTCAAGCTGATGGGTTCAATACATGTAACTTTGGAAAACTGAATCACCAATTTCTAACGGGATTTTTCTTCCTAATTGATTCGAAAAATTTTATAAAATTTAGTGGTTGATTCTACAAAATGACTCTTCAAATGCATTAGTTCCACTTTACAACAAATGTAATGAAATACAAAAGGAAATATCGGATTTTTAGTCTGATCAGCTAAATAATTTATTTTGGTACTTTCCGGGCACCAAAAAAGCATGGATGAAAAATTTACTCCATATTTCAAATATATGGAAAATCGTTGAAGTTGTATACCTGTCATAGCCGAAGAGCAAAGTACCTCAAAAGGAAAACAATTTTATTCACTGTTAGGACCCATCTATAATCCAGCTTCAATTAGTGAACAAACATATATTTTTTTAAATGTTTTTTTATCAAAAATATATACAATTTTGCTGCAAATGATTTACTCAAATCTAATGTAAATGGTGTAGCTGCTGCTATGAAAAAAGTTTTGGTCCAATAGATCTAAAGATATGTGTAATACAGTCTGAAATCATTTTTGTATGTTTTAAAAAATAATATATTTGAACTGAAAATTCGATTTCTATTAGAAGCCTTAGACTATTAGATTCTAAGAATATGTCTTCAAGATCTAGTTTCGGTCCAGAATCGAAAGTAAATATATTTTTTAAAGTTCCCTTTTTTACTATAAAATACCTAAAAAGAAAAATATTGGATGTACGTATAGGTTACATATACAAAGTCTAAGAAGTAACTTAGATCTGGCAAGGATAGTTTCCTAAGGCAAGAAGATTCTGTCCAAAATCCGAGATATATAATTTTAAAAGTTAAGCTCTTTTTGTAGATTATTGGTGTAAGACATAAATCAAGTAAGAGGAAATGAAGGGGTCTTATAAATTCCGGACATTTATTTCCTATGTCCGAACTTTGTCAGGGTTCAGAGGTACGAAATTTTAAACTTGTAAAACCATATTCAAAAATTTTAGATGTTAAGTTACTTTAATGCATGTCGCAAGTACTCATAAATCGGGTAAAATGATTTTCGGAAAAATTTAAGTTATAGATTCCAAAAATATATGTGCAATATCCAGTTTCTGCCTGCAATAAAAATGGATAAAATATTGATATTGTTATTTATAATAGTGAACTTTCCAAGTGCTTCGAATGGAAATTGGAACCAAACTTTTGTGTGTAGAGTGGAGTTTTCAGAGTAGATTTCGGAGCTGCAAAAAGTCTATGTGCTACAAGTTGATTTTATCAGGGTTGCAATTTCTTCATTAAAAATAATTTCGTATATGAAATTTTCTCCCGCCTCCAATTTGTATAGGAAATTAACATAAAGCGGAGAAGCTTAGACTTGGTAGAAGTATAAATCCAGTACATTTCAAATAATATCTTATATACCCTGATTTATATTATATATCAAAATATTTTCTTTTAATTTCATGAAAAAAAAATAAATTGTAAAATGATTTAAATGACTCCAATAGAGTCCAAAAGCCGGCACATATCTAATAAAAGTTGTTATGAGAGTCAAGGTTTATTGGATTTCAAACATATTTATATTATGACCCGATTCTGAAAGCAATAGGATATATATACATTTGAATTTTAATGAATAGCATTCATTTCCTAAATGTACTGATAATAAGGATTTAGATATATCATTCTATGCGAAATTAGATCCACTCTTCAAGTCTTCAGCTTTCGATCGGAGATTTAGTTCTTTATTTAATAGTTTTTGAAGATTATTTGTAAATTAACTCGTTTAGGCTCGGGAACATACGTTCAGATAATACAGATATTCTGCTTTTGATCGGAGATATATGGTTTCCAATATAATACTTCTTCATTGTGAAAATAAGGAAGTAAAACATATAGAGTAAGACTAAAAGATAGATTTGGCAGATTCCTTAAATATATATCATATGCTCAGATAAAGTCTTATAACTTTAAAATATCATAAAGAATATTTGTCCGGCCTGAAACGTGTAAGCATATTAGTTAATTTCGCCTTGGTCTAATAGGTCCCAGATTCCGGAATTACAGACAAAAAAGTACCATTTCACTATCAAGAAATAGTGAATTTTCAAAGAGAGATATGTTAAAGAGAAATATATAGGAAGTAAGGTAAATAGACAGGACGAACCTAAAACTTGTTGTTTTAAGTCCCTGTTTAGTCCTAATTCCTTTTTATCTCTGTACTGTTATGTTATTTAAAATTCTAAGAATAAAATGAGTTTTATTTTTATTCTCTTGTATTAAATTTATGCATCTCTGTATTTACGTTCACAAATTTTTTTGAATGTGTGGGAATTTGTATGCAATTCTCTTTTTTTGTTGTTGTCTGCAAGTGTATGGGTGTATTTCAGATGAGTGTGTTTGTATGTCTATATTTCATATATATTTTTTTTAGATACAAAAGGTAAAAGGGAAATATATTAGGATGCAATTTATTTGTTTGTCGCAAAAATAATTTATAGATTAAATCCTAGAAAACAACTTAAACTGGAAATGGGTATATATTATTCTGAAATATTATATCATAAGAAATCTCTTTATATAAACTTTCTTTAAAATATCTTTATTATTGTTTTCTATATCATCCTAATAATTCATTCATCTGTAGATATAAATAATACAAAATACAATACTCATACCCTGACAAAACAGAATATTATTTAGATTTATACGCACTATTTGATTTATAGATCTCTAGTCTATATCTCTATATATATGAATGTATATTTGTATGTTTTTTTTTTTCTAAATATAAAATACTTTTTTATTTGTCACATCCGCATTTAGTGTAAATTGGTAAAATTCAATCGTGTTTGTATTTAAAAATAGATTATTTTATTGGAATTTATTGAAGAATTTATTTCGTTATTTTATTTTCAATATTTATTTGATTATTTTTCATATATCGAAAAAAAAAATCAAATAAAATTTAACAGGTGATTGGTGATACGTTTATTGTGTACTGCAAAAGGTATACAATTTTTACGAACGATTATTGCGATATGGGTATCAAAAATATATAAAATAGATAAAAAATGAAGGGTTCACACATATCATTATACAGGTATTTATGTCTACTTTTCAAAACTGTATAAAGGTTTTTATAATAAAATTCATTGCATATTTTTTGGCTTTAAATGGAACAAAAATTATTTTGTAAAAAATATTCACTTTTAATATTTAAACTAATTTTGGTTCATAAATATTTAACGAATCGGAAAGTTGAGAAATACCTTTATATAACATTGTATAGGAAATTATGTCAGCTTTCTAGAAATATATAATATAATTTATAATAAAAAATTCGTGGGCCTTAAATATATATTTGTAAAAAATCTTCAATGTAAATTTTAAAGTAAAAGTTTTGCTTAAAATTATTAACTAATTATAAGGTTAATTTAGGCTTTTTAAAAATTAGTGCATAAGAAATTATGTATACTTTTCTAAAATGTATAATATTATTTAAAATTAAAGAATTTGTTACACGGTTTTAGGCGTTGAATAAGAAAAATTGATTTTGTGAAAAATATTCAGTTTTAATATATAAATACATTTTAAGATTAATATTTAACGAATGAACAGGCTTTCGGTGTATCAGAGTTAAGAAGTATTACTTTCAAAAAGTGTATGATATTATTTGTAATAACAAAGTTCGTTGCATACTTTTTAGCCTATAATTTGAAAACCTCAAAAAAAAATTGAATAAAATTTTTGTTGATCAATATATAACGAATAAAAATGATTAGATGGAATTTTTATACCCCGGTGTATATAAAGTTATGTTGCTTTAAAAAATATTTAAAATTATTTAAAATAACAAAATTCATTGCATACCTTTTGGCATAACATGCAAAAAATTAATGTTGAAAAATATCTTCCACTTTATGTTTAAAATTAAAGTTTTGACGCAAATATTAACTAAAAATATGATCGAGATACCCTTGTTTAAAATGAGAACATTATAAATTATGTCCACTTTCCGAAAATGTAAAATTTATTTATAATAATTGAATTCGTTGTATACTTTTAGGCGTAGAAATGTGAGTGAAATAAAATTGTTTTTTTAACGAATTTTTCAAAGTATCTAATGAATTTGTAATCATTTGTGGCTTCCCCAGAGAAAACTATTGTGGTAACTAAAAAAATTTAAAAAAAAAATTAATACTGTTATGTTAAACTTTTCAGCCGATATCGGTATTCAAATTTAAATAGACCTCTTTCATACTCATTTCACTTCTTCTTATGTTTAAATAAATTTTATGATCCTGTGGATCATCGGCTTATGCCTATATACGGTCCGAACTCAAAACTGGAAACTTACTTGACTTTTCAACACCTCTACTATCATGAGTGGAAATTTAATTGAAATAGTATTTAAAAATTTATATTAATTTAACTTTTTCAGGTAAAAATTAAAGACCCTGTGGATTATAGACCGATAGGTATATATGATCCAAAGTCAGAGCGAAAATTTATCTCCACTCAATTAACTGTACTGGATATTGACTTGAAATTGGAATAGTACTTTCAGCCTTATGTTCATTTCACTTTTACATATGAACCGTGCTATTTAGGTGTCTACTTTTAGGAGCTAATGTTTGTATTGTCCAAAATCAAAACTTAAATATACGCCTTTACTATCAATACTGGAAGTTTGCTTGAATTTGAAAAAGTCCTTGCAGATTTATTTTCATTATCATATTTTTAGGACTCCTTGGATATATGGTCCAAACTCAAAACATATACTTATCTGCAGCTCTAATTTCATTACTTGAAATTCGCTGGAAATTGGATTTTTGTGCGATATTGAAAGATTTTTGTGTTTGTATCTTGGAGGATTAAAAGAATATGTGTTTTGTTTCGACAAAGTTTTAATCATAGTATGGTTAGATATCTTCAATATTTATTTTATAATATATTTTTCAAATATTAATATCCTTTTGCAGTTAAAACACTAAACTTAAGGAAACAGATCATATAATCGTCTGGTGTATACACCTGATTATGGACGAATTAATCAACTGTAAATTAATTAAAAACAAACAAAATGCATTGTAATTAAGGAATAAACTACTGAACATAGTTGAATTCTTTTAATAGAAAACGTTATCCCGAGTAAAAATCTGAAAGAAATAATTTTTATTTGTGAAAATTTCTCAATGAAAATTTTTCAATTCGATATCGAATTTTCATTTCAAAAGGGAAAAAGATTATGCACAGCGTTTTTACCAATATTTTTAATAAAGCCCATCTAATATATCCTGACACCCGTTATAATAATTTTATTTTTTATAATCTCATAATCAAAACTGGTAGCATTACTAGAAGCATTGGTAACTTAAAATGATAATGTAATAAACAGCATCATATTAAAGCTGTTTATACCCTACACCACCGAAAGTGGTTTGGGTATTATGTGTTTGTGCCAATGTTTGTAACACGCATAAAAAATTGTGTTATACCCACCTTCAAGTAATCCGTTCGACTCAGAATCATTTTCTCAGTCGATTTAACGATGACCGTCCGTCCGTCTGTCTGTCTGTCACGCTGGCCGTTCATGTAAACGTTGTGAGCAGTATACAGGTCTTAATTTTTAAAATATCGCAAAGAAATTTGGTACATTTTATTATTTTCACCTAAAGACGAAGCCTATTGACCATGTCCGGTCAAATATTTGAGGTACCTCCCATTCAAATATTCTTCCCGGAATGGAGTTTTAAGCTCATAATAGTCCTTAATACAAAGCGATTTGAACGAACTTTGGCACAAGTAAGTCTTATAACATTCTTAAACGATGTACCAAAATACGCTAGATTCGGTTCATTATTTCTCATAGGTCCCATACCAACCCCATTCCAAAGTATCTCTTTAAAGGCCAAAAATCTTAAATATTGATTTGTATTGTAATAACAATTGGTTAAATTGAGATAAATATTAGCAAAAATCTGTGGACAAAATTATACGAGGGTCGGTTCATAATTTCTTGTATCGCCCATATATCCCCGCCTCTAGAAAAATTGATTTTAAAACATAAATTTAACATAAATCTTATTGTCATAATAATGTACAATACACTTAAAATGAAATTATACGAGGGTAGTTCATTAATTTTTCGTAACGACCATTTTTCAGCTACGAAGTGATATAGGGTACTAGATAGTCGGGCTTGATGGACTTTACATTTTTACTTGTTTTTGTATGTGTTTTATATCATTTTATTATTATTATTTTTTTTCAGTGTCATATGGTTGTTCAAGGGGGGGAATATATAATGTTCAACATGTTCAGCTTTAATGTCGACAATAATAAAAACATAAAAGCAAATAAGAAAGAAAACAACAATAACAGACAGCAGGAGCAAATTTTAGTAGCAATTTTTTTGTATTGCGGCAAAAATACCGGCAGCAATAGCAACGACAATAGCAACAGCAGTAGTAACACAACAAATTTATGAAAATGTTTATAAAATGGAACATTAAAAAAATTATTTACAAAAAAAAAAAAAAAAAAAAAATACAAGATAAACAAAAAAGAAATTAAAGTTAAAATTGTACACATATGTGTTGGTTTGTCTCATAATTTTAATGTCTCTTGTCTTCTCTCAACTGCAGAAGTGTCTGTGGTTTCACACAAACAGATAGAAAATGAATTCATTTTATAAAATTTTTGTGTCACAACTCTGTGTGTTTGTTTGTTTGCTTGCATGTATGTGTGTGTGTTTGGGAAAGATGTTTTTTACTTACAGTTTTGGGTCATTTCAGGGAGAGAAAGCATTAAATTAAAATTCGAAATTTTTATACTCTTCACTAATTTAAGACATGAAGATATGAGTCTTTATTTTTTGATATTTAATATCAAGGAAATTGAATCAAGTTGGTTACAGATCGATATGTCAAAAAATTCCTTACTCAAAACTCTCAGTTTGATGTACTTCGGATCAGGCTATATAGTATAAACACTTCATTTTTTCATTTCTCGTTAATAAATTCTGAGATATATTCATCTGTATCTGACACTCTCAAATTCAAACAAAAAGTTTGATTAAAACTTAAAAATATCGGTTCAGTTAAACCCAAATAACTGACCGATATATAAAATTAGGTTCCTTCATGAAACCGAAAGAAAGTATTCAGACATCTTCTCATAAGAAGATAAATAGTGAAATATTTATTACTAATGATAAATGACTAATATTTTTAGAACGGACCCGCTAAGAGATTTCTAGAAACCCAAATAAGGCAGTTTACTCCTATTAGTCTATGGAGTTCAAATTGGTTTAAGGTCTTGAGGTCTTCCAAGATTTTTAAACAGATTTTTTTAATAAAAATTTTGATAAAATTAAAATTGGTTCCAATCACTCCCTCAAAAAACTGTTTTACTGGACTTAATGTGGGACAGATAGGATCAGGTGAAGAGGTAGCTCTCATAGAAAGCAAATCTTACTTATCGAGTTTTTAAAGCTCCACTAAAGTGAGTGTTTTAAGATTTCATCTCTATTACTTGTTTATCCCCTTTGAAAAAGAACAAATTTTCTATTTAAAGGGGAAATTTAGCAGGTAGCTTGAGTCCACATATCTACAATATGACATACAGATTCCTCTCTAGATCTTAGTGGATTTCTTTTGAATATTGTATTACAGGATTTGTTTGCCACCTTATGCGATCCAATCTGATAATATGATTAGTTTGCTTCCTGAGGATGTAGCCAATCCTGTTACCTTTAATGTTCTTATTTTATTGGATCAAAATGTTCTTGGCTAAAATACATGTAAGATCTAGCAAAAGCAGCGGTTTAAGATTTTTACATGTGAGTAGATTTTATATTTACCCTAAAGGCTCCAATATTAAACAGCTGAGATTTGAATTGGACAAAATTTTCATGAATCAAATTATAATTCTTAGATGTATTTTTACGATTTTTTACGGGAGGAAGGTTTTTCAAATTCCGCATAGTTTGTATCTCTGATTTGTTTTTCTTTTTATTATTTTTTCCAAAATAACTAATGGCAGTTTAATGTAGAAATATTGAAATGAAATACCCGATTCAAATATAATTTAATAGAAAAAAAATCCCCTAAAGTATGCTAAAGTTATTTTTGGTTTAAATATAAGCAAAGGCGGGAGATAAAGACAGAGTGAGTGAGAGAGAGAGAGTCTAAATAAATGAAAGTTTAGCATATTTTGTTCAGAAATTTTATTTGCACAAAAAACTGAAGCATAACCTCAAGGGGAAAAGAAACAAAATTTATATATGTTTTTGGTTATAGTTTATATAAAAGGTTTTTGTGGCCAAAATGAAGTATTTTATACCAAAAAAAAAAAAAAACAAAAACTTTAGAGACAAACAATATGTTACTATAAAATAAATTAAAACAAAATATATTATAAAGCATAATTTTAGGAGTATGAGAAAAGTAATTAAAATAAAATAATTCACAATAATAGCCATTAGGGTTATTATTAATATGATAAATGTTAGACAAAAATATTTATAATTTTTATAGAATAACAAAATAGTTTTGAAAATAAAATTAAAATTAAATTTAAAAAAGAAAATAAATAATGTATTTTTCCGAAAACAAACTAAAATTTTAATTAATATCTGGCACTCAACATAAAATCCTCTGCTGACTTTATAAAACGTTCATTCAGCAATATTGAAAGGGTCATAAAAAAAGCGGAAAGAAAGCAAAACATAAACTATACAATGTGTTGAAGCTTGAAAGCCATTAAATTTTCCAAAACCAAAGTATAAAATATGTCCTCATCAAAAAAAGGACATAAAATACAAATATACAAAACAGTAAATGACAAGAATGAGCATAAAATTCTCAAGGGTTCCATTGTGAATATAGCTGTCATTTGTTTGTCTCTCTCTCTCTCTTTGAATGTCCTTCTGTCAGTCTGTTTGCTAAACCGACTGCTGTCTGTCTGGCTGTCCTGCCAACCCAATGACATTTAAATACGCGACCTCTTCTTATCACAACAAGAAAAAAATTCTTGAAATTTTTTGCGTAAATTTTTTTTCAATACTTAAATTTTCTCTCTTTCCCCTCTTCTGGTCTCTTTGGTCCCCAGCCACAATGTAAAGAATTTCTAACTATCAAGTAAATGAGAGAAAATAATAAAATAAAATAAAATAAAAAAACTACAACTAGAAGCAGCAAGAGAAAATGTTTCAAATATTTCTAATGTTTGACATTTTAATCAAGCGCCTGGGTAAATATTGTGAATGATACAACTTCTTGTAAGGAGTGAGATTGCAAAATTCTTAACATAAATATACTTATAGTTTTAATTTTTTATTTGATTTACAAAACAATTATTGAACCTTTGAACCTTTTTCGAAAAAACTTCCATAACGCATTCTCCTCACTTTGCTCGAACAGGTAGTCTATCTCCGTTTAAAATCTACCACAATTTTGTAAACTTTCTTGCACTCTCTTTTAACAAAAGTTAAACATCTCACCACTGGACTTAAATCCGGGCAGTTTGGAGGATGAACCTCTCTTGGTACAAATACCAAATTATTGTTCTTCTACCACTCAAGGACTCTTTTTTACAGTACTGACAAAATGCCAAGTAATGCTAAAAATAAGTGGATACACGGAGCACGGAGAAAAGTTGACTTCAATTTCCGTGTTCTGTTTTCGGTCTCTAAATTTTTAACAGCGTTCCTGTCAAGAACTATTTGGACCTTGTATGTTTTTAAACCTGCATTTTTCGTTTCGTACCAAATAGCCCGGGTACTGAGTTAACTGCTGCTGCTTTCTACAGGATGTATCTCTTCAAGGCTCTTAAAAAATGATTTCATGATTTTTCAGAAAAATAATGTGGACCATTCCTTCTACCTGAATCAATGGACAAGTTTTCTCGGTACCGATTAATAAAATTGGAAACAGTTTGACGTATTTTTGGACTGATGTTTCCGATTTTAATAATCGAAGTCATTGAATTGAATTTAGAATTCTAGTTTTAAGGTTGCTTCAGATACAGATCTCTATCTGTAATATCTTTCAACTGATTTTGTTGTCTATAGAGGCTAAAGTGCTCAGGATTACAACAAATTTCTATTAAATTTAATTGAATATATGTAATTTTTTCTGGATCCAGATCATAAGAACTTTCATTGCAAACATTTTTCACGTTTTGATTGATTGTCAGATATCGGTCTATAATATTTTTGCTACTGTATGGAGTTTGTTTATATTAAATAATTAAATCGGGATAACAAGTAACTAATGAAATGGGAAGACGGTTGAAATGAGTTTGATGGAAATCCTTTGACCTTTGAACCTTCGTAGGTTTTGTTCAATTCTTTGGAAAATGTTAATTTTGCTACGCCCTTTTTGTTGGTCCCCTATTTTAATCAGATTAACAATATTTGATGTTAAACATAACAACTGACATTCATTACAAAGGAAATTTAATCAGAAAATATCAAATAAAACTTGAATTAAAAGTTTTAATGAGAAACGTGTGTTAAGAATTTTTTCAATCTCACTCCTTATTCATGCAAATATATTTCTGTTTTCTGCTTGTTGTTATTATTATTATTCGAGTAAAATTTGTTTGATTGTCTCATTGGGTGCGATTCATGACTCCCTGGTGTGTAATATTAATGAAGATGTTGATGGTATGAACATTCATCATCATTATCAGCAACAATGTCATCATCATTGTCATCATCATTATGTGCAAAAAAAAAAGAAACAAGTAAAATGAGAAAAACAACAAAATTTCATTGAAATTATAATGAAAATGTAAATGATGATATTTCATTTGGTCACAACTATTAAATAAAAGATTTTCAATGTATTTTTTTTCTAAAGTCTTTTTCACATTTTCATTCAAATCAAAACATCATGAATAATGAAAAGAAATTTGTTTTCCGTTTTTTGTGATTTTTGAAAATTTAAAGTGACTTTTTAAAAAAATGCTGGCGCCTGCTTAACCCCCAAATTTTAGAAGTGGAAAATGAACGAGTGAACAATTTTCTAATAGGTCATATGAAGGCTTTATTATATCCTACATTGGTTGCACAAGTCTTGCTAAAAAGTAGTCTTAAAAATGGACCGGAAACGGAATTTAATTATTTCAAATTTAATTAAAATATTTCTGCATTAAGCGCCTTTATGAGGGCATTTCCCATTCCGAAAGAAATACTAAAATACTCCGATAAATGTCGACATCCTTTCTTGATTATGCAAGTATTTTTGTTTAAATTGATTTACATTTCCTAACAAGTTTGCTTGGAATTTTTGGTTTAAATTTTTTTTTATAGTCTCATATATCGGTTAATGTAATTCTTATAATTGGAACCGGTCTTGTTTAAGATAATTGTAATCTGGATTAAGCTAATGAGAATGTGCTACGAATTTTCATTGACAACTTTTCTCAATTTGTTCATTTAAATTTTTTAGTTGTCTCAGATATCGGTCTATATCTTTCTTCTTAATGGACCTATTTCTTTAATTTTCAATGCCAAGTTACTTAGGACAATAAAAAATGTTGATTTTAAATTCTGATTTGGATGATTTTAAAGACTGTAGTGCTTAGAATTATAACATTTTTTTTTCCGGATCCAGATTAAAAAAGTTATCTTAAGAATTTTCATTACAAACATTTTTCGAATTTTTTGGATCATAAGTTGTTTCAAATATCGCTCAATACATGTCTTACCATTGGATCGATACTCTTTTTACCTGAAATACCAAGGTTATTAGGTCTACAAATATAATCTTTATCGTCAACTTTTCGTGTTTCTTGTGAAATGACAAACCCGCTTCTACAACTTTAGTTGTGTAGGGTGTTACAAACATAAACTTATTGAAACTTTCTAGCCAAATAAATATTTATATAAGAAATTTTTTAATAATGTTAAGGGTTAAAAGAAGTTTTGAACTTTTTTTATCAAAAAAAAAAAAAAAAGTAGTAGAAAACCAAAACTCCCATGATAAAATTATCGAACCAACAACCATGAAAATGTATTGAAAGACAAAAACGAGAAACAAAATCATGTCTCCACACACAAATATTTTAATGTGTTGGGATGCCAATGACAAACGGAATACCAACAATGACAATTGATTTAACAAATTGTGAATAACCAGGAAGTTCTATAGCTTCATGCCACGCCAACAACCCACAATGTATTGACAACTAAAGCGATTTCTTTATAATTTTTATTGTCTGTTGTCGCCTATTTTTTTCTGATTAAATTTTTTGTTTATTTTAATTTGATTGATACAAAAAAAAATCCCGTAAACCATGAATATTTAAGTATTCTTTTTTGCTCTTCTCTTTTCTCTATGCTTTGCTTTTCACAATTACAGTGATGCCTAAATTTAGACTATAGTTTTTGTGTTGTGGCATTTATTATGCTCAAATTAAAGTTAAGCAAACAAAATCATTGCAGTTATTTTCATTGAAATGGAATTTTATATTAACCAAAGTTGGTTTTTTCCACTTCACAAAGCAAATGGGTCAAGATAGTTGTTGTCTCTCTTTCTCTTTTTTGATTCTTCTCTTGATTTTAAAGATTAATTTGCATGAGAGCACAGAATAGATTTAAGAATTAATATTTGTTGCTTAGAGGAATGAGAAATCATAAATGGATTTAATGTTTAGGAAAAGAATACAAATTATGAAAAATATGTCAAAAAATATTATTACAACTATTTGACTACGTAATTGACTAACTAGATCGCATAGTGAGTTCACTACAGTCTTACTTTTTTAAACTCTGACTATACTATAGTCTGATTAAACTCTAAAAAAGCTTTAGACTGTCTAAACTTGGATCGGACCACAATACAGTCTGACTTCACTGAAGTCTGACTAAATTAAGCTTGACAAGTTCATATAATGTTCTGACTATTTAATAGTGTGATAAAATTAAGCGACAAATTATAGTCCATATAAATTTTGCTTCGATAAAATTATAGACTAAACTTAACTCTGTTTAGATTATAGTCTGACTAAGTATAATTATAATTATAATTATAATTATAATTGTAATTATAATTTTAATTTTAATTATAATTATGATTATAATTATGATTATAATTATAATTATAATTATAATTATAATTATAATTATAATTATAATTATAATTATATAATTATCAATTATAATTATATAATTATCAATTATAATTATGATTATAATTATAATTATAATTATAATTATAATTATAATTATAATTATAATTATAATTATAATTATAATTATGATAATTTGATATTTTTGTTGTCAGGCGTACTAGATTTTGGTCTGACTAGATTGTGTCTGAGTAGTTATGGTCTGACTATATTAAGGTTTAGGTCTGATTGGGCCACAGTCTGACTAGATTAATGTCTGACTAGATTACAATCTGACTAGATTATAGTTTGGCACTTCTATAGCCTGACAGCATTATAGGTCTCATTCTTACTGGGTCATAGTCTGACTAAATTATAGGTCAACTGGTTTTTGATCCGACTGCTTCATAGTTTGACTAAATTATATTCTAACTAGAGTTTATAGTTTGGCTAAATTATAATCTGTCTTGATTGTAGTTTGACTACATTATAATCTAATGAAAATAGTCTGACTAGACTTTAGTCAGATCTTATTATTACTGAATATTTGATTAGCTAATACTTTTAGACTCTGACTAGATTATAGTCTGACTTGATTTTAATCTGAATGAGTAATAGTTTAACATTTATGTGGTCTGACTGTGTCATAGTCTGACTGAATTATAAACTGACTAAATTATATGTTGATTATATCATAATTTGACTTGTCTGTTGGTCTATAGTCTGACTTGTTTGAAGACCAGTTAGCTTCAGAAAATAGCTTAGTAAAAGGTCAGACTAGAGTAAAGTCAGATTAGAAGAAGCCAGAATTCAGACTAGGCTATAGTCTGAGTGGTATAAAGTAACACCGGAACGGAGTTAGAAGTGAGACAAATGCTAAATTAAACTAGAGTTTTAACAAAAAATCGGACTTGATGGTATACACATTAAATTGTGAGCAGACTACAGAATACCAGAGTATAATATCTTTCGTCCCATTTGAGATCTCTTCAATCGTTAAGAGGGAACTTTTGAATTTTTTATGTTTAGAACAGTCGGATTAGCGTGGTGCCAGATTAGAATTAGGGTTTATTCAGACTATACTTTAGTCAAAAATCAGACTGGAATGTAGTCAGAGTTTAGTTAAAAGTCAGACTATATTATGTTAACATAAAACTGAGATCATACTAGAAAAGACCCGAGTATAATATCGACTATTTAAAGTTGAGGTAATTATCATTTTATGGACTAGATTTATTGAGACTGGAGTTTTGCCAGAAGTCAGATTAGGGAATAGTCTGGCTGGAATTGAAGTCAGATTGGAGTCAAACTAAAATATAATCAAGTTAAACTGTGATCAGACTAGAGAACATATAGAAAAATATAGCCTTCACCTTATGCTTTGTACTTCACATTTTCAACTTCACTATTATCCGCAAAATGAATTTAATTTCACCATAAACAGAATTCAATTCATTTTCGCATATTTAAAATAATCCACTTTAACTCTCATTGCTGCTCTTATATTCTTTAGAAATTCTTTTTGTAGCATAATAAAATATATGAACTTTTTCTCTATATAAATTATTTTCTGTGTCATTATATAGAAAGCAGCGTAAATATATATATATTTTTACCATATGACACTGGAGATTTTTTGCTGCTACATTTTCATGTTGACCTTGTGTACATTAGAGACACGAGGTTTACAATATTCTATTATGGCCATAATTCATTATACTCCTTGCTATACTCACACACACACACACACACATACAATAGCGAAAAAAAGTTAAGAAAAAATATTCAATATAAATGCAAATTATGAATTAAAACTGATACGAAAATCAGAATAAGTCAAAAATCATGACGAAGGAGTATGAAATGAAAATAATGGTAAAGTTGGATATAAAAAGAAAAGATTTTTAAAATTGCAATTTGACTTAAAGCTAAAAGAGGTTATAAAATGAAAAATTATTCTTTATTATAATTCTATCTTTTTTTCTTATTGTAGTTGTTGTTTCTCTTCCTTTTGCGGCTTGAAAAGTTAACATTTATGCAAAATTGTTATTACCTTTTTCGAGAACTATAGAGCACAGACCCCAGAAATAGATGGAAAACATTAAAATATATTTACATTATTTATATAATTGGTTTTTAGTAAAATTCTGTGAAAAGAAACAAAAAAAGTTATTCTACACTGGCTCATATTCCTCTAAACGCGCTTAACTTATTTTTAAAGAATTAATTAAGATTATAAGCTGGATAAGTTTTGGTCTGACTTGTTAACTAGTTTATAGACAGATCGATTAAATTAAAGACGTGTACATTTTGTAGTCATTCGGATCTTTTTATATACAAAGTAGTCAGACTAAGTTGCAGTTTGAGTTAGATTATATTATTCAGACAGTAGTAAAAGATCAGACCAGAGTACAGTCAGATTAGAATTATATCAGTCTAGTGTTTATGGAGACTTGAATTTAGTCCGAAGTCAGACTAAAGTGTAGTCAGACTGAGATAAAGTCAGACTAATACGAAGACAGTATGGAATATAGTCCGACTAGAGTTTAACCTATTTCGTTTTTTTAAGAATTTGAAAAAAATTAAGCATAAAAATATTTAGTGGGCCAATAATTCTATTGAATCAACTAAGACTTCGTTTAAAATATTGGGAACATTATAAACGAAAGCAGAGCCCTTTGTAGTAAATCATTAGCTCTAAGCTAAGTGAGACGCTCTCATACCAGAAATGTTAGAATTCTTGTGAAAATGCTTCTTTTTTGGGCTTTAAAAACACCATGTGGACCATTCCTTTCATCTGAACCAGGTTTTCAATCAACGTACAACTTCTCACGGTACGGTTTAATAACAATGGACACAGTTTAATAGCAGATTTTTAAATATATAGCAAACTTCTCTGGGCTATCACAAGTACTCATGTCAAATTTTATTGATCTCTGCCAATTATTGTGGATGTGAGCGTACCAACAACAGACGGAGAGACAGACAGACGAACATAGCTAAATCGACTCAGAATACATATACAGAATACACTACACAGCACTACACACAGAATGACAAAATTCATATACCCTCTACGCCAATTGCGATGGTGGAAAGTATGAAAATCTTGTATTCATTAAAAAGTACCTTTAAGTTGCCTCTCAATAAAAGACAAAGATAAAACAAAAAAAACTAGAAAAGAAATTAGATGCGTTTAAAGGAATATGCATCAGTGTATAAAATGTGGTTTAGAATATTTTATAATAATATTTATTTTCATATTTGAGTTGGTTAGGTTTTAGGTGTTTTATAGTTTTGTTTTTAAAGCATACTTTTGGGAGGATTTAAACAGCATAATTTCGTTTATTCTTTTAAACTTAAAAATTTTCTAGAATTTCTTCTCAAGAAAAATATTTAAATATTTTTCTTTAATAAAGAGAATTTTTATAACATATTTAAAGCTATTTTCTGCAATAGCTCAAAAGTGCTATGCTGCTAACCTAACCTCACATCATTTACTATTTGCTATAGTTTGTTTTTTTTTTCCATTTTTATTTTACCACAAAATATTTTTGTGCATTGGCAATTTCCCAGTAGTCCTGCGGTTGTTTTTTTTAGTTTTATTTTGTTCTTATTTTTTATGTCTGGTGTGCTAATTTTTTCCTTACACACACACACATACATACAATTCCCTTTGGTATTGTATGCTAAAGTATATGTATATCTTTGTTTGTGTGTGTTATTTTTAGTTTTGATTTAGCTTCTCCCATAATTTTTTTTCATACGAAAAAAAACACCAAAAATTGTTTCCCAGTTAATGGAGTCACGTATAGAGTGACAAATAACTGTATATTTAGAAAAACACGAAAACATATTCTAACGGCAAATTTCATCTTTACGACCATTAAAAACAAATGTGTTAATATTAAAAAAAGTTATTTTATTTATTATTTTGTAGCTTAAAAACAAATATTGAAAAAAAAAATATTTGAAAACAGAAAATCTGTGTGTTTCTCTTTAAATGATGCCTTAAGGTATGCAATAATTTAGGAAATTTTTGATTAGCCTTAAGCTATGTTTCATATGCTGTTATTTTCTTTTTTGGTTGGTTGTTTGAAGCAAAACATTAACCTTAAATTATTTTCTTTTGCTTTGTAACCTTTTTAACTACCAAAAAATGTTCATATTTGAATGAGTGAAAAAATGAAGAAATTTGCGAATGAACAACTGTATTTTTTTGACGTTTTTTTGTGAATATGAATTTGATTTTAAGAGATAAAATAATATTTTTGCTTTTTTAACATAATGTTTTCGCATTATCTGTCTGTCTGTCTGCGAACACCGAATATTTTTTTCTATAGCCAATTTGAAGCTTCTTTGCTTGAGGGAAATTATAATTGTTCTGTCAGGGAAATTTATTAACTACTGAATAGAAGGTTACGTTTTTCATATTAAAGCAGCTTTAAACTTTCCATAATAACTTATTTTATTATTAAAATAGATAAAATTAAAATCTTGTCAGTTCTTAGCCATCAGAAAGATTTCAGAGCTTGTATATCTTAGAAGGACTAAAATACAGTCAAACTAATGCTTATGTAGACTAGGATTTAGCTAAAAGTCTGACTATCGTAAAGTCGGGCTAGAGTTTAGCAAAAATTAAGTTAAGATTATTGTCAGATAAAACAGGAATCAAATTATATTTCATTCATTCAGAATGGAGTAAAGTCAGACTACAGTTTAGGCATAAACCTGAGTAGAGCGTAGTCAGACCACACCACAGTTAAGTCGAACTTTTGTAGTCCTAGTTGATTGTAGTGAAACTTTTGATTAGTCAAATTAGGGTATAATAATAACAGCATTAATTCTGTCTAGAGAGAACTCAGAATAGAGCATAATTAAACTAAAGTGAAGTCAGACTAAGGTAACCTAGACTGTTTTATATATATAGTCAGACTATATTAAGAATAACTGGTAGTCAGATTGCAGTTTAGCCAAACTTAAGTTTATTTAGATTGGATTGAGGTCAGATTAAAGTGCTTCGGACTAACTATATTCAAACTAGAGTGTAGTCAGACTAGATTCTACAATAAGAGTATAGTCAGACTAAGCGTATTCTGACTAGAGTTTGTTCAGACTAAAATGTAGTACAGTGCGGTCAGACTACAGTTAATTGAGGTAAGATTTCAGACTAGAATTTATTGGATTAGTGTAGCAGATTAGGATTAGAGTGGAGTCAGACTACAGTGTAATTGGACTAGAGTGTAGTCTGATTAAAGTTTTATTCAGATATAGTTAAGTCGGATTATAGTTTCTCTAGACTAGAGTTCAGTCGGGATATAGACTGATGAACTAGAGGTTCAGTGAGACTGGAGTGTAGTCAGACTAGACTTTATTCAGAAGTAGAGTTGTATTTAATAAGACGTAGTTAGACAAAAGTGTTGTTCGAACTAAAATTCAAACTGGAATATCAAAAGACTAGAGAGTACTCAGATTAGAGAACAGACTAGAGTATAGTTAGACTAGATTGTAACTAATTCTGACTAGAGTTATTTAGACAGATTACAGTGTAATTGGACTAGAGTGTAGTCTAATTAAGTTTATTCAGGAGTAGAGTTCAGTCGCATTAGAGTGTATTCATACTAGAGTGTAGTTGGACTAGAGTTTAGACAGACTAAAGTTTAGTCCAATTAAAGTTTATTCAGTCAACAGTCTCTAGTTAGACTAAATTGCAGTCAGATTAGAGTTATCAGGCTAGAGTTTAGTCAGATTAAGAGTGTAGTTGGACTAAAGTTAGTCAGACTAGAGTGAGTCAAACTAGAGTATTGTGACACAAGAGCGTAGTGTGACTAGTGTATGTTTATACTTAAATTTAGTCATATTAAATGCAGTTAGAGGATTAGAATATAGTTTGGCTTAATCTATATATTAAGACTTTATTGTTGTCAGACTGTGATGAAGTCAGTTTGTGTTTCCGGTTTCTTATATTTTAGCCAATCTGTAATCCAGTTTGCCGGTATTTTGCTAACATATTTCATATGTTTTACCCCGAAATCTTAAAAATTTGTCGGTTTATAACTTTTGTTTGCATACAACTATTTTTATAGTCATATGAAAACTTATTGAAATATTAATTTTAATATTTTTTTGAAACTCCTCCTTAAAAGATTTTTTTTTGAGGAAAAAAAGGCAGCAAAATTTATATATCATTTTTTAAAAAAGGAAAAACAACTGTCAAGTAATACAAAAGAAAACTTTTGTATTTTGTTGTTTGATTTTTCCTCATCGTTTATTTTTATTTTTTTCCATAATGTGCTCTCTAAAATTTATGGATTTTCCATATGTCAAATGCCAGAAAGAGCGAAAAAAAATTTTCTCTAAAAAAAGAAAAAATTCTAAAAAAAACATACAACTTACAAAACCAAGTATGAGTATTTTTTTTTTTTTTTGTGACTGAATATGAAGATTTATTTTTGAAAAAGAGGAAAACTTTTTTTCCAACAAGTCTTTAGCAAAAAGAAGAAGAATAGAAAAGAAGGAAAAAAGAAAATATTGAATAAAAAATAATAAGTTAAATATTGTATGAATATGAGAAAATGTAATAAAAAAGTTTTTGGAAAAAAGAAAATTTATATAAATAACAGATGTATGTAGATTTTCAAAGAAAATCAAATAAAATGTCACAAGTAAATAAGAACTTTTTTGTTGACTTTTTGCTCAAATATAATGTAAATACATAATGCAGTTATATAAACATATTTATTTTAATTTTATTTGTACACCCTACACCACCACAGGTGGTAGGGGTATTATGCGTTCATCGAGATGTTTGTAATGGACAGAAAAAATAGTCGTTTACCCACCACTTTTAAGTATACCGTTCGACTCAGAATCATTTTCTGAGTCGATTAAAACATGTCCGTCCGTCTGTCTGACTTGTTCTGCATATTAAGCTTGTTCGCATAGTACAGATCGCAGTTTTGAAAATTCCTTAAAGAAATTTAACATGTACTCTTATTTTGGACGATGGTTATGATTGCTCCATTGTTTCATTTTGGGCCCATGCAAATGTTCCTTCCGGAATATTTGTATGGGACCAATATAAAAAAATTTGAAACAAATTTGACAAAAATAAATATTTTTATTTTCTAAAATGTGCTAAATTGTACGAGGATCGTTCCATTATTTCGCATAGGTCCCATATAATCACCTGTTTCAAATATCACTATCAAACTCACAAGTCGCACAAATACATTCATACACATAAGGGTAATAGATATAAGCCAAAACTGCTATACGTAATTAAAAGAGGGTCGGTCCATTTTTTAATTCCCATTTAACCTCTAGAAGAAAATCCCTTTAAAACGCATAAAATTTCACATAAATGTTAGTGTTATAATGATATATTGCATACATAAGCATTAATAAGGAAAGCAAATTATACGAGGGTCGTTCATAATTTTTTGTAGTAGACATTCGAACCAACAATGTGGTGTAGGGTATTACAAAGCCGGGCTTGACCAACTATATAATTTTTACTTGTTTTTGCTTGGCATTTTTGTACAAAAAAAATATTTTAACCAAATGTTGGCTGAAATACAAAACGCCATAACTAACATTTGTTTAATTGTACTGGTATGGAAAAAGGGCAAGTTTTAAGAAGATTTTCGGAATTTGTTTTCAAATAATAAACATGTCCAAAAGTTTCACCAAAAGATATTTTCCATATGTTTCTTTCATAAATTATGAAATTATATATTTCACATTTTCCATTAATTTCCATTGTAAACTCTAGAGTCCATATAAATTGTAACTAGTTCAACTTCTATTATAAACTTCAAACAATCATAACTAACTGCATAATTAAAACTTTTTTCCTGTAAATCAATTTGTGGAAAAATTCAAAATTCCAACTCTTAATTTCCAAAAATGTTCCTTCATTTTCACATTTTTTAAAAAAACCAATTTATGGGACTCTTTACAAAAGACTATTTTCCAAAACAGAGAGAGCGAGATAGAAAAGGGAGGAGGGATGAATAGAAATATTTGTCCAATATAGAACAGACTATTACTTACAACTTCATAATAATTTATGCCGCAATAAAGTGTTCGTGTATGTGTTAGTGTTTGTCATATGTGAAGGATACTCATTCATTCAACAACAATCTATTTGTATTTGTGTTATAAGTCTACTCTTATATATCTATGTATCATAGTCCATTTTTGTGCTAAGTAAACTTACAAAAACTGTTTCCATTTTTTTACTAGATTTTCAGTATGATTTGCTTCATTTTAGACACTTGAAAGGGATTTTTTGCTTTACTATAACTGATGCTGTTTTAAATCGTCTTAAATGATGAAATGACATTGTTATGAGGCAACAGGGTTAGCAGAAAAGAAACAAGGAATCATTTCAATTTTTATTTTAAAAAATTAAAGTCACAAAAAATTTTTTGTAAGAAAAAACTTTTGAAAAATGCAACTTTTTCTTATGAAAAGTACATTTTTTTTGGGAAAATTGCACTTTTTTTTTTTTTTGTTAGAGAAGTGAATTTTTTGTACAAAGTGAAACTTTATTACTAAAAATGCATTTTTTCTGAAAGTGCAATTTTTATATGACAAGTTCAATTTTTGTGAAAATGTTGATATTTTATTATTATATTTTATATAATGTTGATATTTCCTTAGAGAAAAAATAAACTAAAATAAATAAACTAAAATAAATTGAATTTTTTACAGAAAAATTGATTTTTTTAAATAAAAATTGATTTTTTTTAGATAAAAATTGATTTTTTAGATAAAAATTGATTTTTTTTAGATAAAAATTGATTTTTTTAGATAAAATTGAATTTTTAGTGAAAAATTGAATTTTTAGTGAAAAATTGAATTTTAGTGAAAAATTGAATTTTTAGTGAAAAATTGAATTTTTAGTGAAAAATTGAATTTTTAGTGAAAAATTGAATTTTTAGTGAAAAATTGAATTTTTAGTGAAAAATTGAATTTTTAGTGAAAAATTGCATTTTTAGTGAAAAATTGAATTTTTAGTGAAAAATTGCATTTTTAGTGAAAAATTGAATTTTTAGTGTAAAATTGAATTTTTAGTGAAAAATTGAATTTTTTAGTGAAAAATTGAATTTTTTAGTGAAAAATTGAATTTTTAGTGAAAAATTGAATTTTTTAGTGAAAAATTGAATTTTTAGTGAAAATTGAATTTTTTAGTGAAAAATTGAATTTTTAGTGAAAAATTGAATTTTTTAGTGAAAAATTGAATTTTTAGTGAAAAATTGAATTTTTAGTGAAAAATTGCATTTTTAGTGAAAAATTGAATTTTTAGTGAAAATTGAATTTTTTAGAGAAAAATTGAATTTTTTAGAGAAAAATTGAATTTTTAGTGAAATTGTTTTTTTAGAGAAAAATTTAATTTTTAGTGAAAATTGTTTTTTTTTTTTTTTTTTTTTTTTAGAGAAAAATTTAATTTTTTTTGAATCTGATCCAGAATCAAAACCGAGAACTGAACTAGAATCTTATTCAGTATCTGAACTAAAATCAAGACTTGCATCTGAACCAGAATTATAGGCAGAACCTGAAATAGGTTTTAGCTTGAATTTGAATCTGATCTAGAATCGAAACTAGAATCCACCATTGAATTAGATTTAAATTCTATCTTGGATCGGAATAATGTTCTCCAATTGATTCTAAATTCTGAACTTAAGGACAACATTTTTTTAAACCTTCAATTTAACGTATGATTAATATTTGTTATAATAAACAAATATTAATCATACGTTTGCTGTTATGAGAAAATAAATATCTCTTAAACAAATTTATGCGTTTTCATGAAAAATAATTTTAAACTTAAATGAAGAAAAGAAAAATTAAAAATTCTATTGTTACATTTTCCTCTCAGTTGCAATAAACGGAATCCCCTTCTGTTGCTTTTGATGAAATTGTTAGGCTGCATTTAGCATTTTTAAACATTGAGATGAAGTTGTAAAATCGCACTTTAGTTGTTACTTGCTGATGATGCAAAATGATTCCTTTTTTTCTTGTTGTTAATGCTGCCTTTTTGCCGCTCTTACAACAGCGTTATTTGTGGTGGCTGTTTTTGTTGTTGCTTAAAGCAGGAATAAACAAAATGCTGTTTACTCCATTTTTCCTCTTTAGTGCTCGAGCACAAAATATTACTATGAAGGGACTCATAAGCGTTTATGAACATTGTCCTGTTGAATGAAGAACACAGTGGGACCAAGAAATATGATTTATGTAATTTTTAAAGTAAAATTAATAAATTTCCTCTTTGCCTTTTCTATCCCACTGTGCTCTGTACATAAAGAAAGTTGCTATGGAGTGGTTAAATATTGGGTTGTGGTAGTTGGCCAAAGAACTGTGTTGTTATGCTTTTTTTTTGCCAGATGATGAATGTCGACATTAACAGTAAAGTACAAAATACTTAAGGGGTATCTCTTCATACACACACACATACAGACAGACACACATCCATACATTTTAAAACAGCAATACATTCTGTAGGAAAAAAAATGGAAACATATTCTGGAAACAAATTTAGGGAATAAGCCCAAATCCATTTTCCTTAAGCACACAAACACATGCAGGGAGAAAAGGGACATAAATCACGGCAACCACTTTTTTTCGCCCTTCATTTGCAATTTATTTGCATTCTTCACTAAATTTAGCAATATTTCAGATGGAAAAGCCTTTCAATTCCTTATTTCTTTATTCTATAAATCTCTTGATAAAAAAGGAGAAATGAAAGGGGAACATTTTACAAATATTTAGGCAAAGATTTTCAGAGAAATTATTAAAAAGAATGTAAATTTTTTGAATCTTTTGCCGCAAAACGACAAATCAGAGCAAAAACCAGCAGAGTTGAATTGACCTGCTATAAATCATGAACTGAATTCGAAAGAAACTCATGAGTTGAAAAATGATGTAAAACCTGAATTAGAGCCTTCGCCAGAAATTGAAGTAAAATTTGAACTATAATCTGAACTGAAATTTTAACTAGGATCTGAACCATAATCTGTCGATATCTGAATTAGAAACTCTGCCAAAATCCGAACTAGAGCCATAAACTTAAAGCTTCATTAGATCCTAAGCTAAAAGTCTGACTGCACAAGAGTAGAATTAATACGGAATTTGGATCTACGGTTAAAAAAATGTAATTTTGTGGTTGAGTATGAAATATAATTTCAACTGGAATCCGATCGGAAAACTAAAATCAAATCTTCCTTAACAATCTGAGCACGAATCTCAAATAGAATTTAAACTGCAAAATCTAACTTGAATCTGAAGTTGAAGATGAAACACAAACGAAATTATAATTAGAATCGGAACTTGAATTTCAGCTCAAATCGGAACTGTAATCTGTAATTTAAACAGGAATCTAAAATATATTCTAAACTCAGCATAATTTAAAATCTGAATTGGAAGATGAATTATAAATGAAATTAACCTGAGCTTGAATTTCAAGAAATCAAGAATCTGAACTAAAATCTGACTGAAACCTGAATTAAAATCCGTCATCAATTCGAAATCGATTTTGAGCTAAAATAAGAACTCTTATCTGAATTAGAATGTAAACTCTAATCTGAACTGAAATACCAACTAGAATTTAAGGCAGAATCCTAATTGAAATCTTAACTCTTATCTGATAGGAAACTATAGAATCTCAATTAGTATCTGAATTGGAATCTGAGATTGAAACTAAACTGAATTAATTGAAAAAAAATAAACTGCAATTAAAATTAGAATTGGAACCCGTGCTGGAATCTTAAGAAGAATATGAACTGTATATTAAAGTATAATCTGAACTAGGATCTGTAGTAAAATCCAAAGTGAAATTTTAACTCGAAACTGAAATGGAATCCATATTGGAATATGAACTCGAATTTTGAATAAACTAAAATCTGAATTAAAATATCAACTAGAATTTAAAGTAGATTCTAGTCTAGAATCTTTTATATAATATCAACTAGTATCTCAGCTAGAAAATATACCAGAATCTTAAGTGGATTCTGAAGTGGGATCTGAACTAGAATCTGATATAAAAACTCAATGGGTAGCTGAACTGAAACTGAACTAGATTCCGATCTAGATTTCGACTGATACATAAACCAGAAACTTAACTTTAATTTGTATTAGAATCTGAATTAGAATCTCGTCTAGCGTCTGATCTAAAATCTCAAGTAGTAATTGAACAAAAATCTAAACATCTGGAATCTGAAAGGGAATTTGAACTAGAATGTGATTCGTAATCTGACTATAATTTAGACTATAATCTAAACTTAATTCTAAACTAGAATCAGAACTAGAACCTGAACTAAGACGTGGACTAAAATCGAAACGATTTTAGTCTGGTATTTACATACTGTATACTGTTTTTTTTTTTTTTTTTTTTTTTTTTTTTTGTATCACTAAACAACCCTTCAGTTTTTATTGCGTCAATATTTTTTTTTTTCATACAAAACAAAAACCTTTTTCAAAAAAATCCAGTCTAAAATCCAGAACGACATACTGATATATTTGGGATGTGTTTTCACTGTGTTGGGAGACAACAGCATCACTAAATTGTATTTGTATTTGTAAATGTCTGCAAGTTTGTCATTTCCTCTGTTAATATTTTATAGCATATGCGTAGGTAACAATTTACACACTCAACGAAATATTTTATAATTTTTTAAATTAAAATTAATTTGCACTTAAAAAAATTTCTAAATTTAATAAGTGAGATATTTAGACCTTTTTCGGAAACCCTGACACTTTGCTTGAACATGTAGTTTATCTCCGTTTAAAATCTTTTAGACACCTTTTTGTGCTCTTAATGCTCTTTTATCATGAGCCTTATATATCTCCAATGGCCTTAGCTCCGGGAAGTTTAGAGGATTTGCCTCTTTTGGTACAAACATCACATTATTGTTCTTGTACAATTCAAGGATTGTTTACCATAGTGACAGAATGCCATGTCAAGCCAAAAATAAGTGGATTCATTAGTAAGTCCACAGCCCATAGACTACTTTTGGATCCAAAACATTTATTCTTCATTTCCTCAAGCAGTAGCAACATAAAAGTTCTGACCAAGACCAAGGATATTTTTTTTTTGTAGAAAAAATGAGTTCAATTCCCATGCTCTGTTTTTGGTCTCTTAACTTTAATCAGTGTTTTTAACTTTCCGTACCAAAAGGTCCGCGCACCAAGCAAACCGGGCTGCTTTCCTACCGGAAGCTCTTTTGAAAATGCATTTCATTTTCGGGCTTTTAAACACCTTCTTCCTGTACCAGGTTTTCTATTAAGAGACTAGATCTCGTGGTTATGTTGAATAACATTGACAACAGTTTGATGGCAGACTTTTGACTGTTTGGCAAACTTTTTGTAGGACCAAACTGGATTTAGTTGAACACACATTTTAATCGGATTAACAAAACATTTATTTGTTTGACATTAAATATGACATGACTGACATGATTTACAATTAAAACTTGATCAAAAATTTAACCAAATAATAATTATTTTAAAAGTTTACATGAAAAACGTGTGTTAAGAATGTTGCGATCTCAGTTCTTAGCTAGAGAAAAACTCTTGCTTTAAAAATATTTTGTTTTTATTTACATTTGTATTGGATTTTTTTCAGTGTATTCAAAACATACACTTTCTTCTGACAGACTTAGCAAGTGACAGAAAAACACTTTGCAAAGAATAAGAAGAAAAGAAAATAAAAAATTAAGTTTCTTTTTATTTGTATTTTATACTTTTTTTCCTCTTCTGAAAAGAAAAAAAAACTTAACAAAAGATGTTAAAAAAAAATTATATATAAAACAGGGAACAATTGCTGGGGCGTATTTAAAGGTACAAGACAAATAACTAAAGATTAGATTAAACTTAAGATTTAACTAACAATGGGAAAAAAATGTGAAGATAAATAGTGTAAGAAAAGTTTTTGTATAATTTTGAATAAAAAAATACACTAAAAATAATTGAAATACACTGAAAATAAAGGAATAAAGTTAATTAGCAAAACAATAATTAAAAAAAGTTTGGGTTAATTAAATTTTATCGTAATTAGTTTTGTAAAGAAATTTACGAAGAATTTAAAATAAATGTAAAAATTTGTTTAACTTTATCCCTAACTTATTGTAGGGTGCTCAAGAAAAACTTTGTTCGAAAAACTTCATCATCACATGCAACACATGTGCGTGGGCACGTTTGAAAATTCACAGGCACAACATTTTTGGTAATTTACGTTCTTAAAGTTTTTGAATATTTCATTACTTTTTATATCCTCCATCATCACAAGCCGCTTCTTTTAACCGTGTGTAACGTGAAGGAATCATCTCAGACTCCATAATATATATATATATATATATATATATATATATATATATATATATATATATATATATATATATATATATATATATATATATTAATATATAATATATATTCCTGCATCAAATCTAAGTCAGTGTCGCCTGTTTGCTTGTCTATGAAATTTGGCATGAGCTCAATGATGTTTTCTTATTGTCCTGAGAAGTTTCCCATATAAAACAAGAAAAATCGGTTCAGAATATTAAAAGATATAACCCGATATCCGAGGCAATCTCTAAGTACAAGGGAAGGGAAGAATGAAAATTTGCCATAATATTAAGTTCTGTGAACTTCAAAACCGTTCAGTAGATATAAAGCTACAGCTCGTTTTATGACTCATTAAGCTTTCCTGTTATACGTTTGTAAAATATGTGTGAGTGTGTTTGTTCGAAACAAGACGTTTTGATGTCACATGTTTTTGCGGTGAAGGGTGTTAAAGGTTCGAAATAGCCGAATATATCATTCTTCCTTGTTTGTTTTTTGTTCATTCCTAATTTAAGCCTTAATGACAGCTAAAAGTTCCTTAAAAAGAAGAAATTACAGTCTTAAATTCAATTATTCTAGAAATGTAAATACAAAGAAAATACAAACACACACATACATTAACAGAAATGTATGTTAATTTTAATAAATTTCACGTGTTAAATTTTGATAAGTTTTATTACAAATTTTCTTTTTCTAAATTTCGTATTCGTTTTTAAATAAATTGAATTAATTTCCATAAAAGAAGAAAATAATCACAAAAGTGAAATAAATTATTCTAAACAGAAAAATTGTTTTTCACAAAATAATTAAATTTACATAAATTTGAAATTAAAAAAATGATAAAAAAAGAAATAAACGTATACGCCCTGGTAACCTGAGCGTATGAGTAATTTTAATAAATTTTATTTAATTTCAAAGTGAGTTATTTCTAGATCCTTTAATACTTTATTTTCCTTTTCTACATTTCACTTAAAATATTCCACTAAAATGTATTTCATTTTATTTTCATCTTTTTTTTGTTTTAATTTTATTCTTAATTACATAAATTTATTTTGTCTTTGCAAAAGCAGTTTTTGTATATCGTTTTCGTTATTTTCCATATTTAAGCATTCATTTTTTAATAATTATTTCGTCCTTGTTATCCTTTTACATTTGTGTTTTTATATTTAAATTTCAACATGTAATTTTCATAAAAAAACTGAAAAAAGAAAAACAAATGTCTTTCAATAAAAATGTTATAAAAGTTTTGTACAGTAAATAAAAATGCTATAAAACAAAATTATTCAAATCTGAAAAAAGTGTTATAAAAATCGTAAAATAATAATGGCAGAAACACGAAGGTCAGGATGGTTCTTGAAAATTTTATTAATTTAAAACAAATCTGGAAATGAAGTAGAACTGAACTACAGCTGAAGTAGAACTGGACTAGAACTGAACTAGAACTAAACTAAAACTGAATTAGAACTGAACTAGAACTGAACTAGAACTGAACTAGAATTGAACTAGAACTGAACTAGAACTGAACTAGAACTGAAATAGAACTGAATCAGAACTGAATCAGAACTGAACTGGAACTGAACTTGAACTGAACTAGAACTAAACTAAAACTGAATTAGAACTAAACTAAAACTGAATTAGAACTGAACTAGAACTGAACTAGAACTGAACTAGAATTGAACTAGAACTGAACTAGAATCAGAACTGAACTAGAACTGAACTAGAACTGAACTAGAATTGAACTAGAACTGATCTAGAACTGAACTAGAACTGATCTAGAATTGAACTAGAACTGAACTAGAACTGAACTTGAACTAGAACTGAACTAGAACTGAACTAGAACTGAACTAGAACTGCACTAGAACTGAACTAGAACTGAACTAGAATTGAACTAGAACTGAACTAGAACTGAACTAGAAATAAACTAGAACTGAACTAGAACTGAACTAGAACTAAACTAGAACTGAATCAGAACTGAATCAGAACTGAACTAGAACTGAACTAGAACTAAACTAGAACTAATCTAGAACTCAACTAGAACTGAATCAGAACTGAATCAGAACTGAACTAGAACTAATCTAGAACTCAACTAGAACTAAATCAGAACAGAACTAGAACTCAATCAGAACTGAACTACAACTAAAGTAGAACTGAACTATAACTGATCTAGAACTCAACTAGAATTGTACTAAAATTAAACAAGAACTGAATTAGCATTAGAATTTAGAGAAGAAGTTCTGAATGAAAATTTGAACAAGAATCTGGAACTTAATCTACACTACAATCTACAATAGAATTCAAATTTGTCTCTGAAGCGAAACGTTAACTAGAAACTGAACTGGAATTTTTATTGGAATCTAAACATGAATGTGAACTGGAGTCTGAACTAAAATCTGAAATAGAATCTCAAACAATGTCTGAATCAGAATGTGAATTGGAATCTGAACTAGAAACTTATCTAGAATATAACTTAAAATCTGAACTAGAATTTAAATTAGAATCTACAATTCGAACTAGAATCTGAACTAGAACTTGAACTAAAATCAAAATTGGAATTTGAGCTGGAAAGTACAGTAGAATATGATCTGGACGTAAGGACTATAAATAGAAGCTGTACTAGAATTTATTCTGGCATCTAAATTAGAATTTGCAGTAGAATGTGAAGCCGGAATTTGAGATAGAACACGAATTATAATCTTAATTGGAAATAAATAATTTAATATTAATTTGAATTAGAACAAGAGTTTTATCTAAACTGAAACCTTAATTAAATCTTTTGGAGATTAATGGAATTGTTTCTTTTCCATCTTATAGTTCTCTGCCAAACAAAAGATGAAAATACCACAAAAGCAATTGCAAAGAAACTTATTTTGTTTCTTTTTTACATTTAAACGTTTTTAAGCGCTCACAAATTTAAGTGACTGCACATGAATTTTTCAGGATTCAGTTCTTTTCTTCTTGATTCAGTTTATTTTTCTTCACAATTTGTACAACAATAAAACAAAGGAGATTTTTTTTATAGTTTTTGAAATATCTGAAAGCATAAAATGCATCTTGTTTTATAGCAGATACTTTATTTAATAACTAAAAACATGAAATAAGTTTTAATATTGACTTTCAAGGTAAATGAAAATTATTTCTCCAAAAAATTCTCAAATTTCAGTCATTTTTAATGTACAACTGAATTTATGATTTTTTTTTGTTTGAAAACCAAAACACAAGAAAAATATTAAAATTCTCATAAACATTTTGTTATTTAATTATACGTTTAACAAATATTTATATAAAATTTAATTAAATCTTTCGTTACATAAATAAATGGTTTTTGTTATAAAATAAATCTTTATTTATTTTATTTAATGGAGAACTTTTTTTCTTTAGAATTAATAATAAATTTTATTATTTTTATATATTTTTGAATACTTAGAAATTTAAAGAAGATTGACAAAATGAACATATAGACAGACTGGCAGACAATTAATTGATAGTTGAATAAAATAGTTTCGTTTGAATCTCATCCATAAGATACGAACATTGAATCTTGTTATGTGTTTCAATTATTATTACTTAAATGTCTGTGTTATTTGGAAGATGTTGAAAATTGGACAGAGTCGTGGAAGAAAGAAGTAGAAATTGGGGGTTAATATGATATATATATATATTCAATTTAGTTTATAATTCAGTTTCCAGTTCGTATATTACTTGAGATTCTAGTGAAAATTTCCCCACATGATCTAGAACAAAATATAGTTCAGATTTAAGTACAAACTACGATTTCATTCAGATTTTTCAGATTTAGATTTTGGATCATATTCTGGTTTATATTCTAGCTGACATCTTGGTTCAGGTTCTACTTCAGATTTTGGTTAAGATTCTTTATACGATTTTAATTTAGATTTTAGTTCTTAATTTAGTTCAAATTTTAGATCAGATTCTTGTCCAGGTAACTGTACGCATTCTTGTTTAGATTCTAGTGTAAATTAAAGATCAGATTTTCTCACAGATCCTTACTTAGATTTTTTAATAGATTATAGTTAGGATTCTTGTTTAGATTCTATTTCAGATTAAGGATCTGATTCCAGTTCACATTAATCTTTAGTTTATTGCTTAGATTGTGATTAAGATTTTATTTCAGATTATAGTTCAGACTCTAGATCAGATTATAGTTTAGTTTCCAGTTCAATTCAGATTAGGTCCCAGTTCAGATTCTACTTGAAATTGTTGTTCAAATTTTGCTTCAATTCTGTTTCCGATTCTATTTGAGATTACAACTTAGTTTTCAGTTCAGATTCTGATAAAAATTCTGGCTCAGATTCCATATTAGAATTAGATTTTCTTTCAGATTATGTTTCCAAATCTTGTTCAGATTCCAGATTATGTATAGCTCTAGTTCTAGTTCAGTTTTAGTTCAGTTCCAGTTCAGTTTTAGTTCAGTTCTAGTTCAGTTCTAGTTCAGTTCTACTTCAGTTCTAGTATAGCTCTAGTTCTAGTTCAGTTCTAGTTCAATTATAGATCTGTTTTATTCAGTTCTAGTTAAGTTCTAGTTCAGTTCCAGTTCAGTTTTAGTTCAGTTCTACTTTAGTTCTACTTCAGTTCTAGTTGAGTTGTAGTTCAGTTCCAGTTCAGTTTTAGTTCAGTTCTAGTTCGGTTCTAGTTCAGTTCTAGTTCAATTCTAGATCTGTTCTAATTCAGTTCTAGTTCAGTTCTAGTTGAGTTGTAGTTCAGTTCCAGTTCAGTTTTAGTTCAGTTCTAGTTCGGTTCTACTTCAGTTCTACTTCAGTTATACTTCAGTTCTAGTTGAGTTGTAGTTCAGTTCCAGTTCAGTTTTAGTTCAGTTCTAGTTCAGTTCTACTTCAGTTCTAGTTCAATTCTAGATCTGTTCTAGTTCAGTTCTTGTTGAGTTGTAGTTCAGTTCCAGTTCAGTTTTAGTTTAGTTCTACTTCAGTTCTACTTCAGTTCTACTTCAGTTATACTTCAGTTCTACTTCAGTTCTAGTTCAGTTCTAGTTGAGTTGTAGTTCAGTTCTAAATCTGTTCTAAATCAGTTCTAGTTCTGTTCTAGTTCAGTTCTGAATTAATTCTAGTACTGTTCTAGCTCTTTTAAGTTTTAGCTCAGATTACAGTTTCGATTCTAGATGAGCTTTCAGTTCAAGTACAAGTTTATACTCGAGTTTAAATACTTTTTCAGATTCCGGTTCAGTTTATCTCTCTTCATTTATATCACTTCTACGCTCCTTGTATCTAGTTTTCTTTGTCAAATATTATTTTTTTTGGTAAAAATCTGTTTGTATATTTGTGTTTATTTTGTCTTTGTATTATTTTTATTACATTTATATTATTTATCTTGTTTTATGTATAATTTTGTTGTTTTTATTGCTAAAGATATCAATTCCATAGAGAATATAAATAAATTAATAATCATAAAATTTATATAAAACTTTTGATATTTTATTATTAAAAAAGAAAAAAATAAATTTTAAACTTTATTGACCCCTCACTGCCACCCTCATCAATAGAAAATATAAAAGATAAAATTTATTTTCAATTTATCAAAAAAGTTTTTTTTTATTAAAATCAGAAATATTAAAATTTTCTTGGAGGTTTCAAAGGCTTAAAAATGACTTTTAATTAAATATTTGTTCATCAAGGCGTATGTGAAATATTTTTATTTAAGAAATTGCTCATACGCTTTTCAATGCATCAACATTAAAAGAGAACTTAAGATAAAGAAGGATAAAAGAAATTTTTGTTTTCTGCTTTTTGGTTTATTTTGAATGGAAGAAAAAAATTGAAATAAATTGAAAAATTCTTTACATTCAAATGACTTCTTTTTGGGTGCTTTTTGCTCGTCTTGAAATGAATTTCAAAGTTTAAAAGATTTATGAAAGAATTAAATGGAACATGGAAAACCAAAGAGAAAATATGGTCAAAAATTCGGTTTGAAATTTAGCGTTTGGATGATTTAAATTTCCAGCTTTAATTTATATCTTTTACCCAAATTAAAACTGAAACATTTTTATACCCTTCACAACCATAAGGGTGTATTAAGCTTATCATTCCGTGTGTAACGTTAAAAATAAATCATCTAAATAAAAACCTTATTAGCTCTGTCTGTCTGTCTGGCTGTCCCTCTGTACATCCGTCTGTTTTTCTGTCTGTCTGTCCCTCAGTCTGCTGTTGGCACGCTCATTTGTGTATGGTATTGAAGATGCGGCATAGACGAATATAACATTCCAACTAGTTATTCTCATTTCTGTTAAGGTTAATTAAGTCCATTTAAATATTTTATTTACATGTCTCATGTAAAGCAGAAATAAAAATAACTACAAATATTTATTATGCCGTAAAAACGAAAAAATGAACACAATTATTTATACGTTTAATAATAAATAATATTAAATAATAAAAACAAAAAAAAAAATGAACAAATTTGTTTTGCCATTAATTTCATTTCATATTTTTCTCGTGTCACTTCATGAGATAAAATACATTTTTACACGCATTTCGGTTGTATTCTGATTATGAGTCCATACATGCATAAATTATTATCCATTTCGTTTTATTTATTTTTTGCACATTTATATTCGCCCGCCATTTTTAATTCATATCCTTATACAGTCCTGTATGCTTTGCGGTAATTTAAGTTCATAATTTGATATATTTTTTTTTTCATTTTTATACTTTTTTTACGTTAAATTATGAAACATTTTAAAATTTATTTCAGTTTATTTATAGAACACAAAAAAAAAGAAGAAGAAGAAAAATGTCATTAAAGATTAAAATGCGAAACGCATATGTTTTTATTAATGTTTTACCACAAGACTTTTGGAGAAATGTGCGCTATCTGGTGAAGATGGTTGAGGAAGAATTTAATAAACTTTGTTTACTTGTATTGGACATATTTATTACTTTTATTCGGATAATTTTTATTTATTCAGAGTCATAAAGATACTTTTCACTGTTATTTAATACAGTTTCTTATAGAAGATTTAATTAAGAGTACATTAAAGCTTTAAAAATATTATAGTCAGATTATAGTTTAAATTCAGATTCAGATTACTGATCAGTTTCCAGTTCAGATTCTGGTTTAAATTTTAGTTTTAATTGTAAGACTCCTAGTTCGGACTATAATTAAAATTCTGGATCAGATTCCAATTTAGATTCTAATTGAACTTAGAGTTCATATTCTAGTTTAGATGCTGGATTAGCTTACATTTCAGGATTTGATTCAGATTTTTAATTAGCTTCCAGTTCATATTCTAATTCGGATGCCGTTTAAAATCAAATTCCAGATCATGTTCTGGTAATGCTTCCAGATTCTGGTTCCAGTATAAATTTTAGTCCAATTATAGTTTATATACTAATTTAAAATAAAGTTTCGATTCTCTCTCAGATTCCAGTTTACATAAAATTCTATCTAAGAATCTATTTCGAATTGTAATTGAGATTCAAATTCTAGTTCCAATTTTAGTAAACATTCTAGTTCCTGTTTAAATTGTAGTGTAGACTATATCCGATTTATCTTCAGATTATATTTTTGACTCTTGTTCAGATTCCAGATGATGGGTAGAAATTTCATTTCAGATTTTAGTTTAGTTCTATATCAGTTTTAGTTCACTTCTAGTTCGGTTCTAGTTCAGTTCTAGTTTAGTTCTAGTTCAGTTCTGATTCAGTTTTAGTTCAGTTCTAGTTCAGTTTTAGTTCAGTTCTAGTTCAGTTCTAACTCAGTTCTAATTCAGTTCTAGTTCAGTTTTAGTTCAGTTTTAGTTCAGTTCTAGTTCAGTTCTAACTCAGTTCTAATTCAGTTCTAGTTCAGTTTTAGTTCAGTTCTGGTTAAGTTCTAACTCAGTTCTAATTCAGTTCTAGTTCAGTTTTAGTTCAGTTCTGGTTCAGTTCTAACTTAGTTCTAATTCAGTTCTAGTTCAGTTTTAGTTTAGTTCTAGTTCAGTTCTAGTTCAGTTTTAGTTCAGTTCTAGTTCAGTTTTAGTTCAGTTCTAGTTCAGTTCTAGTTAAGTTCTGATTCAGTTTTAGTTCAGTTGTAGTTCAGTTCTAGTTCAGTTCTAACTCAGTTCTAATTCAGTTCTTATTCAGTTCTAGTTCAGTTTTAGTTCAGTTCTAGTTCAGTTCTAGTTCAGTTCTAACTCAGTTCTAATTCAGTTCTTATTCAGTTCTAGTTCAGTTTTAGTTCAGTTCTAATTCAGTTCTAGTTCAGTTCTAGTTTAGTTCTTGTTTAGTTCTGATTCAGTTCTAGTTCAGTTCTTAATTATGGGGTAGTTCTAGTTAATTTTTTTTTACTTCACTTTTCGCCTTAATTAATTTAATTACAAGTTATTTAAAAATATCTATTCAAAATCTTTTTTTAAATCTTTACAAAAGGAAAATTTATCTCAATCAAAAATCTTGTCAAAGAAATCTTCAATTGAGATCACAATTTACCTAATTTCCGCTTTAATAATTTCAAAGTCTTAAATATCTTGATAAAAAAGAAGCAAAAAAATCTTTTGAACTTTAAAACTTTGTAAGTTTTTATTGATGAATCACACTTTAATGTCATTTATTTATTTTCATTTAGAAAACAAAATACAAAATAAATAATTTGTTAACATTCCCCTTGTAGTTTGTCTTTCACCGCTCTCATTCCTCCCCAACCAACCACCCAAAATGTATCAAATGTTTGAAGGTGAAAAACACGGTTATTTGCGAGATAAGAAACATGAAACAGGAATTTTTTTCTAACATTTTCGATTCATTATCTGATATAAAAATAATTTGTACGAATGTGGTTTTGTTGTTTATTTGTATCTCTATAAAAGAAATCAAAGAAAGAGAAGGAAAGGAAATAGAGAAATGGAGAAAAATATTTGCAAAAAGTTTTTTTTTTTTTATAAGAAACTTAAATGAAGCAGAAACCTTTAAAGATGTGACAGGCAGGCACTTAGGACTCAAATGCGTAACGAGGGCTATAAAATTTTGTCAATATATTTGTCAGAGTGTTTGTTTTTTGTACATGTATAAGTGGCTTAAATGTAACAATTTTTATGTTGTAGAAGAAATTGATTTGTTTAATCGACATTTAAATCTATTTTTTATGTTTCTCCTCCCAAAACTTCAAGGTGATATTTTGTCTTAATAAAAATATCTGAAGTTATAAAAACTGAAATTCATATTTTTATTTTCATTTTAATACCCTCCACCATCACATGTGGTGAAGAGGATATATGAACATTGTCATTCCGTGTGTAACGATAAGAAGGAATCACCTCAGTTTCTATAATGTATATATATTCTCCACGCCCCTTCATATGCCATATTATGTATTACTTCACAGGCATTTGTGGTGGAGGGTACTGAATAATCGGCATAACCGAATATATAGCACAGTTACTGATTAAATTGCTCTTTTATGTCATTATGCAGTCATGTGTAACACAAAAACAAGTGTAAGAAAGATAATTTTTATTTCACTAAATCCTGGAGAATAAACCGAAATAATAATAAAATTATGAACTTGAATTTGTAAATCAAGAAATTTTATTTCTTTTTTCTTATTCTTATGTCTCAGATAAGAAGGTCATTTATTAAGATGTTGGTTGCTTTTATGACAACATGAGTTACTGGAGAGATTACGTTTGATGATGGTCATTAGATTTATTTTATGCTCTCTACCGTGTGGGAATAAGTAGTTAAGCGTTTTTATATTTTGCTTGATTAAATTATGTGTTCTGCTATAAAATAGTTTTATTCCCCTAAATTAAATGCATTAAGATAATTACAGAATGGGGGACAAAAATACATAAGGAAAGAATTGTAATTGTTATAGAATGAGAGATGGAGGACATGGACCTGAATAAATCTGAATTGGAAGTCGGACTTGAAATTGAATTGTAATCTGAACTATAATCTGAGCTGGAACTGGATTCTTAAATTGGATTTTAATTAGAACCTTAACTAGAATCTGAAGAACTAGAAACTGAACTTGAACCTGAACTAGAAAATAGACTCCACTCTCAGATACCATCTGTACTAAATGTTTGGAGAAATTTCACTAAAATTTGATATTCAATTTTCAACTGGAATCTCAATTATTATCTGAACCAGAACTTGAGGCAAATAAAATCGACGAGTAATCCTTTCTTTTTCTAGTGTGAAAACATCCCACAAGTTTTCCTTTCCTTATAAAAATGTTTTTAAAAAAGCTTTAATTAAAAAGGACAAATAATCAGTGTTAAAAATTTCCCTTTCTCTGGTGCCTCATATAATACAAGCGCTGTTCAAATTTCAGTAAGATTTTCTTCATTAATATAGAATAGGCGTTAAGGGCATATCAGCGTTATAATCGTTGATCAAATTTTGCAACTTTAGTAGGTTGTCGTAGATACCGATCAGTAACTTGTTTGCTACTAAAACCGATTTGGCCGGTTTTTAAATAGAAATTTTTAGCACAATAACAAATACTTGGGCCAAATCTGGACTGAACTAGAAACTGAACTAAACTGAACTAGAACTGTACTAGAGCTGAACTAGAATTGACCAGAACTGAAGTAGAACTAAACTAGAACTGAACTAGAACTGAACTAGAACTGAACTAGAATTGAACTAGAGCTGAACTGAACTGAACTAGAACTGAACTAGAACTGAACCAGAACTAAAATAGAGCTAAACTAAAACTGAACTCAAATCGAGCTAGAACTAAACTGGAACTGGAGTAGAACTAATCTGGAGCTTAACCACATTTAATTCTATTTCAGCAGGTTTGATTTAAGTATTACACTAAACTCTTAATCTGCTCCTTTTTTTCATGTTGCATAGTTAAAGTTCAATTCATTTTAACTAATATTAATTTAACCAGTTAATTTTACGTTTCATTAATTTACCTTTATTTTAAAATAAAATGCTTTAATTAAATGATTTCTTCTGCTCCATAAAAAACCAATTTCAATTTTTAAATATTATTTTTCTTATCTTTCCAGGTACGTCTTAAATAAAAAACTACTTTATTAAATATTCTTGGGAAAATAATTAAAGGTACATTTACATATCGAATACAAAAGAAAATATTAAATTTTCTTGGTCATTTTAAAAATTTTATATTAATTTCCTTTACATGCAAAAGCTCTTAATAGACTTCGTAAAAGTAATTTGAAAATTATCTTAATACCCGAAAATAGCGACCAAAGAAGAGGATGGGGTTTCAGTAAACAATGAAGAAAGTGATGAAATCTTTTTGCACAAATTTTGTAACCATAACAACGATTAAAGATACGAATACAAAAACAACAACAACAACAACAATAATAACAACAGCGTTATTTAAAGTGAAATATGAAGAATGGAATAAAAAAGTATTTAAAACCATCAGTGGCAGCAGTTTCACAGGAATGAACAGTTTACTGCCTGCGGTTTAAAGTTAAGGAAATTCTCTTAAATATATTTCTTGTTACAAAAACATTAGCTCAAGTTAAATAAAACGAGGGTTGTTCTAAAATTGAAAGTTCCTTTAGCGCTTTTCATGTTTTTATTTCGTTTACAACCCTCGTTTTCTAAAATGTTAAGCTTCTTGGGCTTCTTGTTAGTTTTATTTTATTTTTCTATAAAAAAAACAACATTTTATATATTTAAAAATTTCTATTCTTTAAAATAAACAATAAATGTGGCCCCTTCCTGTTCGCGGAAACCTCATTAAAAATTATGCGTTAAGGAAACACCTTAAGCATCATTCATACTTATACTTCGTACTCTGTATTTTACACCACAATTTCAGGCAAAAGAATCTTTTTAGATTTTAAACTTTTTCGCCATGAAATGTTGTCTAATTACTTTAGAGAATTTTTGTTTTGTTCTGAGCTTTGGCCAACATGAGGATAAGGTGAAAGACCTTCTTTTCTCTTGTTTTTACTACTGTTCATTAAGTTTAACCTCTATTAACGAACAGAGATGAAATTAAGAGCGGTTGTATAAGAAAGGGAGAAAGAAGGAGTGGGTAAGTAGGAATAAAAATACAAACGAGTCTACCCGTTTCTATACTGGCTTACTTCCGTTTCCGTTTAAAAGCTTAAATAGTAAAGAAATTAAACCCTAAAGCATTTGCTGCACACAGAGAACCAAAAAAGTAATTTAAAAGACAATTGCTCTCGATGTATATGTAAATACATAAAGTGTATATATTTATGTACAAATTTAGTTTGCTAATGTATATACAGTGGTACAAAAGTGAAATTGTACTGTAATATATTATTGGAAGTTCGGTCTAATTCGCTCTTAGTTCTGTTGTAGCTCAGTTTTAGTTTTATTCTAGTTCTATTCTAGTTCAGTTCTAGTTCAGTTCTAGTTCAGTTTAGTTTAGTTCTTGTTCAGTTCTAGTTCAGTTCTTGTTCAGTTCTAGTTCAGTTCTAGTTGCAGTTCTAGTTCAGTTCTAGTTGAGTTGTAGTTCAGTTCTAGTTCAGTTCTAGTTCAGTTCTAGTTCAGTTCTAGTTGAGTTGTAGTTCAGTTCTAGTTCAGTTCTAGTTGAGTTGTAGTTCAGTTCTAGTTCAGTTCTAGTTCAGTTCTAGTTCAGTTCTAGTTCAGTTCTAGTTCAGTTGTTCAGTTCTAGTTCTAGTTCTGTTCTAGTTCTGTTCTAGTTCAGTTCAATTAGTTCAGTTTTAGTTAAGTTCTGGTTCAGTTCTAGTTCATCTCTAGTTCGTTCTAGTTCAGTTCTAGTTCAGTTCTAGTTCAGTTCTAGTTCAGTTGTAGTTCAGTTCTTGTTCAGTTCTAGTTCAGTTCTTGTTCAGTTCTAGTTCGTTCTAGTTCAGTTCTAGTTGAGTTAGTTCAGTTCTAGTTCAGTTCTAGTTCAGTTCAGTTCTAGTTCAGTTCTTGTTTTTTTCTAGTTCTGTTCTAGTTCAGTTCCAATTCTAGTTCAGTTTTAGTTAAGTTCTAGTTCAGTTCTTGTTCAGTTCTAGTTCAGTTCTAGTTCTAGTTCAGTTCTAGTTCAGTTCAGTTCTAGTTCAGTTCTAGTTGAGTTGTAGTTCTAGTTCAGTTCTAGTTCAGTTAGTTCAGTTCTATTCAGTTCTAGTTCAGTTCTCTAGTTCTGTTCTAGTTCAGTTCCAATTCTAGTTCAGTTTTAGTTAAGTTCTGGTTCAGTTCTAGTTCATCTCTAGTTCGTTCTAGTTCAGTTCTAGTTCAGTTCTAGTTGAGTTGTAGTTCAGTTCTAGTTCAGTTCTATTTCAGTTCTAGTTCAGTTCTAGTTCAGTTCAGTTCTGTTCTAGTTCAGTTCAGTTCTTTTAGTTAAGTTCTAGTTATCTTCAGTTCGTTATTCAGTTCTAGTTGAGTTGTAGTTTAGTTCTTGTTCATAGTTCAGTTCAAGTTCAGTTCTAATTCAGTTCTAGTTAATTTCTACTTCGGGTTCACTTCTAGTTCAGTTCAGTTCGAGTCCTGTTCAGGTTTCAATTTAAGTTTTATTTCGAGTTTAAGTTTAGGTTCTGCTTAGGGTTCTTGATCAGATTCAAGTTCAGGTTCTATATCAGTTCTAATTCAGTTTAATATTTTTTCCTGCACAACCCACTGTGCAACGCACTAAAATAGAAATAAAATACGCGTAACAACTAAAATCCCATTGAATGAAATTGTTTAAAATACTTTTTAGCCAAATACAAACATAAACACACAGATATAAAAACTGGCATACACACACACACATGTACACTTACAATTTATTGTGTAAATGAGAAAAATCCTTTCTTTTGTTCTTTTAGATGAATATTTTCATAAAAATCATAAAAAATATTATTACTGGTATTAATTATTTTCCTCCTTTTTTGGGGACCGATAGCAGTTAAGAGAAGAACATTTTATAACTTTGCCTTTTTCTGAATGGTTTTATATACAAGTGAAAATAGTAAAGTAGATTTTTATCTCTTGAAATAAAAATGTAAAAACAGAGAGGAGAAAGTACTGGAATTATTATGAAGAGATATTTTATTAATGTGACATCGGGATTTTGTTGAAAAAATAGAAGAATATGAGCAGTTTTCAGTTTATGATAAATGAGTTTGTTTGTGAATTTATTAAGTATTATAAATGTTTTATTTGAAGGATGTGTAATCATTAATGGTTATTAGGGGAATTAGGGTCAAAGAATGTAAAATGGAGATAATTTGGAAGGTGACAAATATTTTAGAATATTTTTAGGAAATATATTTGTTAAAAGCAAATGATAGATGAAAAAAATGTTGCCACTTAAAAGGCGTATGATTTCAAATTTTAATGTCTTTATAATAAATGAGTTTATTTATTAAAGATAATAATTAAAATAATACATTATTCTATTAACAAATTACTAGTTATTAAAAGGATTTTCTATAGCCTACTTTTAGGATATTACACACCATTTAAAAACCTAATTCAAATATTACTTTTTTGTTGCATACTTTTTGGTAATTTCAAAAATTCCCCTCAAAAAGCTCTCCTCTATGTAATTATCAACAATTACAATATCATATCTGAGGAAGAGTATTTAGAAACATTTCATAATCTTTACAATTCACTGCACTAAATAAAATTGTAAAATTTGTTTCCTCTTTTTCATTAATATGAAAAACCACTTAATGACTATTTATAGCGACTGTTTAAAAATGGACTGTAAATTAACTAAAAACATTCATCACAGCTTTTAATTCTGGCTGCATTTAATAAACTCATTCATTTGGAATTACGCACACTCTCCGATTCTCTTACATACATACACACACCAAGACGCACACAGACACGAACAATTGACCATTCAGCTAATTAATTCATTATTGTGTGCACACAGTGAATAAATCCTCTGACAAAAACATTGTCTGCTTACAAAATAAAAAAAAATGAAAGAATTTTAATACTCGTTATTCGTATTTAATGAACGAATGAATGAATTGTTGGGGAGAAAGTTTGCCATTTCAGAAAGCATGAACATTGAATAAGTTAGAATTCTTAATCCGACTCTTCAGTACTCTACAAACACACTCCCAAACTTATACAATATATAAGTTTTTCTTTAATGTAACACAGGAACACTTAATGAATCATAAAATTTGGTCTATTTTTGGATATAACTTTTTTCTATAGAACCGATTTCGAGAATTTTGGAACGGTAATGCAGCCAAATATTATCATAAAATTTTACTCTAAATTTTCGATGTATAATTGACAGCTTTAAGGAAATTTTTTCCTTGAACTTAGAGGATACCTCAGGTATCGATCTATATCTTTTAATACTAAAATACTACAAACTTAACCGATTTTGTTAGTTTTTACAAGGAAACTTCCTAGGACTTTAACAAATACTCAGCCCTAATTTCATTAAGATCTCTCAATTATTGTGAATATGAATGTGTCAGATAGACGATCATAGCTAAATCGACTCTGATTTTGATTTGATGCAAAATATATATGCATTATAGGGTCCGAGATATTTCATTCTAAGGGCTGCATATAGAGTGACCAAATTCTTATACACCTTCACCACTTGTGGTGGTGGAGGGTGTAAAAAAGTTTTACTTTTAAAAATTTTGCAACGAAATGATTAATTATTTTTCATTTTATTAGATTTAAACGGAAAACGACTGAACCCCAAATGAGTGCTGAGAATTTATGTAAAATAGTCAATTAAACAATTAGCATTATGACAATGACCTTTGAATTATCTTTTCATGATGTTTTCAAAAGGAAAATTATTTTTTTTGTGGGAATTAATAAAAAATAGGGGAGTTTTTTTAATCAAAAGTTTATTAATTAAAGTATGCTACATTTTTAACAATCTTTTCCCCTTCATTTTATTTAGAGCCCTTAAGTAGACTATAGTTTTTTTTAATTATCACAATTTTTAATTTCGCTTAATAGTTCTATTATTGTCTTTATGTAACGTTTGTTATAAAAATATTTGTTAAACTATAATGAGAGGAAGTAAACAAATTAGGCCACTTTTAAATAGCCCTAAAGTAGGCAGCATTTTTAAGTAACTACTTAGCCTGAAAGAAACGCTATAGTTCTATGATTTTTTTTTCACTAAAAATTCAATTTTTCACTAAAAATTCAATTTTTCACTAAAAAAAAAATTCAATTTTTCACTAAAAATTCAATTTTTCACTAAAAATTCAATTTTTCACTAAAAATTCAATTTTTCACTAAAAATTCAATTTTTCACTAAAAATTCAATTTTTCACTAAAAATTCAATTTTTCACTAAAAATTCAATTTTTCACTAAAAATTCAATTTTTCACTAAAAATTCAATTTTTCACTAAAAATTCAATTTTTCACTAAAAATTCAATTTTTCACTAAAAATTCAATTTTTCACTAAAAATTCAATTTTTCACTAAAAATTCAATTTTTCACTAAAAATTCAATTTTTCACTAAAAATTCAATTTTTCACTAAAAATTCAATTTTTCACTAAAAATTCAATTTTTCACTAAAAATTAAATTTTTCATTAAAAATTCAATTTTTCATTAAAAATTCAATTTTTCACTAAAAATTCAATTTTTCACTAAAAATTAAATTTTTCACTAAAAATTAAATTTTTCACTAAAAATTAATTAAAAAAAAAAAAAAATTAAAAAAATTAACATTTTCACTAAAACTTAAATTTTTTACAAAAAAAAAAAAAAGAAAAAAAAAGAAATTTTCTTTAAAAATTAATTTTTTTACTAAAAATTAAATTTTTTCCAAAAAAAAAAAAAAAAAAAAAAAAAATTTACAAAAAAAATAATTTTTCACTAAAAATTTAATTTTTACAAAAAAAAAAAAAAAATAATTTTTCACTAAAAATTTGATAAAAAAATTAATTTTACAAAAAAATTAATTTTTCACTAAAAATTTAATTTTTACAAAAAAATTAATTTTTCACTAAAAATTTAATTTTTTACAAAAAAATTAATTTTTCACTAAAAATTTAATTTTTCACTAAAAATTTAATTTTTTACAAAAAAAATTAATTTTTCACTAAAAATTTAATTTTTTACAAAAAAATTTAATTTTTTACAAAAAAATTAAATTTTTCACTAAAAATTAAATTTTTCACTAAAAAATTAAATTTTTTACAAAAAAATTAAATTTTTCATTAAAAATTAAATTTTTTACTAAAAAATTAAATTTTTAGTGAAAAAATAATTTTTTCAAATTCAATTTTTTATAAAAAAAATTAATTTTTCACTAAAAATTAAATTTTTTATAAAAAATTTAAATTTTTCATTAAAAATTAAATTTTTTACAAAAAATTTAAATTTTTCATTAAAAATTAAATTTTTTACAAAAAATTTAAATTTTTCATTAAAAATTAAATTAAAAAAAAAAAATAGATTTTTCACTAAAAGTTTAATTTTTTACAAAAAAATTAAATTTTTCACTTAAAATAAAATTTCTTCAATATTTTTTGAAATTTTGTGTTTTCTCTGCTAAAATTTTTAAGTCATAGAAATGACATTTTTATGATCTAAATGAACTACAAAAATCAAATTTTGTCATAATTGTCATCTAAAATCTTATTAAATTAATCTCTATTTAACTTCCTGTATTGATATTATTTTAACCGTTAAGTATTTCCTACAATTTCAATGATTTCGACAATTTGTTAAGAATAATAAACTAAAGTATAATAAAATAACAGCGATAACAATGAATATGTAGAACACATTTTAATACATAACATGCTTCATTTGTCACCAAGAAAGTAACAAAAAAGTGTGTACTATAAATAATATAAGATAAACACTTAAGCCTCAGAGAACGGCAATACGTGCATTTAAATACGCATTTTCTTCATAAAATCTTGCACTTGAAGGATTTAGTGTGTTTTTTTTGCATTAAACTCTTTTTATATTAAAACATTTTTGCGTGTGCATTATTACAAATATTGCATTTATGTTCACTTCTGTTTATTGTATTTGTTAATGCGTTGTTGTTTTTGTTATAAGTAAATTCAGTTGAATATTCTATACTTTCTTCAGTTTTTGCGAAAGAAACAATTTTTTTGTATAAGTTTTCACGCGGTTTGGCATAATTTATTCAATGAAGCGTAAAATCCTCTCGCAGCAACAAAAATTCCCCCAGTAAATTCTGTGAATAAGAAAAAAAAAAAAGTGAACACAAATTCAGCAACAAATGAAACTACTCAAACAGGCAACCAACCAACCGTATTATATGAGTTTATTGCAGCAAATACAATTGTTGCAAACAACAGCAACAACAATGAACAATGATGAAACAACAATGCGACAACAGCAGCAATTTAAATAATAACGGCAACAACAACAAGGGCATCATAAAATAGGCTTTATTTTAATAAATTTCGTTACAACAGCAAAAAAGGCAAACAATTTTTCTTCTTTCTTTGCTGCAGCAATTATTAAAAATAAATAAGATATAATGACAAACCGAATCTTCAATACCCTCTTCTATAAATGTGTGTGAAGTAAATACGTTATGTTCACATATACACTCACAAACGTATTCAATATATAAAAGCTTTTATTAAATATAACACAGGATCACTTAAAGACTGATCAAATTAATTATATTTTTTTGGCTATAACTTTTTACTCTGAACAGATTTCGCTTGGATTGGTATATGAAATATATTATGACGAAATTTCATTCAAAATTATCGATATATAATTGACAATTTCATGAGAGTTCCTTGCTTGAACTAAGAGGTTGCCTCAGATATTAGTCTATATCCTTTTAAATATTGATTCGATTTTTTTGGTATTAAATAGAAAACTTCTCAGAACTATCGCAAATACTAAGGCCATATCTCATTAAGCTCTGTCAATTTTTAAGGATGTGAGTGTTCAAACAACAGACGCACGACAGACAGACAGACAGACAGACAGACAGACATGGCAAAATCGACTCAGATTTAGATTTGATGCAATGTATATAAAACATTGATTCCTTTTAGCGTTACACACGGTATGACAAAGTTAATATATCCTCTTCACCACTTGTGGCAATGGAATGGTATAAATAAAATAATAATTTAAATGTGTGAACAAGAATTTCTTCAGAGTTTTTTTAAACAAATTTTTCATTGTATTATTTTTGATGAAAACAAAAAATGAGAAAAGCAATAATTTGAATTTATAATAAAAATTTTCCTTTTCATTTATAGGCAAATATTATTCATATAATTTATATAATATTTTATACAATAAAGACAAAGAAGCTAAAAAACTTATACACACACACATACTCACATACATAGAGTTTATACTTGAGTATGTATTTATTTATTTTTCGTTAAAAAAATAATATTCTACTTATATGCTTTCATTTGTTATAATATAAATTATATTGATAAATATGAATAATGGATTTAATAGGGGTGTTCACAAAAAAAGCTATATAATCCTTTTTGTCAACTGCCAAAAAGGATTAACATAAAATTTTTGGCGGTACGATTTGCTGCACAGAAGCTCTGCCTTAGTCCCTTCTAAATTATATGTATAATTCATCAGGTATTCGATTACTAATATATTCTTTGAATAGAGGATGCATCTCCCCCCTTATCCTGCCCATTCTAATATTCGCGTTGTATGGATGTTAGCTGCCTCCATATTTTTTGTTTCCTCTCTTTTTCTCTCTGTTCGCGAGATACAATTAATATTTGCATTGCACGGAGGATACCTAACATCCCGTTCCTATCCGCCTTACATTTTGTTTAGTAAAGACCTTAGCTGAGAATGTAATTGGGATGAAATATAAATACTCTGAATAATTCTATACATTTTCTATGACAAATATTTGCATTGTGTTAAAGCTATACCTTCCTCTTATGCTATCTGTCCAGTAAAACTATTCCTTGAGAAAGTGATTTGAATGAAATCAAAAAACTTTCACTCCAAAAGTTTTGTATATATTCTATAATTTGCTTTGTGTGGGGGATACCTTTTCCCCCGATCTTATCCTTCCTATATTTTTTAGTAAAACAATTCCTTGAGCAAATGATTAGGACCAAATTTTAATTCTTTTTAAAAGTTCTTTTGATATTTGGCAATTAAGATTTTCGTTGTATAAGTGTCGCTTCTTCCCCTGATTCTGTCGAAACTTTTTATAAATTTGAACAAGATCAGCACAGTTGAAGGCCCTAAACAAAAGCAAATAAACACATTTTAATTATTATATATGGATATCAAGAAAAAATAATGTAAGATCCTCTCTCTTTCAAATCTGGTTTGATTAAATTCGATGGGTCTCAAATCTACTTTACGGACGCGATCTGAAATGGGGTTTGCAATAAATCGTCACATTGTTAAGAGTTTCATATGAAAAATTTAATGGAGATGAAACTTTAACTTTCGATTTCCTCGTCCGATTTCAATTAAATCGAGTATTGATTTGTAATTTCCAAAATGTAGGCGTGTTTAAGTTTTATTTTCTGATCCTAATGCTGCATGGAGTCTCAAAGTTGGATAACTCGAGTCAAAAAAAAAAAACACTCCATATTTAAGTTAGACTTTGCGAACCAAATACTTCAAACGTTGCCAAAGTGGAACAACTCGGGTGATAAAAAATTTAAATGATCCAGATTTAAGTTCAGACTTCATGAATCTAACATGGGCGGCTCCACAGGGCCCCTAAGTTGGATGCCCCATATTTAAAAGATTTGCATATGAACTCTGTAAGTGAAGATTTTTCTAAAACATTTCTTCATTGAATTAAAAGTTACAAACAGTTAAATTTGAATTTTTTCACCAATTTTTCCAAATAAAAACGATCTAGACTTAAGTTCGGATTTTATGAATCTAACAGGAGCCATTCCACAGAGTCTCTAAGTTGGGTTGCTCAGATTATAAAAAATTTTAACGATCCAAATTGTCTATATATCAACCAATTTTAAAGATATAAATTTGAATTTTTTTCGCCAATTTTTCCACAAAAAAGTTGTTATGCTCTTTTTGAATAAATAATGGAAGATCGAAAGTTACCCGTGTTCGATCTAGTTTTATTCGCCCTTCTTAATGCAAAAAAATCCATAAAATTTTTTGTTAAACAACTTTTATTAAATTGTTCATTCTTCCTTGAACCTCCCTTTTAATTTTCATTTTAAATACTATCAAGCGTATGTACGTGTGTGTATGTGTCTATGAGAAAATTATGACACATATAATAATTCATATACATTTCTTTCTTGCAACGAAAGCGAAGAAAAAAAAGTTAAATAACATTTGAACTTGTTAAAAGTTATTAAACAGAGAATATATATTTACGCACACACACACACACAAACACTCCAAGTACCCACAACCCAAAAGCCCCCAATTTTAAGAATAAAATAAATAAGCGTAAAAGTTAAATATTATTTATGATGTGTAAAAAAGTTTGAAATGAAAAAAAATAAGTAGATATTTCGCAAAAAAAGTAAATTAAACAATAAATGAGTTTTTAAATGAATTATAGAAGAAGCAATTGTGTGTAAGAAAATTAAATAAAAACTCCTTAAATTAGGCAATACTTTATATAAACTAATAGCCTAATTATATGCTTCTTTTTTTGAAAAATGAAAATTATTTAATATTTTCAACAAAACCCAACTGGATCCTACAAACAGTTGACTAAGCATTCAATATTCTGCGTCAAATTGTTTTCAATATTAATGAACAGTACCATTGGTAGAAAACCTGGTTGATGTAGAATGAATGGTCCACATGTTGTTTCTAAAGCTGAAAAAGAAATAGAAAGTATCTTCAATAACACATTCGATAGGAAATTGGACCGGTTAGCTCAGTGCTCTGACTATTTGGTACGAACTATTTGGTTAGCTAATGCAGGTCTAAAACCATACAAGGCTCGGAAAGTTCCTGCTAAAATTTTAGAGGCCAAAAACAAAGCACAGATTTTTTGTTTCTAATGCTCGGGAATGTTGATGAACAATTTTGGACCCAAAAGCAGGCAAGCAATATGTATTTAGGGCAAAAAAGCCAATCATTTGTTACAGCTTAAAAAATATCGCTTCCATTATGACACTTCATTGTGGATCCACTTATTTTTGACCTGACTTGGCATCCTGTTACCATAGTTAACAAGCCATTGAGTGATACATGAGCAATAAAATGGTGTTTGTACCAAGAGAGCAAATTATGAGCCCTGAGCTGAGGTCAGCAGAGACAATTGGGCTCTTGTTAAAATAGAACTGAAGAGCACTAATAGGGTGTCCAAAGGTGTGGTAGATTTTGAACGGAAATAAACTTCTCGTTTGAAAAATCACTATGAAAGCTTTAAAGGAAAGTTTTCCGAAAAAGGTTCAAAATTCCATCACTAGTGGTAAAAAGTATTTTTATTTACTATTTTTGTCTCACTCCTTATTTTTATAAAATTTGAGTTGTAAGAAAATTATTTTTTGTTAGTACTTTATTACTTTTAAGTCTGTTTTCTGTTTATAAGTCTTTATCCCTAAAAGTGTGCAATACTTAAAATGAAAATAGTTCAAAAATTTGAAGTGAAACAAAACCTGGCGGTTCCAATTTGACAAATTTACTGCTTTTGTGGTCTTGTTTTCTTCTTGTTTGTCATCATGATTCCAGCAAAATTTCAAACTCCTTACAGTGGGCAATATTTTCTATAAAAATAAGTATACTAATTATGTGCTTTTTTAAAATAAAGTTGGAGTTGAAAATACAAATACATGACCAAAAATTATTTAAGTGAAATGAATTTTAGACTCCCTAAAGTAAGGAATCTAATATTCTTTCATATTTAGTTCTTCACATTCAATAATATTTTTATTGATATAATTTATCTTTTTTTAAAGGCGATATTTTTTAATTCCTGTTTCTCTAATATTTTCACCGTAAAGAAAATCAGAAAATTGTTTAATTCCTTAAAGTAGGCAATATTGTCTGTAAAAACAAACAACCTAAATGTATGCTTTTTATAAGAAAGTTGGAACTGAAAATACAAATATACGAAGACACAAAAAAAAAACATTTGGTTATATGAAATTAATGTTAGACTCCTTAAAGTAGACTATACTTTATACGTTTGAATAAAAAGTACTATTTTTTGTCATTTTAAATGAAAACTTTTCATTAAACATATTTTACATTGAGATAATAATTTTTCGATAACAATGACTGTGTGCCACCACTGTTTCCACGACAGTTTAAATTTGTGACAAATTTTATTTATTTTCTTATTTTATTTTTTATCTTTTGTGGTCTCGTTTTTTTTTCTTGTTCATCATCATTCTCCAAGGAAAATATCTCTTTTGACAACAAAGTATCATCAAACTATTGTCATCATATATTTCTTTGTGTGTGTATGTGTGTGTGTGTATTTTTGCTTTATCATCTTCCCAATAAAATGCCTTCAATTTTCCTCGACAACAAAAGATTTCAATTTTAAAATGATGCTGGTAGACTGACTTCAAAAAAGAGTTATTTACGTATTTTTCATTTGGTAAATAATACAACAGAGTTCTAAAGGTATGTTTACCATAACTCTTTTTACCTTAAGTTAAAACCATTAAATCGATTACATTCCTTTTAAAAATTGTTTCCTCTCTTTCTCTCTTTCATACACCTGTAAGCTAAATATCCTTTATAAAAGATATCGTTTTATTTAAAATTATATGTTTGTGTATGTGTATGACTTTTATTTATTTAACATTGTATTTGTTAAGTTCTAGATTACAAACACATTTAAAATTTGTCGTTGTTGTTGCTGTTTCTCTCTGTGATGTTTATTTTGTTTTCTGTCTTTTTTTACTACTTTTTTAGTTTTGCTCTCATTTCATTTCTCATGTTAAGTTATTTCCGTTTTATGCTGCCAACAATTTCCTATGGCAACTATTTGTCTTTTGTATTCGTTAAATACAGATACACACAAATGCACATGCAGAACATTTCGTTTGTTTTGAAAAAAAAAGATAAAATAAAAACATGACATTTCACGCATTTTTAAATCAATTCTAATATCTCAATAGACAGACATTTGTTGAATGTCATCTTTTAGATTGGAAATTTCAAATAAGGATTTTTGAAGGGAGACAAAATTTTGACTTTAAATTAAGGAAATTCCCGATAATTCTATAAACAAAATAATTTTGATCTAATTTTATAACATTTTAATATTTTTTTTTATTGAAATTTAATTTGAGTGAAATTCGCTAGTTTCAACCTTTTTCGGAAATCCTTTCACAAACGTTTTTAAAATACATTCTAACACTCAGGACTGCTCAGAACACAGGTAGTTCATTGTCGTTCAAAATCTAACACACTTTTGAACACATTTTTGGTGTCCTTTAATTTTCTTTTTAGAAGGGTTCAATATCTCTCCACTGAACTTAGCTCCGAGCTCTTTTAAGAATTTCCCTCTGTTGGTATAAATACGACTTATTATTGTATATCTAATGGGTTTGTTTAGCATAGTGACATGATTCCAAATCAAGCCAAAAATAAGTGGACACATTATAAAGTCATTTAAATCAAAGTAGCCTTTTTTGTAAATATTCCTTGATGTAAATTTCGGTATTTATAGAGCCCGTTGTAACAAATGATTGGCTTCTTTTGCCGCAACAGCATATTGCTTGCCATGTCAAGCACTTTTTAGGAAACTTTGATCGCTTTTGGCTTCAATATTCCCTCCGTCATCAGCAACATAAAATCTTCGACGAGGAAGTTTTAAAAGATCTGCCAGAACATACGTCATTCATTATGCTGCAAGGATATATTTTTTTGTAGGAAATTTGACTTCAATTTGTGTGCCTTGATTTTGGCTTCTTATTTTTTAGTAGCGTTCCTGTTAGGAACCTTTTGAGTCTTGAATGTTTTTAAACCTTCATTATCATTAATTTTTCATACCAAATAGTCCGACCACTGAGCTAAGCGTGTTGTTTTCCTATCGGATGTGTTGGGAGTTCTTTGGAAAATGCTTTCTATTTTTTGGCTTTAGAAACATCATGTGGACTATTTCCTTTGCCTGCCTCAAGTTTTTTTTTTTATCAGCGGACAAGTGCTTTTGGTACTTTTAATAACATTGGAAACAGTATGACTTCTGACCTTTACATGCTTGGCCAACAATTTGTAGGACCAAATTAGGTTCTGTTAGAAATATTTTATAATTTTAGTAAGCAGTTTTATCCAGTCACTGATTTTAATCAGATTAACAATATATTCATAATAACTGACATGTCTGAAAAATACTCGGATTTAAAGTTTGAATGAAAAGCGTGTGTTAAGAACTTTTCGATGGCAGTCATTTTACATTAATAGTTCATTATGCTTAAACATATTTTCTAGTGCATTTAAGTGATACTAAAGGACATATTAAGGACATATAACAAGTTGTCAATGTTTATATAAATTTATTAAGTTCAATTGGGTGTTAAGGACACCATATTGGTGTCAAATTCCAATTAATGTGATGAAAAGAATGATTTATCAGGATGAACACCACTGATTGTCAAACTGACAACGCCTGTGCCAATTCGAAATTATATGATTCCTTCTTTATTTAAAAAATATTTCTTTAAAGATTTTTTTCGCTCAATTATTTAATTTAATTTTTTTGTTCTCTGTCATTCTCTTTTCTTTTTTTCTCTCTTTTAACCAACTTGTATAAACAATTGTCAAGTTCTGTCAAAACCACTAAAACCGCTTGCAACTACTTACAATTTGAACAAAATGAGAAAAAATGACAAATAGAAACTGAAAATAGCACCCACTATCACGCCATTTTTATTATTATCATCTTCATCATCATCAAGAAAAGCAACAACAACAAATTTTTAATGAAAATAAAATGAAGTGAAAATGAGTGTAAAAGAAAAGCGCTACCCTTCTGTTCCTCTAACTAAAACACTCACTAACCCACACAAAGACCCCAAAGTAGTTAACAGAAATTGAACTTTTTTTAAACAGAGAGGAAAAAAATATAAGAAAACTGGAACAAAAACAAAAAAAAAAAAAAAAAAGGAACAAAAGAGAACAATAATAAAAATAATAAGTAAGAAAAATAAACTGAGAAAAGGAAAAACAACAACAACTTAGAAGTCAGTCAAAACTAATGACACAATTGTTGTTGGACTCTTTTTTTTAATTATTTTATATTTCAAAAAGGAAAATCAAGGAAACAGACAAAAACAGATGAAATGAAAATAAAAGGAAAATAAAAGGACATTAAATATTGAATTAAAATTTAAGCGGAAATGCGGTTTGTTCTTCAAATAAAAAAAAAAAATAATTGAATCAAGTCAACGAAGACATCAAAAATATCTCAACAAATTGAAAAGAATTTTTAAAAGTTAAAAAAATATATATTTTTTCTAATTTAAAATATTTCTTGAATAATTATTTGTTGTTGTAAAACATTAAAGGTCAAAGTGTTTTTCAATTCAAATCTCTGTTTAAAGGTCAAGTAATTAAATGTGTTGAAAAAAAATAAGAGAAAACTTACTTAACTGTAATTATCTTTATTCTTATAGTTAAATTCTTTATATAAATTTTTTGCATTCACTCACACACACACACATATTCACTATCTTACACTCTCACTTACATTTCTTTCTAGGCTGTTGTTAATTGCTGCAATTAAATAATTTTTATATTCTCCACTTGTCTTACAGATTACACCATTTAATTACACTTAATGACTGTGATTTTATAAGACTAATTTTTTACTGGTTTACATTTAGTTTGGGGTAAATATTAGGGGGGCTCTTATTTGGAATGATAACATGTTGGAAGGTCAAGATTTGAGAGCTTAAATATAAAAGTAAATGTTTTCTTTAAAAATTAGAACTGAAGTAGAACTGAACTAGAACAGAACTAGTGCTGAACTCAAAGTGAACTCAAATTGAACTAGAACTGAACTAAGGAGTGAGACATAAAACGTGTTATTAGTTATGTTTAATGTTAAACAAATGAATATATTCGTTATCTGATTAAAATGACTGATCGGAGAGAAGTTCGTACATCTTTAATAAAATCCCATTTGGTTCAAAAAAATGTCTGCCGTAAATCTAATTCTAATGTTCTTAAACTGTACCGGGAGAATTTGTCTGTTGATTGAAAATGAAGACTTCCGGTTGATCAGTGCTCGAACTAACTGATGGGACAAGTAAGTTAATGCAGGTTTAAAAATATACAAGGCTCAAAGTTTCTTAAAGGAACTTTGTTTAAAATTTAGAGGCCTAAAATAGAGCAAGGAAATTGATGTCATGTTAAAAATAATCTTGCTTCATTATAGATACCATACGGTTTTTCGCAACTTCCTAAAGTCATAAGTTTTTTGTTGTTAGTGCTCAAGGAGCAGACAACGCTTCCCAAAAAGTGCTTATTATGACAAGCAATATGCAGTTGCGACAAAAGAACCGAATGTTTACAAAATTTCAGCTTCCGTTCATAAGACACTAATGTGTCCACATCTTTTTTGGCCTGAGTCGGTATCCTATCACTATGTAATGAAACCATTGAGTGGTAAATATCAATTACGTGGTAATTGCACCTAAAGAGGCAAATCCTTCAAACTACCCGGTGCTAAGGCCAATGAAGAGATATTGGCCTTTTAATAAAAAAGAATTGAAGGGGACAAAAAGGTCCTAAAAGTGTAATCGATTTTAAACAGAGATGAACTACCTTTTCGAGCAAGGTGACAGAAAAGATATTAATGGAAGAGTTTCCGAAAAAAAATTTCATCACTAGTGATATAATTATAAAAACAATATTTTTTATAAATTTTAATAATAATTTCAATCAAATAAAAAATTTTAAAATCTAAGTTTAATGGTTTCTTTTTTATTAGCATATATTTATGCTAAGAATTTTTCAAACTCACTCCTTAGAACTGAACAAGAACTGAACTATAACTGGATTAGAACTAAAGTTGTGGTGTTTATATAACAAATAATTAACTCACTTTATTTTGTGTCCTCTTAAGTAAACAAAAATCTAAATCTTTTCGCACAATTATCCCAGTGAAAACTTCTAAAGTTCTCTTATTTTCGAAAAGAATGTTATTTTTATGTAAAAGTACACATTTTTATAGGCAATTTTCTTGACTTCAAAATCAATTATTTATTTGTAATAAATTTGTATAAATTTCAATTACACAAATACTACATAATGTACTTAACACGTAACAGCAAAAGGTACCAGAGTACCAGAGTATGGAAAACCTTTGAGCGAAATCTTTATTTTTAAGTGAATTTAATTGTTACTCTTCTTTGCGATTTAATTCTAATTTTAATTCTGTTTTTTGTTTTTTAATTTTTTCCGTGCAAAATCGAAAAAGTTATATTACTCTTTTATGCAGATAAGAGTTAAAAACAGAGGATTATTTTTTAACTCATTCAAAAAATGCGAAATGGTTAAAAAGAAAAGAAAAACTAACTGTTGTTGTTTTATACTAAAAAATGCAATAACAAAAATATACAAAAATTGATGCAACAAAAGTAATTACATCAATTCTTACAAGGTTATAAGTTCACAAACAATCCCTTTTTTAGCTTAATAACTTTAACTGCTAACGACTTTAACACAATTTGTGTGATTTATTCACTTTTAAACTCTTTTTTATTATTATTTTTTATTTTCATTTATTAGAATTAAACTCTTTTTATAGAGCGATCAAAAATTAAAATCTTTTTTAAAATTGTAAATTAAACTCTTTCAAAGATCCGATCTTACGAAAAATGATAAAAAGAGTAGAAAAATATACCCTGATATTTACACATATAAAATATGTAAATTTCTAAGTGGTTTTATACATAAAAACTTTGTTGGTTATTTGGACCAAAACATATACCATTTAGGGAAAGAGACAGAAGAAAATGTTAATATAAATTTATTTACTCAAATAGCAATCAGTAGCATATGTATGTGTAAACTTAAATTGTTAAGGACATGTAAGGACTCTTATTTGCCTTTTTTATTTATTATGATAATTTTACTTAGTTAAAATGCGAGATGGTATGATGTAAGAATATTTTATTATTCCTATAAATAGATTTATGTAATAAATTGTATTTCTCTCCCATTCTCTCTTCTCTCATACTCTTACAGCTGCTGCAAATAATTTAATTTCAATTCAATATATTTTTCTTATTTATTTGTTTCTTATTTGAAGGCATCTCTTTGGTGTTGTGCGTGTTGAGTTTTGTAATAAAGAATAAGTATTCTGAAAATGTTCCAAGGAAGAGTTTAAACATGAATAAATTTGGAATGTTTGTTGTATATTGGTGTGTATGTGTGTGTGTGAAAAAACATTGTTATACTCCAGCATTAACTGGGTTTCTTTTGTAATGTCCTGTTTCCTTTTTTCATGTTGATAATGGTGTAAGTGTATTCTGTGTATGTTTAAGGACATACTATAACAATATGTTGTCGTTGTAACCACGAAAACAACCATATTTTAATAAAATTATCAACTTCGGAGCAGTTTGCTATATTGAAAAATATTAAAGTGAAGGGAATATCAAATAAATAATATTATTTTGGCGTTTTCATATACGAACTTCACATGCTCTCTGATTGAATTTTCAGTGACCCAACTGGAAATGGAAATATAAATATCACGAGAAAATTTTCATAAATTAATCTTTGTTTCTATCGACGTTCATATTTTCGCTATATATGCTCCAATACATAATTGAATAGAAATAATTCTATAACTTCCGAACGAAAATGAGGAAATGTATACAATATTTTGTATTTTTTATAAAGGACCAATATATATTAAGTGTGAAACGGAGATTCTAAAAATCGCTCAGATGCAAAGTTATGGCAGTTCAAACTGGAACATCTCAAAATAAAGACTATTTTATATTATTGAAATAATTTGGACTTCAACACGGCATAAAAGACTTTAAAAAATAGATGGCTAATATGAGCTATATTGTAGACCTTGAGTTGGAACTTTTAGAGTCCTTCAGAATCAGAGTTATAGCGGCTGAAACTAGAAGACCTCAAACACAAAGTTTTCTATATTTGCCAATAAATTATATTAATATTACATAAAAGCCCTCAATTGGGCATAAAATATTTATCTCTTAAACTTTTAGAGTTACCTGCGATTCAAGGTGCATCTCAAAATATCTCAACGAGTTTTTATGATTTTTGAGGTCCAAATTTTTAAAGTTTAAAAAAGACAATTTTGAATTTTAATATTTTCTATGATTATTATTACAAAAACCATGATCTTTATATAGTGCAGGGTATAATAAAAAATGATTCATAAAAATCGATTCCCCAATTTATTTAGTGAAGTCCTTCCATCTGTATGAAAACATTGCTTTATTTCTGATATGGGATACAAAGAATAGAATAACTCAATAACTTCAGAACGGCTAATCTGAGGTGTGAAGTGTGAAGAATAATAAATTTTGAAAGAGGACTTTTAAACTCTGCTCATACTATAACATCTCTAATATAAGAAGTTTTAATACTTTTCAAATTCATTCAATTCAAAACCCTAAAAATTAATTCATCCTTTAAATTGTTCCACTTACCTGTAATTTATATAGTCAATATATAAGAAATATCCAAAACAGCATAAATTGTGGTATGTAACTAACTTATATCAAAGTCTATTCAGACTAACTTCCCGAATCAACATTGTGAAGTCAGTCCTTTCGTCTGGCTGTAAACAAAATTTAACATATAAATCCTCTGATGTGATAATATAATCAAGATTCTTTAAATATTTAAGTCAATCTGGGAAAAGGTTTAGGGAATATGGAACAAGAATTCATAAAATTGTCCATAATTCAATGCCTTAAACTGGAGCACCACTGAAATAAAGTCAACACTTTTAAATATTTGAAAAATGATCATTTTATATTTAAAATATTTTTTTTATTAAAAATCCTATAGCATGAATAGTGTAGGGTATATTAGAATTTTTAAAAAATATTATATATAAAAATCGTTTCAAAATCCTGTTCCAAAACTGTTTAGTGACATCTGTCCTTCAGTCTGGTGATAAATAAAATCAAGTCAATAGTTTTTGAAAAAGATTCTTGGTATTGATGGCAATAAGTTCAATATTTAAGTTATTTCTCCAACAAATTATTATATTGATGCCTCACAACCAAACAAAATGTAATATAACTCATAAGCATCTTATTTGGTAGTAGAAAGAACTTTAGCAAATTTTATGTCGATTTCTTATTAGTGTCATATAATCTGTATACAAGTTAATTGTATCGATTTCATATATTATCCAAACTAGTCGATTCAGAATTACTTCTAAAATTGATATAATGAAATCGTCCTTCGGTCTGGATGTAAACATTATTAAGTTTCAAAATCTGCGGCAATTGGTCCATTATATAATCTCTTCTTTCAAATATATTGGGCTGACAAGTTAATAACATCGATTTGGTACATTACTTTAGGTTTTATTTTTTTCCTTCTTTCTGAGAACTGATTCGATTTTGTGATGTTTTATTTTACTCTGGAGTGGGACACATTCAAAGAAGATGGTTCAAAATTGATCGAAACATAATATAAGGAGAAGACGCAATTCTGAGCTATAATGAGGGTGCACATTTTACCATTCACTTAAACTTTTATCAAATTTGGCATTTTTTACCTCTTCTCTGGTCTAATATTTTGATAGTTCTTAATTATTGCTCTCTTTGAAATAATCAACTCTCTTCGCTTCAGATCTTCTGTAGTCATCTGACCTGATTTCAAGTGCTTACAATGGCCTTTCGATTCCAGCAACAAGTGAGCATTATTTCGTATTCCTTTTAGGGGTTATTTTTTTCGGTACACCATACTTGGCTTATGACTTTTGACAGGGTTATTGTAGTGTATTCATTCGTCATCATCAATAATATTACAATCTTCAATTTCTGTTGGTTTCAGTTTATATATGACCACATTTATTACTTTTGAATAGGAAAATGCCTGCAAATAATAATTTCAATTCCTCTGTATTTGACCACAATCTTAGTCGAGAAATACTTTCAATTCCTGTATCAAAATCATATTTGTCCTTTTGTCCGGCTGTATGTAATTTGAATTCAAACATCCTTATTAAAATAACAAAAATACTTTGTTTTGCTCTAAATTGATTTTCAACATTTTTTCATTATCATCATCAGTTACCAATTTTTCCTCATTTCCATTAATTTCAATATATGGACCCTAATAAGGGCAAACTTTTTATTATTTTAATCATATTTGTTTGCATATGTTTGTACTTATTCACACACTTACACACCCGCACATATTATATCGATTGTTGGATTTGTCAACGGAAATTAACATGTCATCTGTAACGGAAGTAAGTAAAAAATTTATTAGTTCATCCTCAGAAGAAAAATTCGCCAGAATGGGCAAAAATGCGAAGAATATGTTAATTTTAGGTTTTAATGTTTCTTACAAAAATCATAGAAGAAGAAAAAACTCCAATAAGGAAATAAACATGTAAATTATGCAAAAAGTATTTAATCAAAATAAGATGTAGAGAGGGGGAAATTAGGAAACAGATGTAAAGTGGACACAATAACTATTGGAAAGGCAGAAGTTATGGCTGACAATGCAAAATTTGGGATGAGGAATATTGTGACAAAATATTATTTTGTTTAAGTTATAGAAATATTAGTTTTATTTGCTGAAACACTTAAAAGCACAAAAGCTGGTTTCCCAGATTAATTTAAGCTCAAATAAGTTGAAAGTTAATTTTGCACGTACGAAATGATAATTTAAAGCTACAAAATAGGCTTCCTCATTCAGTCGATGTTTGAAAATAGATAAGTTATGATAACCCCAAATACAAACGAGCTTAAAGGCCAAACAGTCAAAAGTTGATTATTCATAATCCATGATTCGTATTTAGTCGGAACAGAATTGTATTTTTCCGAGATTAAAATCTTTCCCGTCTAAACGTTGAAGCTAAATGTTCTAAATGGTGTTGGCATCCGTTCAGACGATCACAAAGGCTCTTGAGGCGACAACTAAAAAGAGCATTATTGAAAAGTGAAATGAATACTCATCGCTTCATCATATGTTGAAAGATTTCTCAAAAATAATTTGAAAAACAGTTCTAACTCTGCCTTCTTATAGGCTAGACCTTGCCCCATCAGACTACATTTTTGGAGTTAAAATATCCGTACCGGAATTCATTTCTCTTTCGACCAGAGCATCATTTCTCGGATTAAAAGCAGCTTTGTTAGGTCAGAACTAATCGTCTAAAAATGACTAAAATATTACATTAAATACGTTTTGCAAAACCGGTTATAAACTGCTAGGAAAGTATCTAACCGGTTTAGCAGCATATTTTTTAATTTAGAAACGGACTCGTTTCATATATGAAAACCAGAGGAGTAAATTTGACGCTCGTTCATTTGTTGGAAGAGCATTCAAAATCAATCTGAAAAATAGTGGATCCGAATCATTTGAAGACACAAATCAGCTAATAATGACTTAATTATTCCATCGCTTATAGATGTCATATATTGGGTTTACAAGTTAATAGTATCGATTTCATATATTATCCAAACTAGTTGATTCAGAATCACTTCTAAAATTGATATAATAAAAACGTCCTTCGGTCCACATGATAGATGATTACATGTCTATCATGTTGACGCTCGACCAAATGTTGAAAAACCGGTCGGAAACGACGGGAGACGCAGAGGATTGATAGTTTTGACTCACATGCTTTATACAAATACCATAGTGACAGGATGCCAAATTAGGCCAAAAGAGTGTACACGTTATGCTAACGTTTATATACGAAATTAACCTTTTTAGTTAAAATTCCTTGATGTTAATTTCGTTATTTATAAAGCACGTTGTAGCAAATAATTGGCTTCTTTTAACGCAACTCGATATTGCTCGTCATACCAAAAACTTTTTGGCAACTTTTGGGCTCTTAACTTTACTCTAGCATTTCCTGAAGCATCAGCAACATAAAATTTTTGACCAAGAAGATGCGAAAGATTTAAGCTTTCCTATCATAAATAAGGTTAAAAATAATTTAAATATACCTGCGTCATTGTGTAGAGTATTATCTTATCGGTCTTGATCGACTATTAAACTCCCATTTGGTAATATATTATTTTCACTTCAAATCTGAAGTTTTTTATTAAAAATATTTTTAAATGCTTTTTAAAAATTTTAAACTCAAATTTATCTTTATCTCTTAATTTACGGTTTTTAAATACTTAAAATTTCCTTAAATTTTTTATTCTTTTTTGTCATTTTTCTAGTTCAATAAAATCAATATTTTTTCTATCTAAATTTATGTTTAAACATGTAACATGACTATAAATACCAGAGTTTATAATCTTCCACAAAAGAAAATACAAAAAATATGGAAAAAAAAGAAATAAATAAATAAATAATTTTTTTTTAATTTTCCTACTTCTTTCCAAAGGAGTGAAAGTGCAAGTACTCTATTTAGTTTAGCTTTTTTTCCAACACTCTTGTTTCTGTTTACAAAATTCTATATCCTTTTTGTAGCATCAAGAGTGTTTTATTTCTTTCCGTTTTTTTTTCTTCCTTTTCTCTCTAGTGGATGGAAATAATTCCTTTATGACCTTGTTAATAATATTTTGTTTTGTCTATAATGCAATGAACAAGTTTCTATTGCATACTTACAGGAGATGGGTTTAAGGAGTGGAGCAAATAGTTATTGTCAGTATCAAAAGGAGGGGGTGTTAAAAAACATGTTAGATTTTTTTGTTGTTTTTTATATACTTTCAAGTTAGTATATTTTTTATCTAAGATTTTATAGTTTTTATTGGATTTTTGTTGTTGTAATATTAAGTTGCTATAGTTGTTGTAAAGACAACCAGCGTGTCTTGTGGTATTAGCTTTATTATGGTTCATGTTTAAAAAAAAGAGAAATACATTTCATATACATTGTTTTTTGAGTTTCTATACCCTACACCATCATAGCTGATGGGTGTATTATGCGTACATGCTGATGTTTGTAACATACATAAAAAATGTCTTTAAATGCACTTTAAAGTATACCGTTCGACTCAGAATCACTTTCTAAGTCAATTTATCGATATCCTTCCTTTTTTTTGTTCGTCAAGTAAACGTTTTGAACGCTCTACAGGTCGTAATTTTAAATTTATTTATTTATAATTTTGGCCCAAGGACGAAGTCTATTGAAATTGGTCATGTTCGTTTTAATAGGTTAGGTACCCCCATACAAATGTCTTCCCGGAATGAGGTTTTAAGTTCATAAATGTTTTAAATATAAAGCGATTTTAATAAAATTTAGAAATATTCTTAATATATATGCCAAATTATGCGAGGATCGGTTCATTGCTTCTCATAGTCCCATCTAACTTCCCACAAAAATTCATTTTAAACGCATAAATTTCAGTTTCACACAAATGTTCAGTACACTTAAGAATAAATCAGAGAATAAAATTATACGAGGATCGTTCATAACTTTTATGTAACAAGATTTTGGTGTAGGGTATTACGTAGTCAGACATGACCGACTATAACATTCTTACTTGTTTTTTAAAAATTTTGTTGTAGTTGCCTCTCTGCCGCTGCTGTAGCTTCCATTGTTCTTCTGTATGTTTAAAACAATGGAAAATCTTTTGCTGGAAAAACAAAAGAAAAACAGTACTTGCGAAAAAGAAATTATAGAATGTAGGGGAAAAAATAATATGAAACTTTCTCAATTGGTTGTTTCAACCATTTAGTAACACATAATTGACATTGAGTTGGTTGTTTAGACAAAAGGACGTGAAATAAAATGGAAAATTAATGCGATGGGTGGTAAACTGTGAATAATATATGAAAATAACAACAACAATACAAGGTCAAGGTTAAATCTTAAAAAAAAAACAAATTTAAAAGCGGAAATTTTAACCAAAATGTAAGTTTTTTTCTCAGGGAAATAACTGATTTTTATACAAATGTAAAATAAATTTAATTTTGAAAAATATAAGTCCATGTTATTCTAAGCTCATCAAGGTTACAGCTGACATGTTTTCTAAATGATTTGAAGGTGTAAAGGACCCTATTTAATCAGGGACTTAGTCAGTGGCCGTCCTGATTTGGCCACATAGGGTGTGTTGATTTTTAGAACATTCGTAGAATGTATCTGATCAGTAGCGTGGTCGGTGATCCTTTAAATTTGGTCACATCGCACAGTGTTTACAAATCAATTTTTTGGAAATAATTCTGTAATTGGAACGATAGGCTTCATCCATGATCTAAAACCATGCTTTTTACCAAATTTTATTGATATGACTTTAAAATTCCAGAATATAGAGGTTAAGTGAGCAGCCATTCGAAAATACAGACGAACCAACAGGCAGATTCACTTTAAAATGAGTGTCTGTTACAAACATCACCACAAACATCCCCAACCACGTGGTTGTGCAGCATATAAAAATCCTTATATTGCTTCTGATAAAATCTCTTCTTCAGACTGGACCATACGACTTGATTATACTCTTCATCAGAAGTCGTGAAGAGGGTTTTTAACTTTGTCATTCCGTGTGTAACAATAAAAAGAAATAATCAAAGATCCTATAAAGTAATACATATACTTGAATCATATCAAGACTTGAGTCCATTTTTCATGCATGTCTATCTATCAGTCTGTTGGTGGCACGCTCACCTTTAAAACTAATAAAAAGGATACATTATAAAACAAGTTATAGACTGTTATCTGTGACGTCCTTAAAATTCCTCAAAGAAGTTTTTGAATTAAATGCAAATACATTTAAATAAAGTCTGATTAATATATGAAAATCAAAGTTGAACGTCATATTTGACTTAATTCGACTTGTGGTGGAGTTATAGAAGATTCGTCACAGCCGATTAAGGCATTCTTACTGTTATTTAATCCAGCTCAGGGTCTTATCACACATTTGTGTTAATTTCTTGCTACTTTTTCTTAGTTAAATTCCAATTATTTTTTTACTGAATTAAATTTCATGGAAAATGGTTATTTATATGAACATTTTCTTAGGATCTCCAGCGATTTGGGGTAACTGATTTTTTTTATATGTTATAATCCCTAAATGGTCAATTGAAACAAAATCTCTTTCCAAATGAATAAATTTCATTTTTAGAAATTTATAATCGATAATAGAAAATTATATAATTTTCACTTCAAAAGTTTTCTTTTGTTCCCATAAAATTGATTATTGTTCTTTTATTAATTTGCGCACATTTGTGGGACAATTAAATTGAATAAAATTATTATTTCTTTTCTACTCCATAAAATGCAAATTTGCTATAATTTTTATAGAAAAAAAAATCGTAATTGTTAACCTTTTGAAACAAATTTGTTATTGTTAAATTTTTATTTAATCAAAAAATATTTTTATTACAATTTAATTTTGTTAAAATAATTATAATAAGGGAACTCATATTTGATACTTTTTGTGCTATTTTTTTCTATTATTATTATTTTTGCATTATTGTAAAAATAATAACAAATAAAATAACCACAAAATTTCATTTAATTTATTTATTTATTTAAATAAATAATTTAAAATTTCACAAATGTACATGTGTATGTGTCCATGTTTCTGTGTAAGTGTGTATGACGATAAGCTATTGGTGTGAAACGGGTGTTGGACTACAATATCCGTTTTTTTATTAACCTACTACGCCGTAGGTATTATACCCACCTTTAAGTATTTCGTTTAACTCAGAATCACTTTCTGAGTCAATTTAAAGATGACCGTCTGTCCGTCCGGCTGGCTGTCCACGTAAACGTTGTGAACAATGTACAGGTCGCAACATTAAAATCGGCCATGTTCAGTCCAATATTTTAGGCATCTGCCATGCAAATGTAATCCCGGAATCAGGTTTTAAGCTCATTACAGAAATAAGTGTGATGTTATTTTTTACCGATATGCCAAATTATGCGAGAGACGGTCCATTGCTTCTTATAGGTTCTATACAAGCCCCCTTCTACATATCATTTAGAAGAACATAAATTTCACACATATCTGCAAATCGATGTACAAATGTTGGTCTATAATTTCTTGTAGCTTCTATTAAACCCCCCACAAAAAATTCATTTTAAAACTCATATATTTTACATAAATGTCTGTTTCACTTAAAACGATGTACTGTACACTTATGAATAAATGAAGAAAATAAATTCGATCACAAATTTTTCGTAGCTGCTGTTTATAGCTAAGATCGTGGTGTAGGGTATAACATAGTCGGGCTTGACCGATTATAACAATCTCATATGTTTTCAATTTGTATAACAATAAGTTTTTGTTACAAAATTATATTATACGTTTTTAATTTTATAGATTTACTATTTTGGTCCATTTTCCTCTATCCCTCTCCTTGTTGCTTCTAGTGTAGTTCGATGTATTTCTAATAACCCCATGAAAAATTTTAATTTAAAACGGGAATTGTTTGTGCAAATTTCATTAATTTTTATTTCATTTGCAAATCACAAAATAACATTATTTCCTGGGTTTCATTTTAAATTTTATCATTAATTTTATATTTGAAATATTTTATTCACTTCCTTTTTTCTATACATATGAATGTGCATGTGAAGAGTGGGATCGTAAAATTCCTAACACATGTTTTACAAATACTACTTGGGTTCAAAGTTTTTTGTCTGATCAAGTTAACTTTGTAAAATATGTCAGTTATTATGTTTAATGCCAAACAAATAGCAAAATGACCAAACAAACATCAAGGAATGTTTACAAAAAAGGCTGCTTTCATTCATAAGACTTCTTAATGCATCCACTTATTTTGGCCTGACTTAGCATCCTGAACCATGGTAAACAAGCTCTTGAGGGGTACAAGAACAATAATGTGGTTTTTGTATCAAGAGAGGTAAACTGTTCGGAGCTAAGGCCAGAACAGAGATATTGAGTTCTTGTTAATAAAGAATTGAAGGGCACAACAAAGGTGTCCAAAATAGTGATTTAAACTATATAAATGTTTTTCGATCTCACTCCTTATGTATATATATGATGTTTATGCAACTGTGTCTAGTTTTGTGGTATGTAAATTTGAAAAAAAAACTAAAAACTACAATTATTATTACAGTAACAATAAAATAAATGCCAATTTAAAATGAATTTTCTATTTCAATATCAGTTGGGACACCAAATAATAAAAAAAGAGGAAAAAAAGTATTTCATATAGAAATTCTATTGAAAATGTTATTTAATTTGACAACAAAGGCGAAAGGAGAGGAAATAAAATAAAATAAAATAAAATTAAAACCATATGGTTTGGTAAACGAAATACAATTATTTTAGATTAAATAAGATTTTAAACCACAGTGGGGATGACTAAGCTTAGCCAAGCACAGTGGTTAGGAAACAAAAAACTACACAATTAAAGTGCAAGTTTTAGTGAAAAATTGAATTTTTAGTGAAAAGTTGAATTTTTAGTGAAAAATTGAATTTTTAGTGAAAAGTTGAATTTTTAGTGAAAAATTGAATCTTTAGTGAAAAATTGAATTTTTAATGAAAAATTAAATTTTTAGTGAAAAATTGAATTTTTAGTGAAAAATTGAATTTTTATTGAAAAGTTGAATTTTTAGTGAAAAATTGAATTTTTAGTGAAGAATTGAATTTTTAGTGAAAAATTTAATTTTTAGTGAAAAATTGAATTTTTAGTGAAAAATTGGATTTTTAGTGAAAAATTGGATTTTTTAGTGAAAAATTGAATTTTTAGTGAAAAATTGAATTTTTAGTGAAAAATTGAATTTTTAGTGAAAAATTGAATTTTTAGTGAAAAATTGAATTTTTTAGTGAAAAATTGAATTTTTTAGTGAAAAATTGAATTTTTTAGTGAAAAATTGAATTTTTTAGTGAAAAATTGAATTTTTTAGTGAAAAATTGAATTTTTTAGTGAAAAATTGAATTTTTTAGTGAAAAATTGAATTTTTTAGTGAAAAATTGAATTTTTTAGTGAAAAATTGAATTTTTTAGTGAAAAATTGAATTTTTAGTGAAAAATTGAATTTTTAGTGAAAAATTGAATTTTTAGTGAAAAATTGAATTTTTAGTGAAAAATTGAATTTTTAGTGAAAAACTGAATTTTTAGTGAAAAATTGAATTTTTTAGTGAAAAATTGAGTTTTTAGTGAAAAATTGAATTTTTAGTGAAAAATTGAATTTTTAGTGAAAAATTTAATTTTTAGTGAAAAATTTAATTTTTTAGTGAAAAATTTAATTTTTTAGTGAAAAATTGAATTTTTAGTGAAGAATTGAATTTTTCGTGAAAAATTGAATTTTTAGTGAAGAATTGAATTTTTCGTGAAAAATTGAATTTTTAGTGAAGAATTGAATTTTTAGTGAAAATTGAATTTTTAGTGAAAAATTGAATTTTTAGTGAAAAATTGAATTTTTAGTGAAAAATTGAATTTTTAGTGAAAAATTGAATTTTTAGTGAAAAATTGAATTTTTAGTGAAAAATTGAATTTTTAGTGAAAAATTGAATTTTTAGTGAAAAATTGAATTTTTAGTGAAAAATTGAATTTTTAGTGAAAAATTGAATTTTTAGTGAAAAATTGAATTTTAGTGAAAAATTGAATTTTTAGTGAAAAATTGAATTTTTAGTGAAAAATTGAATTTTAGTGAAGAATTGAATTTTTAGTCAAAAATTGAATTTTAGTGAAGAATTGAATTTTTAGTGACAAATTTAATTTTTAGTGACAAATTGAATTTTTAGTGAAAAATTGAATTTTTAGTGAAAAATTGAATTTTTAGTGAAAAATTGGATTTTTTAGTGAAAAATTGGATTTTTTAGTGAAAAATTGGATTTTTTAGTAAAAAATTGGATTTTTTAGTGAAAAATTGAATTTTTAGTAAAAAATTGAATTTTTAGTGAAAAATTGGATTTTTAGTAAAAAATTGGATTTTTTAGTGAAAAATTGGATTTTTAGTAAAAAATTGAATTTTTAGTGAAAAAATGGGATTTTTTAGTAAAAAATTGGATTTTTTAGTGAAAAATTGAATTTTTAGTAAAAAATTGAATTTTTAGTGAAAAATTGGATTTTTTAGTAAAAAATTGGATTTTTTAGTGAAAAATTGAATTTTTAGTAAAAAATTGAATTTTTAGTGAAAAATTGGATTTTTTAGTGAAAAATTGGATTTTTTAGTGAAAAATTGGATTTTTTAGTGAAAAATTGGAATTTTTAGTGAAAAATTGAATTTTTCGTGAAAAATTGAATTTTTCGTGAAAAATTGAATTTTTCGTGAAAAATTGAATTTTTCGTGAAAAATTGAATTTTTCGTGAAAAATTGAATTTTTCGTGAAAAATTGAATTTTTCGTGAAAAATTGAATTTTTCGTGAAAAATTGAATTTTTCGTGAAAAATTGAATTTTTCGTGAAAAATTGAATTTTTCGTGAAAAATTGAATTTTTCGTGAAAAATTGAATTTTTCGTGAAAAATTGAATTTTTAGTGAAAAATTGAATTTTTCGTGAAAAATCGTTCATATGATTCGCATGAACAGCCGACTATATCGACGAACGGACATCATTAAACAGACCCAAATTTTTTCATAAAATATTTTTTTGTTTTTGTGAAAAATTCTATTTTAGAAAAATTGTTGTTTATTGTTTATATTCGATTTCTGGTAAAAATTAAAATTTTGTTAAAAATACTATATATCCCAACCCTGATGTTCTTAATATAAATCTTTTCTCTTAATTAGAGTTAAAAACTCCTTTTTAAATTTTAGTACCACTTTTTAATTATCATAATTAAATTCATATCTTTCATAAAAGTTTTCCTCAAATTCCTCACAAAAACTTCATTTATCTTAACAATTTTAAAGAAAAAACCACAAAACCCAACAACAGTCCAGTTCTTAAATGTCGGTATATTTTTCTAACTTAATTTATAAGAAGAATCTTTTAGTTTATCTTGTATTATAACTCTTTTTAATTTTCTTCCATTTATCTTCGGAAAAGAGTGGTACAACATTGGAACTGTAGTCTTGTTCTAATAGCAGTATCACTAAAACTATACTTGACTTTTTCAGCACTACTTTGACACTATTAAAGTCATCATCATGACATTTTATAAGCTTTAACTGTTACGCTTTGAAGCAAACTGCAGCAAAAGCAACAATTTTAAGAAGAACAAGAATTAAAAGAAGGAAACTATTTTCATATATATTTTTTTTTTATTTTCCTCAACTACAACACTCTGTATTAGCAAAGAAACCAACTAGAACTACTTAAATACCACATGATAGTTATAGACAACACATACTTACATACTTATACTTCTAGACTGTATTATAAGTACAAGAATTTTATAATGAAAAAAGAAGAAGAAGAAAAAATCAAAATTGTATTTCCCTCATATCCTCTTTATGATTCTTGTTCTAAACAAAAAATGTTTCACCCTTTGAAATGTTTTAGTAGATAACAAGTAAGAATGCTACATTCGGCTATGACGAATCTTCAATACCCTCCATCACAAATGCGTGTAAATACGTTATGTTTCGTAAATATATACACACATAAACGTATATATTATATAACTGTTTTTCTTAAATTTTCTTGCTATAATTATTTTTTCTACTGAACCGATTTTGATAATTTTTGGCATGATAATGAAGTACATATAACTTTATATTATGCTGATTTAAAAAAGGAAACTTCTCAGAACTAAAACAAGTATTCAGGACATTGAGCTCTGACAATGATTGTCGATGTAAGTTCGCCAACAACAAACAAACGGACAGACTGACAGACGTAGCTAAATCGACTCAGATTTTGATTTGATGCAAGAATATATATACATTATAGAGTCTGAAATGAATCCTTCTTAGCGGAATGACAAAGTTAAGATACCCTCTTTATCACTTATGGTGGTAGAGGATATAAAAACGAAAGCTGCAATCGGCTAAAACGAATCTTCAAAACCCTTCACTAAATACATGTGAAAAGCAACAAGTATACGCACATAATAATGAGTTAAAATAGTTTCTTGTTATAGCGAAACTACTAATGTTGGAAATTTACCAAGTGAAGGTGTGCATTTTTGATGTGACAATAATGCACACCACCCTTCCCAAACCTTAAGCTACAACTTTTTATACCGGTAATACTGCGTACTTTGACTATTTTTTTAATTCTTAAAAATTGGTGATGTTCACATCAAACAGCACGAACTGAACTAAATCGATTCAGATTTTGTTTTTATCTAGATTTTATATATAGTTTTTTTTTTTATAGGGGTTTAGATTTGTTACATATGATTTGAAAAACCTATTATACCCTCAACCACTACTTATTGTGGTATAAAAGAAATATGTCAAAAATAAGTTGTAGAGAAGTAGTTAAAGAATTCTAAGATTAAATTCAATCTTGTTCTATATCGTCAGTTATATAGATAAAAACTCATATTTGAAAACAGATTTGGGTGAATGTGTGAGATGAAATAAAAGTTGGTGCAATTTATATTTTAAATATCATACAGATTTCCTTGATTAACATCGAGAGAACATTGATGGGGAAAAGAAACCATGTTGTTTTTAAATACCAGGTCTAATATGATATTTGTTTGCCCTGCATCAGCATCAGGTATGCAGGACAGATCTCGATATATATTATTGTTAAGTAACTTGTACAGAGAAATCTTTTCTTAATATTCATATAATCCAAATAAGGGTCGCTTAAATTGGTGAGCGTAAATTTATTAAGCTATTTATTAAATTTATTAAGCTTATATACAAATATGGATTGAGATTGAAAAATTCTTAACATACATATATATGTTTATAAAAACGAAACCACTAAACTTACAATTTTAATTCTTTATTTGATTGAAAATGTTTGGTGATAAAATTTTGAAGTGCTTTCTGACACTTTACCCATACAGGTAGTTCATCTCAGTTTAAAATCTACCACATTTTTGGACAACATTTTCATACTCCTTAATTTTCTATTTAAAATGAGCCCAAGATTTCTCCATAGGCCTCAACTCATTGTACCAAGTGAAGCTAAAAATTGTTGGACACATTATCATTGAAAACAGATCACGTTGTAACAAATAATTGGCTTCTTTTGCCGGAAGTGAATATTGCTTGCCACATCAAGAGTTTTTTGGGAAATTTTCCTCCAGCATCAGCACATAAAATTTTTGACCAGAAAGTTACGGAACATCTGCTAGAACATACCTTTCGTCATCCATTATGCAGCAAGAAAATTTGGACTTCAATTTTCGTGCTCTGTTTTTGAAGGAACATTTAAGCCTTTAAGGTTTTTAAACCTAAGTTAATAGTCCGAGCACTGAGGTAGCCCAGGTGTTGGGTTCTCTTTTAAAAATGCTTTCCTTCTATCAACCGACAACTTCTTCTGGTGCTGTTTAAAAACTTTGGAAACAATTCGACTGCAGACCTTTGAATGCTTGGCCAACTATTTGTAGGACCAAGTTGTGTCCTTTGGAAAAAATTAATAATTTTACTAAGCACTTTTTTCTGGTCACTCATTGTAATCGAATTAAGTTTATTAAATGCCTTAAATGAGGACAATAAGAAATTAAAGACCGATCCTCTTAAAATGAGGAAAAAAGTAATTTTCGGAGGTGGATCGGTATGTAAGTTACTGTCGCTTGTAGATTACTCGTTTTGAAATTTGCCTTGACGATTTGGACTTAAATAAGATTTATTTATTTATTTTTTGATCTTAAAATTTCCCGGACGGGAAGTACCGAAATTGTGTGCTGGTTTTCTGACAATGTAAATGTGGTCAGAGCCCTACAAGTGGTGGAAGCACTACTTTCCTGCCCATTACAAACATCTGCACAAAAATTTGCATTTTTTGGGTGAAATGTCCGTTTTAGAGTGATTTGAATTTTTAGTGAAAAATTTGCATTTAAGTGAAAATATGAATTTTTCATGAAAATTTAAATTTTTGAAGAAAATTAATTTTGATTTTTTTTAAGCGAAAATGTTAATTTAGTGAAAATGTAAATTTTTAGTGAAATAAGAATTTTTAAATTTTTATTGAAAATTTGATTTTGTTGAAAAAATTAAAATTTTTGTAAAAATTTAAATGTTTTAAGAAAGGATTTGGATTTTTTGAATGAAAATTTTAACTTGTATTGTAAATTAGATTTTTTTTAAATTTTAGTTTTAAGTAAAAATTTAAATTTTTAATGAAAATTTGAATTTTAATGAAAATTAAATTTCTAAGTAAAAATTCGAATTTTTAAGTAAAAATTTGATTTTTTAATGAAATTTTTCATTTTTTATTGAAGATATAAATTATGTTTTAGAGTCCTTAATACTGCAGGGTTATCCTTAGATCATTCGAGCATAAGTGGGTGTTTTAAAGTGTATGTACGTGAGTATGTGTGTGTACTAAAAATATCTCTTTATGTTGTTGTCGTTGTATTAGAGTAAATAGAAAATGACATAAAACACAAATAACCACAATCAAAGTTAAAATACATAGAAATTTGTGTTTAACCTGAAAAGTTAAGTACATAAAAATAAAACATTCTTTTTTTGTTTTTATTGTGAAAATAGATAAAAGTTAAGAAGACAAGAAAATAGTAAATATTAAGTTAAGAGAAAATTTATTTTAAGTCTATTAAGAGAAAAAGGAAATATTTTAAAACGAAATCATAATTTATGTTTTTGTATAAAAAACATTCTAGAATGAATCTAAATCATATAATTTCAACTAAATTTTGTGAAAAATCTTTTAGATCCCTATTTAAAGTCTCAAATCCATTTTTGAATCTCGTTAATGACATTTGATTTTTTTTTGTTCAAAATCCTAATAGAATTATATTTTTTTCTCTTCTATTTTTAGGTATGTTCGACTGGATTTTATGTTAAAACTTATTTATACTCAAATAATTTAAGGTAAGATTTATTATTTTTGTCACTCAAAAATTTCTTCTGTTTTATTAAACCGAAAATGCCGAAATAAATACATGTTCATGACATTTGTAGGGAAAAGAAAGAAAGTAAAACCGAAACTGAATCCTAAAGCCTTCGCCCACAAGTGGTGATGAGGATACATTAACTTTGCAATTCCGCTAAAAAGAAATCATATCAGACCCCATAATGTATATATATATTCTTGCATCATATCAAAATCTTAGTCTATTTAGCTATGTCCGTATGTCTGTCCGTCTATCTGTCTGTTGTTGACAAGCTGAAATCCAGAAAAATTGATGGAGCTTAATAAAATTTGGCCTGAGTATTTCTTGTAGTTCTGAGAAGTTTCCTATTGAAAACCAGCAGTGTATTCAGTATTCGGGTTCAGTGACAAAGACCGATATCTAAGGTAACCCCTACTTTCGAGAGAAGAACTTTCGTAACCCCTACTTTCGAGAGAGGAGCTTTCGTAACATTGTTAATTTAGGACCACAAATATGTGTTCCTGTGTTATATTTAAGAAAACATTTTTTATATTGTATGAGTGAGTGTATATCTGAATGTGTGTATATGTACGAAACATAACATATATACTTCTCACGCATTTGTTGTGGAGGGTATTGAAGATTCGGCACAGCCGAATATAGCATTATTACTTGTTTTCGGAATATAACAATTAATCTCTTGGAAATTCTTGTCTAAATTTAAAGCTTTTTGAAAATCTTCTTATATAAATTTTAGGGTTATTTTCACATAATTTTGCACACCAAAGCTATAAACAACACTAATACACATGCAGTTCAAATAACAAACAAACAAGAAGAAACAGCTATAAAACAGTATGTTTGTTGTATCATCATGGCGTAATATCCTCTTCCGTTAGATTATTCTCTAACAATTTTATCTTCCTCAATTTCCACCTCATATTTATCTTAAATGTAAGTGTGTGTTAAGCATTTTTGTTTTTTTTCTCATTCGTTCTTAAGATTGAGAAATAAAAGAATGTAAAAAGAGATTTATTATTTTCCTTTTTCCCCTCTATTTCCCTGCTTAGGAATGCGATGGGATTTTTTTCTAAGGAAAATCAATCTTTAAATGAATAATTTTTCTTTGGTGTATTTTATGTTCATTTCCTTCGTTATAGTTTTAGGATTTTTGTGTGCGTGTGTATGTGTGTTTTTCGTACGAAATACTATTTTAGTGTTTAGATTCATTTTTTATAACAAACACCAAACAACTATAAACATTCAATTTTATATTGACATGACACTATATCTTCAATTTCCCTTTACTTCTTTGCGTTCTCTTTCTTTTTTCATTCTGTTTGAGAAGTATTTTGTTTTAAAATTTATCGTACTTTTTGCCAGGTACTTTTTTGTATTTTAAACGTCTTATTTCAATTAAAAATTTAATTTTTTGTACAATTTATTTCAGAGCAATTTCTTTTCCTGGCTCGAATTCTAAAATCCGCTTTTTTTCATTTTGCTTGGAAGTGTTTTTTCGTACTTATTGTTCTAAAATATATACATTTGCTTACTTTAGACTTCGTTCAGATTCCACTTTTTTAATTAAGTTTGGAAGTGTTTTAGTTTTTAGACTTTTCTTCTTTTTGATTTTGAAAAATTATACAATTTGACCCATTCTGCCTAAAAAGCTTTTATTCTAAAGTTTTTCGTACTTTTTAGCTCTAAGAGTACTATTTAAATTATAAATTGCATTTCGAAAAATAATGAGTTCTTAAATTTTGGGTACATTTTTGCTTTTATTAAATTTTATATCAGGATCAGTACTCTTCTTGAGTTTTGTGTTCAAAAATACTTTTCGTTTGTTTTTTGGTACTTTTTTGTTCAAAAAAGTACTTAGGTTAAGATAAATGCTAATGTTCAGCTTGAGGTATTCCTTTTTTATAAAATCCTTTTTTGTGCCTTTTAAGTCTTTGTCACTTTTTGTGTTAAAAATGCCTGGTTCTTTTTTGACTTTAAAAGTACCTTATTTCTCCAAAAGCTTAATCTTGTGTAATAAAATTTAATAGAAATTAATTCATCTGTTTTATAAATGAAAATCTTTTGTACTTTTTAAGTTTAAACGGTACCTTATTTTGAAACTAAGAAAACATTTATTTCTTGAAAAAGTACTTTTACCTACCTGATTCATTACACCAAATATCCTACTGGGTACAATTTTCTTCCCAACTCAATTTTCATAAAATCCTTATTTTTTCTGTAAAAATAGTAAAATAAGTGATTTGTGTAAATGTGTGGAAATATTTCGTTTTTAATGTGATTTTTTGCGTTTGTGTATTTGTATTTCGGTTTTAAGCTGCTTATTTTGAGGAATTTTGTATAAAAGTGGCAATAAATATATGTTTGTATAAATGTCTCTCAATATTTTAAGTGCTTAGTTAAGTGTAAAGATATTTATTTTATCCTCCTTGTTTATCTTCTTTTTTCCAAATATTCACTACGTAATACAGCTTTTTCAATCAATTGCACCATTGCAAAAAGAAGTTTTATATATCTTTGGATTTTGGATTAAGATTATTGATTTCTATTTTTAATTTTGATTTTTTTTACCAAAAAACTAAAATGTTGACAAACTAAACAGATCTAAACAAATTCATTATAATTTTTAATGATTCCATTAAGCATTTTAAGCAAACTTTGAGATAAATATCTAAACTAAGACTCACTCATACATGTGTATACTTTAATGTAAATAATTATAATTGAAACGCATACTTAAACATCAACAATACACTCTCGTCCATAAGTCAACATCTAAATCTATTCTTCTTTACCTGTTTATAAAGCTTTATAGTCTAAAAGTTGCATTGTGTTTTGAGAACAATAGAATTGAGTGAAAAAGAAAAGTAAATTAGTACAACAATCTAAACACAAAAAGGAGGAAAATAAACGAATGAGGTTTTTATAAAGAGTGAGATCTAAGAAATCTTAACATACAACATATATGTTAATAATAAGTTTTTATTTAATTGGAATTATTTATAAGTTTTACAACAATAAAAAATATTGTTTTAATCACTACTGATGATGAGCATCTATAGATCTTCATCTATAGATAAGCATCTATAGATCTTCATCTATAGATGAGCATCTATAGATCTTCATCTATAGATGAGCATCTATAGATCTTCATCTATAGATGAGCATCTATAGATCTTCATCTATAGATCTATAGATCTTATGAGCATCTATAGATCTTCATCTATAGATGAGCATCTATAGATCTTCATCTATAGATGAGCATCTATAGATCTTCATCTATAGATGAGCATCTATAGATCTTCATCTATAGATGAGCATCTATAGATCTTCATCTATAGATGAGCATCTATAGATCTTCATCTATAGATGAGCATCTATAGATCTTCATCTATAGATGAGCATCTATAGATCTTCATCTATAGATGAGCATCTATAGATCTTCATCTATAGATGAGCATCTATAGATCTTCATCTATAGATGAGCATCTATAGATCTTCATCTATAGATGAGCATCTATAGATCTTCATCTATAGATGAGCATCTATAGATCTTCATCTATAGATGAGCATCTATAGATCTTCATCTATAGATGAGCATCTATAGATCTTCATCTATAGATGAGCATCTATAGATCTTCATCTATAGATGAGCATCTATAGATCTTCATCTATAGATGAGCATCTATAGATCTTCATCTATAGATGAGCATCTATAGATCTTCATCTATAGATGAGCATCTATAGATCTTCATCTATAGATGAGCATCTATAGATCTTCATCTATAGATGAGCATCTATAGATCTTCATCTATAGATGAGCATCTATAGATCTTCATCTATAGATGAGCATCTATAGATCTTCATCTATAGATGAGCATCTATAGATCTTCATCTATAGATGAGCATCTATAGATCTTCATCTATAGATGAGCATCTATAGATCTTCATCTATAGATGAGCATCTATAGATCTTCATCTATAGATGAGCATCTATAGATCTTCATCTATAGATGAGCATCTATAGATCTTCATCTATAGATGAGCATCTATAGATCTTCATCTATAGATGAGCATCTATAGATCTTCATCTATAGATGAGCATCTATAGATCTTCATCTATAGATGAGCATCTATAGATCTTCATCTATAGATGAACATCTATAGATCTTCATCTAGAGATGAGCATCTATAGATCTTCATCTAGAGATGAGCATCTATAGATCTTCATCTAGAGATGAGCATCTATAGATCTTCATCTAGAGATGAGCATCTATAGATCTTCATCTAGAGATGAGCATCTATAGATTTTCATCTTCAGATGAGCATCTATAGATAAACATCCATCGGTCTTCATCTATAGATGAACATCCATCGGTCTTCATCTATAGATGAACATCCATCGGTCTTCATCTATAGATGAAGACCAATCCCTGATTTGGTATATAGATATTCTTTTGGTCCTCGGATCTCATTCGCAGTTTTAATTCCTTTATTTAACTGCTTTTAATCGCACGATGATTTCTACATTTAATTTCACTTTTTTGCTAGAATTTTGGTTTCTATTATTTGAAGTCAAGTACTTTTTTTCGTTGAATATTTCTATATTGTCGTAACATATTAAAATGGTAATTGGAACGTAAATGAAAGTTTGTTTCTCTTTTATTTATATGCCATTGTTGTTGTATATTACGGATTAATTGCCATAATAAGGCAAAAACCGTAAAATGAGTTTTTACGTTTATTTTTTTCTTTTTTTGGAATTTTCTTTATTTTCTCGTCAAATAAGTTTTAAATTAAATTCAAAAATTAAAAAGTTTATATGCAGATTGTGAAGTTAAACAATTTAACTAATTTGATAAGTTTTTAAAGTACTTTTGACATAAAAATATATAATAAAGGATTTTTATGGGAATAGAATATTTTTCTGTTAATAAAATATTTGAAATTATTTGTTGGAATTCATATAAATTATGTAATTTAACAGGGCTTTTTAAACAAATGCTGATATAAAAATTTCCAGCATCAACTGATTTGAATAAACATTTTGTAGTTTTGTTTCCAAAATTGAGCTGAAATTTATGGAGACTCTTATGAAACATGAATAGACTCCACCTCTTCTACTGCGTCTCACAGGTGACGTTAGGTCTGCCTCGTAATAAAATATTATATTTGATATTCATGTACAAGTATTTGAATAAATATAAATGCAAATATTTGTGTGTATATAAGTATGACTATTCTCTTTTGTTCTTACAACTAAAATGTTGTTTATGTGTATTAAAATGTTTCATGTTTAATATTGTTGTTGGTGTTGTTGTTGTTTGCTCAGTTTGCCAAAAACAGTTTCTTGCGCTTCAGTGGTATTCAAATTGTGGCACAGGCAACCAACCGTATCGACCAGCAACTCTAGAAAACCAAGTTTTAACTAACTCTAGTTTAGTTTTTTCTATGAAATGTATATGTATCTTTGTTTGTATATGTGTATATGTATTTTTATATATTTTTTTAAATATTTTGCATATACAACATTTTATGTTTCTTTTTTATTTTGATTCTAGTGAAAATATTCTCTTTTTCTTTATAACAAAAATAATTTGTTTTGTTTATTTTTTAGAAATTTTTATTATTTTTTAGCAGCCCGTTACATAAAATTGAAAAATTAAAAAAGGGAAACTCGAATAAAATTAAAATTTTTTCATGCCAACTCACACTACTGCAGTTGTAGGGATAAAATGTTATGTTCAGCATATAGATGTACAAGTGATCCAATACATAGTTAAATTTATAAACACATACACAGACATATTCTGTATTGTATCCTTAAAAATGATAGTATATTAAGTTTAACACTCCCTAAGAAACGCATGAAAATTTATTTAAAATATTTTAATTTTTAGTAAAAAATTGAAAATTTTTTTTTTTTGTGAAAATTTGAAATTCTAATGAAATTTTTAAATTCTAGTGGAAAATTGAATTCTTAGCGAAACCCTTAATTTTAAGTGAAAATTGTAATTCTTAACAAAAATTTGGATTTTTACTTTTTGTAAAATGTCTTAAGAGAATTTTCTAGCAAATTTTTATAGAGAGAATTTTTTTGGAAAATTTTATCTAAATAAAATTTTAAAATTAAACTTTTTCTCAAAAAAATTTTTCCTTAAAGAGAAGTTTTTTTTAATAATTTTCTCTAAAGATAAGTTTTTTTAATAATTTTCTCTAAAGAGAAGTTTTTTAGAAAATTTTATCTAAAGGAAAATTTTTTAGAAATTTTCTCTAAAGGGAATTTTTTTTAGAAATTTTCTCTAAAGGGACATTGTTTAGAAAATTTTCTCTAAAGAGAATTTTTTTTTAGAAAATTTTCTCTTAAGAGAATTTTTTTTTAGAAAATTTTCTCTTAAGAGAATTTTTTTTTAGAAAATTTTCTCTTAAGAGAATTTTTTTTTAGAAAATTTTCTCTTAAGAGAATTTTTTTTTTGAAAATTTTCTCTTAAGAGAATTTTTTTTTAGAAAATTTTCTCTTAAGAGATTTTTTTTTTAGAAAATTTCTCTTAAGAGAATTTTTTTTTTAGAAAATTTTCTCTTAAGAGAATTTTTTTTTAGAAAATTTTCTCTTAAGAGAATTTTTTTTTAGAAAATTTTCTCTTAAGAGAATTTTTTTTTAGAAAATTTTCTCTTAAGAGAATTTTTTTTTAGAAAATTTTCTCTTAAGAGAATTTTTTTTAGAATATTTTCTCTAAAGAGAACTTTTTTGGAAAATTTTCTCTAAAGAGAATTTTTTAGAAAATTTCTCTAAAGGGATTTTTTTTAGAAAATTTCTTAAAAAAAATTACTTTTTTAGAGAATTTGTTTTAGAAAATTTTCTCTAAAGAGAACTTTTTTTAGAAAATTTTCTCTAAATAGAACTATTTTGGAAAATTTTCTCTAAAGAGAACTTTTTTTTAGAAAATTTTCTCTAAAGAGAACTTTTTTTAGAAAATTTTCTCTAAAGAAAGTTTTTTTAGAAAATTTTTCTAAAGAGATTTTTTTTTTAGAAAATTTTCTCTAAAGAGAATTTTTTTTTAAATTTTCTCTAAAGAGAATTTTTTTTAGAAAATTTTCTCTTAAGAGAATTTTTTTAGAAAATTTTCTCTTAAGAGAATTTTTTTAGAAAATTTTCTCTTAAGAGCATTTTTTTAGAAAATTTTCTCTTAAGAGCATTTTTTTAGAAAATTTTCTCTTAAGAGCATTTTTTTTTTAGAAAATTTTCTCTAAAGAAAACTTTTTTGGAAAATTTTCTCTAGAGAGAATTTTTTTTAGAAAATTTTCTCTAAAGAAAAATTTTCTCTAAAGATAAATTTACTCTAAAGAGAAATTTTTAAGAAATTTTTTCTCTAAAGGGAAATTTTTTGAAAATTTTCTCTAAATAGAAATTTTTTAGAAAATTTTCTCTTTTTCTCTAAAGAGAATTTTTTTAAAAAATTTTTTAGAATTCGGTAAAAAAATATAAAACGCTTTGTCTTAACGGTAAATTTATAAAAATACCTTAAGCGAATTAATAAATAATTTCCTATAACGATAAATTTATAGACAATTTTCTGCAAAAGAAAATTTGAAAAAATTCTCTAAAAGGGAAATTTTGTCAAAAAGAAATATCTTATGATTAAATTTATAGAAAAGTCTTATAAAAAGAAATTTTTAAGAAAAAGTATCCCCTAAACGAAATTTTATTCAAGTTATAGAAAAGTTCCATTTAAAGAATATATTAGTTAAACGTTTCATTAAAAATATATATATATATATATATATATATATATATATATATATATATATATATATATATATATATATATAATATATATATATATATATATATATATATATATATATATATATATATATATATATATATATATAAAATTCTCATTATAAAGAAAATTTCCTCTGGAGAAACATTTTATAGAAAAAAGTTTTACAAAAAATTTCCTCCAAAAAATGTTTTATTCCCAATTTTTTCTGACGAGACATTTTATTAAAAATTTCTTTAAAAGAAATTTTCCTTCTAACATAATTTTCCCTAAAGAAAAAGTGTATAAACAAATTACCTTCAAAGAGAAGATTTATAAAAAAGAAAAGTTATAATAAAATTACTTTAAACAGAAAATTTATTAAAAATATAAATTCTCATTAGACGAATAAAGAGAATTAAAAAATTCTTTGAATTGAAAATGTATAAAATATTTACTCTTAAAGGGAAATTTATTGAAAATTTCTTCTAAGAGAAACAGTTCTAGAAAAATTCTTTTAGTACAGAAATTTATAGAAAATTTCTTCTAAGAAAATTATGTTTTTTGGGGTAAATATTCTTAAGAGAGTGAAAAGAGTATTTAGAATTCTTCTTATCCGAACAAAACGTTCTAACTTGTTAAGCTTCATAGTTGGTGTTGTGGCTCCTTGTTTTTTCGGTTTCATGAATTTGTTTTAGTGGAAGACCGAAGTGATGAATATATAAGCTTTGTTTTGCTTTTCTTTTGAGTGTGTATGCGTGAGTAAAAATTCATAATTTTCATACCCAAAGGGTTTAAAAAACGTTGTTGTTTTTCTCTTCAGTTTTCATTTTAGTTTTTTTCCCTTTTTTGTGGTTTAAAATGTAAATTATTATTTGTACATTTCAAATATTTCTAACTACTTTATTCACTGTTACTTCAAAATATTTTTTTTCAGAGATTTTTTTGCGACTTTATTTATTTAAATCTGACAACGAAGAATTTTAATAAGAAGAGAAATTTAAATATTTTTAGATGAGCAGAAATTTATATTCCCTTTGGAAAATATCACAAAAAGAAATTTTCACTAAAACTTGAATTAAGTCATTATTAATTTCACATTTATTTTCTGAAAGCTTTTCTCCTTTTTAACTAGTTGTCACCACTGTTTTGATTTAATATTATTTTTCTCATAATTAAGGAATGAATGATGGTTACTAAATTCTCATATCCCTCTCTCCAGGAAAAATGTGTAAAATCAAAAATTTTATATTTAGCAACAGCAGATTAATAACATGAACAACAACAACAAAAAACAACAACAAAAAACAACAACTATATAGTCCTTATTGACATCAACATACGCATGGTTGCTAATTCAAAGATATTTTGTTGTTCTTTTTATACCCTCCATCGCCACAAGTGGTAAAGAGGGTATATTTACTTTGTCGTTCCATGTGTGACGCTATGAAGGAATCTTCTCTGACTATATTTTCATGCATCAATTCAAAATCTGAATCGATTTAGCTCTGTCGATTTAGCAGAATTAAATTTGGCCTGAGCATTTGTTACAGTCGGTATAGCCGAGTATAGCATTCTTGTTTTTATTTACTTATTTCTTTGTCATGGTATTAGTGCTGGTAATGTGGTCTCAACTCTGACGTTTCTTTATTCTCCATAAAAAAGTGAAAAAAAATTGAAAATCACTATCATAAAGCTGTGACACTAGACACTGGGATTCATGTGTTTTGTTTCCTCTTAATACTTTGTGATCGATGAATTTTGCCATGATTTTAATGATGTACATTTTTTACTTAATTTTACTTCGTTTACATACACAGTTCAGGCGGAGTGTAACCAAATGGGTATGATGTCAATGTTAGTGTCATTTAGGTTTCTCAATTTCTTCTTTATTTGCTCTTTTTTTCATACATATTTATATTTGTCCTAAATAAGTTGTTGTTGTTTTTGTACTTTTCGCTTCATTTTGTGATTTCTTGGAAAAAGCAAAACAGAATATAAATAGAAAATGAAAAAAGAAAAAGATCCTTTAATGTTTTGAAAAATAAAATATGATATCAATAATGGATTGCTATTAGAATGGCCACTTAAACGTATGAGTATTAAATATTTCATTCAGTTAAGTATACATCAGGTGGGTCGAGGAAATACAGAAATCACACAAATCAAAGAAAATTAGTGTGCTATTTTTGTTTAAAGGCAAATTAACAACACAAATTCGTTATTTTAATGTGAATAATAAAACGATAAAAATCGATTTTCTATAAAAATAGAATTTCGAAAAAACAAATTCAAAAAAAAAAAAAAAGAAAAAAAAAAAACGTTCTATAATTGGAAGATGCTGAGAAGATTCTGATTCTGAAAATTAGAAAAAATGTCTTATAAAAAGAAAAATTGGAGAAAATAAAAAAAAAATAAAATTTTCTATAAAAAAGAAAAATTAGGAAAAAAATTTATAAAAAAATTTCCTCTAAAAATGAAATTTTCTGAAAATTTCCTCTAAAAATGAAATTTTCTGAAAATTTCCTCTAAAAATGAAATTTTCTGAAAATTTCCTCTAAAAATGAAATTTTCTGAAAATTTCCTCTAAAAATGAAATTTTATGAAAATTTCCTCTAAAAATGAAAATTTCCTCTAAACATGAAATTTTCAGAAAATTTTCTCTAAAAATTAATTTTTTTTGAAAATTTCCTCTAAAAATGAAATTTTCTGAAAATTTCCTCTAAAAATGAAATTTTCTGAAAATTTCCTCTAAAAATGAAATTTTCTGAAAATTTCCTCTAAAAATGAAATTTTCTGAAAATTTCCTCTAAAAATGAAATTTTCTGAAAATTTCCTCTAAAAATGAATTTTTCTGAAAATTTCCTCTAAAAATGAAATTTTCTGAAAATTTCCTCTAAAAATGAAATTTTCTGAAAATTTCCTCTAAAAATGAAATTTTCTGAAAATTTCCTCTAAAAATGAAATTTTCTGAAAATTTCCTCTAAAAATGAAATTTTCTGAAAATTTCCTCTAAAAATGAAATTTTCTGAAAATTTCCACTAAAAATGAAATTTTCTGAAAATTTCCTCTAAAAATGAAGTTTTCTGAAAAATTCCTCTAAAGTTAATTTTTTCTGAAAATTTCCTCTGAAAATGAAATTTTCAGAAAATTTCCTCTGAAAATGAAATTTTCAGAAAATTTCCTCTGAAAATGAAATTTTCAAAAAATTTCCTCTGAAAATGAAATTTTCAGAAAATTTCCTCTGAAAATGAAATTTTCAAAAAATTTCCTCTGAAAATGAAATTTTCAGAAAATTTCCTCTGAAAATGAAATTTTCACAAAATTTCCTCTAAAAATGAAATTTTCAGAAAATTTCCTCTAAAAATGAAATTTTCAGAAAATTTCCTCTAAAAATGAAATTTTCAGAAAATTTCCTCTAAAAATGAAATTTTCTGAAAATTTCCTCTAAAAATGAAATTTTCAGAAAATTTCCTCTAAAAATGAAATTTTCAGAAAATTTCCTCTGAAAATGAAATTTTCAGAAAATTTCCTCTGAAAATGAAATTTTCAGAAAATTTCCTCTGAAAATGAAATTTTCAGAAAATTTCCTCTGAAAATGAAATTTTCAGAAAATTTCCTCTGAAAATGAAATTTTCAGAAAATTTCCTCTAAAAATGAAGTTTTCTGAAAATTTTCTCTAAAAATGAAGTTTTCTGAAAATTTCCTCTAAAAATTATTTTTTTTTTTTGAAAATTTCCTCTAAAAATGAAATTTTCTGGAAAAGTTTCTGAAAGTTTGCACTAAAAATGCAATTTTCCTAAAATTCCCTTTAAAAACAATGACACTTTCTGGAAATATCAGACTTTTAAAAATAAAGAAAAAGTTGTTCATATATAATTCTACAATACTTCTTTTACTTTGAAATTTGTTGATGTTTTAAAATTTATTTTTAAGATTTTCTTATCAATAACTTTCAAAAAACCCCATTATCTCTCTCTATCAAAATAAATACTTTTGTACACTTGCAGCGGTATTGATATTTCAGGATTATTTCTATTTTAAATTTTCAATAAAGTTTTTTTTTTCAAAAACCAATCACTAGTTTTATATGGAAAAACGAACAAAAAATGTCATCTCTTTTAAGTATTTTTTAGTTGCAATAAATATGTGTGTGTATGAGTGTGTTTGTGTGTGTTTAGAACATTCACACAAGAATATAATAACAACAAAGTATAAAAATGCCTTTAGGTTTTCGATTCATTCATTCAATGCAGTTGGAAAAATGAACTTTGTAAAGGAAACCACTACAAAAATAAACTCCAATTCCTATTTTTATTTCCTCGTAATTCTTTTTCTTTTTTTATATTTTTTATATTTTTATCTTTACTTCTTTTGCCGTGACACCACAATTACATTCCAATGTTGTATGAATGAAGTTTGAAATTTGAAAAAAAAAAAAAAACAACTAAAGTTTCTGAGAAAAGGATGAAAAAATTATATTTTAACACAACTTTGTGAAAGAAAATATTTGTTGGCCAACTACAAATACACAACAACAATAATAATAGTCAATCTATTGTAAGGAGCAAATAATGGAGTGAAATCCACAATAAAGAAGAAATAGTTTTTTTACCCACCCTCCACTACAACGAGTGATGATGAGGATATATTATGCTTGTCATTCCGTTTGTAACGGTTTATTATAAAACAACATTAAAAAAAAGTTATAAAGTGATATCTAAAACAAGCTCAAATTTTCGAAAAAAAGGTTTTCCTACATAATTTTCGTGGTTTTAAACAATTATTTAACTATAATTATAATTAATAAAAACAAAATTATAGGATGGACATATTCCCATAAAAGGTCCCTTTCCGGTATATAGTCTAAAGCTTAAAATACTCTTAATTATGAATCAATTCTATTGAAATTCGGAAAATTTATTCTTCTTACTTCCTTCATTATGTTTAATTAATTTTACCAACATCAGTCAAATTTTTGCTATAGTTCTCATATGAGGCCCCTTCCCAGAAAACAGTTTTGAGTTTATAAAACTATTAAATAAAGATCAATTCTATTGAAGTTTGACACAATCGACCTATAAAATGTATGACTCGTTACCAATGTTTGTAGATACTTTCAGGAATATGTTACCATATTTTACTGTAGTACGTATGGAGGAACCGACGTTTTAGTTAATGAACTAATTATTAATTTTTTGGTACAATATCTTCCACTTATGCGTTTGTGCTGTTATTCCTAACATACAGAAAAAGGGTATAAAAACTACCTTTAACTATACCGTTCGACTTGTTGTCGATTTTCAGAGTCAACTAAACGATGTCTGTCGGTTCGTCTCTTTGTCCATTTGACCCAAAGACGAAGCTTATTGAGATTGGCTATGTTCGGTCCAATATTTCAGCTACTTTCTCTGTAAATATCCTTCCGGAATGGTATTTTAAGGTCATAAATGACTTGTTTTAGCCAAATTTGGCAGAAACAAGTCTTATGATATTCTAGAACCAGGTGATAAATAATGCTAAGTTCGGTCAATTGATTCTCGTAGATCCCATACGAGTCCCTTACAAATATCACTGCGAAGGTCATAAATGTCATACATATTGCTTGGTAATGTTAAATAACTGGCCACATTGAGATAAATATAAACAAAAATCGATGTGCAAAAGTATACGAGAGTTGGTCCATAATTTTTTCTAGCTTTCATATAACCCTCCAGCAAAATTCCTTAAAAACGCTTAAATTTTACATAAATATGGATTAAACAATAATTCAAAAATTTAAATTATACGAGGGTCGCTCAATTTTTTTTGGTAACTATCATTTACAACCACCAGTATGGTGTTGGATATTAAAATTGTTATTGTAAACTATTAGTGGTGGAGGGTATTTATGAATCGACGCTGCCGATTATAACATTCTTACTTATTTTCTTCTATTCAGAGCAGAAAGAAAAATAGTTTTAAAATTGCTCAAATATGTTTTTAAGTTGTGGGAAAATACAGTTTTCAACACTTCAATTTTAAACGAGGAATAGAAGAGAACAAATATAAATAAACTTTAAACTTCATTTAATTTATGTTCATTTCATCTTATTTAAAGACTTTGTGCTTACAATGTTTTCACTTAAATTTCAAAAAAAATTGTATTATTTGCAAGAAAAATTTCATTTAATTTGATTTTCTTATTTCTAATTTCATTAAATGAACATCAAATCAATATCCTATTATAGTCTTTCAGAAATAGCCCAGACACCAACAATCACATATTTCTCTCCATTTAATAATGAAGCTTCGAAAATAACAATAATTCAAAAATTATTAATCAAATGTAAAGAAAATATAAATTTTCACACACAAAAATCTTTAAATCTCAATTTATGAACAAAAATATATTTGATATCTCCATTGTGCTATAAATTTACACAATTTTGGCAAAAATGAATTTCTGAAGACAAAAAACGAGAAAAGGAAAATAATAAAAATTGGAATTTTTGGCAAACAAATGAAGAAGAATATCAGAAATCAAACTAAATAAAAAATAGGAAATAAACTAAAAAAAGTATTATATTAAGAAATGGAATATATTTTGAGATTATTTTTAAGAAAAAATTCAAATTTAAATATTTAGAGAAAATTTTTCATTGTTTTCCTGTGAAATGGGGATTTTTAGGGGATTAGAATATTCCGTTTCCGCTTACAATAAGATTATTTTTTTAATAAAAGTATCTAAAAATTTCCTTTATATTTTTTATCGAATTGTTTTTCCTATAATTGAAAGTTGTATCAAAAATTCCCTTTTTATTATAGATTTTTTTAAAATGCATTTTAGATTTTTTCACAAATTCCTTTTTATAGAAAAAATGTTCAAAAAATTTCTTTTATAAATTTTCAAAAAAATTTCTTTTATAAATTTTCAAAAAAATTTCTTTTATAAATTTTCAAAAAAATTTCTTTTATAAATTTTCAAAAAAATTTCTTTTATAAATTTTCAAAAAAAAAAAAATTCTCTTATAGGGAAAATTTTCTTTATATGGAAAATTTTCTAAAAATTTTTCTTATATGGAAAATTTTATAATTTTTTTTAAATGGAAAATTTTCTAAAAATTTTTCTTATATGGAAAATTTTATAATTTTTTTAAATGGAAAATTTTCTAAAAATTTTTCTTATATGGAAAATTTTCTAAAAATTTTTTATATAGAAAATTTTCTAAAAATTTTTCTTATACAGAAAATTTTCTGAAATTTTCAAAAATTTCCTTTATATGGAAAAAAAAATTTCCTTTATATGGAAAATTTTCCAAAAAAAAAAAAAAATAAAAAATAAAAATCTCCTTTTTATGAAATATTTAAAAAAAAATCCTTTATATGGAAATTTAAAGAATTGTAGAATAGAAAATTTTCTAAAAATTTTCTTTACATGGAAAATTTTCTAAAAAACATTTAAAATTTTCTAGAAACATTTAGCAATAGAATTTCCTTTTTAAGAATAAATTTCCTTTTTATGAAATATAAAAAAATCTTATTATAAAAGTTAAAAGAATCTATGTAAATTTTTACTTTTTGTAGAATATTTTTATAAAAAATTTTCCAAAAATTTCTTTTTTAAAGAAATTTTTATAAAAAATTTAAATTTCGTAGAAAATGTTTAAGAATTTAATATTAAATAATAATATTAAATAAAAGAATATAGCAAATTTTTCGTAAATTATCAATATCAATTATTATACTTTGTATAACATTTTCTTTCGCAAAGAAAATTTTCTGAAAATTTCCATCTTTTAGAAATTTAAAAAAATATTTCAGTAACAATTTTCCAATTTTTTTTTTTTAATAAAAACGTTTTTAAAATTTTCTTTTTACTTCTTTTCCTTATGTTACATTTAAAAAAAATAAAAATAAAAAATATCCTTTAAACCAATATAACTCCTCTCCCACACACATATGCATAAATTCATATTTGGACAAATTTAGGGCACCATAAACTAATGTAGCAAATCAACCTGCATTGTTTTGGAGAAGAAAGAAGCAAAAGAAAAAATCCCAAATGACCATAAATTTTCTTTTAAATTTGCTGCCTACACTTTTGGAATTTCTGATTTTTGTTCTTTCTTCTTTGCTCCATTTGGAACAAATACAGTGCAAAATAGGAAAATAAAACCAAACGACTAAAAGGACACAGTAATAGAACACTAAAAGAACAAGTGCAAAAGGAATAACATGAAGCAGGATTTTCTTAAAATGTTATCATGTTCCCAATTGTGGAAATGTTAAGTGTTTTCTTCTTTTTCGCTTTAAATATGAAATTTCGATGTTTTAGCTTTTCTTCCTGTTTTAAAGTTGTTTTACATTTTGGTGCAATTTTATACAATTTTTTTCATTTTATTTTGTTTTTTGCATATGAAAAATAACGGTTGCACTCTTTCTTAGTTCTTTTTTTTTTGGAAAAAATTCTTATTTCGTAATGTTTCCACTATTATTATTTCAAATTTATGTTACTCACACATCCTTGTTTGTTGTGTTGTGTTACTCTAACCTACTAATACCAACATACTTGTGTTTAACACTAAACTCAAGTACTTTGTTTTTGTTATGCTTTACCACATTTTTTGTTGTTATTGTTTGTTTTATACTTATTCATGCCACAATAGTTTGTTGCCTCATTTTATATGTAAATATGAGGCAGTAAGTATTATGTATCCATATGTGTGTGTTTTTGCCTGTTCCACCACATGTGTCAGTAGCACAAAACCCCCAAAATGTCATATTGTGTCAGAAGTTAAACCCAAAAAAAAGTAACAAAAATGCAAAAAAAAAATATTTCACAAACTTTAGCTCATTATATATGAGTGAAGCTTTTAAGGGACAGACGTTTGCCGAAAGTGAGGCATACAGACCGACAAATGAACATCTAGAAAATAGCATCACTTTAGACAGACAAACCTGCCAAAAGTTGTTTTTTTTTTTCGTTACTAAACTCTAAATTTGTGAGTTTTTGGCAATAAATTTCGTAAAAATTATGTAATTTTCACAATTTATTGCTAAATGTGAGAGAAATTTTGTAAATGACTTTAAATGGATAGAGGATTTATTTTTATTAGGACACTTTGAATGAAGGATTAACTCATTAGTAATAGTTTCACAAAGAAAATCATTGTGGTACTGGACAAGAATTTGAACTTTAATATAAACTAGAAGCTGAATTAGAATCTGAACGAAAATTTAAAACTCAAATCTGAACTTGAATCTTAATTTTGACTAGAATCCGAACTAGCAATCTAAACTAGAACTGAACTGTAATCTTAACTAGAAAATTTAACTAAAATCCAAACTACAATTTGAATTAGAATCAGAAGAAGAATTTGTACTAGAATTTGATAACGAATTTGAAATAGAATCTAAAATAAAATCGAAGAATAATCTGAACTTAAAACTAGAATCTGAACAAGAATAAAAACTTAAATCTAAACTGGAATCTGCACTGGAGTCTGAACTAGAACTGAATTAGAACTGAACTAAAATTGAACTTGAACTGAACTAAAACTGATCTGGAACTGAACTGGAACAGAACTAGAACTGAACTAGAACTGAACAAAAACTGATCTGGAACTGAACTGGAACAGAACTAGAACTGAACTAGAACTGACCTAAAACTAAACTAGAACTGAAATCGAACTGAACTAGAACTGAACTGGAACAGAACTAGAACTGAACAAAAACTGATCTGGAACTGAATTGGAACAGAACTAGAACTGAACTAGAACTGAACTAGAACTGACCTAAAACTAAACTAGAACTGAAATCGAACTGAACTAGAACTGAACTGGAACAGAACTAGAACTGAACTTGAACTGAACAAAAACTGATCTGGAACTGAATTGGAACAGAACTAGAACTGAACTAGAACTGACCTAAAACTAAACTAGAACTGAAATCGAACTGAACTAGAACTGAACTGGAGCAGAACTAGAACTGAACTAGAACTAAAATAGAATTGAACTAAAATTGAACTTGAACTGAACTAAAACTGATCTGGAACTGAACTGGAACAGAAGTAGAACTGAACTAGGACTGAACTAAAACTAAACAAGAACTTAAATCAAACTGAACTAGAAGTGAAGTAAAACTGAACTAGAAATAAACTAGAACTGAATTAGAACTGAACTTGAACTCAAGAAAAAACTAATTTGAACTGAACTTGTATTAAATTAAAACCGAATCTGAACTAAAGTTAAACTAGATTTTTTAATGAAATAATTTTCTCCCCAATTTATTTGCATTCTTCATACTTAAGTGGCATTTCTGAATGTTCATATATGTTGTTATTATTTATTGGGCTAAAATTTAGCTTTTTTTTATAGTTGTATTCCTGAAAAACTGCAAAAAATATACATAAAAAACCTCAATTTAATTTTTTAACAAATAAAGACTCCTAGAAAAAAAAACTATAAAAAATCTAAAATATATCAACATTAACAACGAATACAAAAAATATAAATAAAGTTAATTAATTGAAAAATACGAAAATGTAAAAAAAACAACAACACTTAAGTATTCGAGCTATTTTAACAATTTTATTTAGTGAGTAAATAAAAATAAAATTGAATTGTTAAAGCATACATTTAGGATTTTATTTAATTAAATACTGAAGTGTGTGTTAAGGGAGAAGTTAAAAAATAAAAATAATAATAATAAAAGAAACCTATAAAAAATTTGCTTTTTAACTTTATTTTTTTATTAACAGTAAATGAAAAAAGGAAACATAATTTTTTTTCTTACGTCCATTCTACGCACTCAGACTTTTATCCTTACAAATGAGTTCACATAAGTGTGTTGATATTAAGGCCTAAAGCTAGAATAAGAGGTTTATTGCTTAATAAGCTGCTTATGTTCAATATAGTTTTTGTATTTCCTATTATTGGCTTTTTTTCTATACCTTCAATTATGGTTAATATTTTCCTTTTGTATTTGTGCCTTTTTTTAGAAAATATAGTTACAAATAAAAACAAAAAATATAGTTTCTTTTATTACATTTTCATTTTGTTATTTGTTTTATTTTTGCTGTTGTTTTTCTTAGTTCAAAAAAAAAAGGAAAATATATTCCACTTATAACACATCATCAAAATCTAGACCAATAAGAGTAAAATAAAGAATAAGACAGAAAATAATATGTAGAAAAAAGACCTGACACTTTATTGCTATTGCCAAGCTCATTTCCAATCGAATCCAAATCCAATCATACTCATAAATTCTCTTATGACTCCCTTATGATTTCATCTTATACATACAACTATGAAAACCTACACACATACTCCTTTCTTGAACGCCAAATCATAACAATGTTAGAAATTTCATTCCATTTTGAAAGTCCTTTTGTTTCTAGAGCAATTTAGTTTCCTTCATCTCTTCAAGATGATTGGAAACAGAAAAAATGGAATCTTATGTAACAGAGAATGTAAGAAAAAATATTATTATTTATACTCGTATCACGTAAATGTTTAATAGTTTCTATTGCTGATTGTAAATATGCTGCTGAAAAAATACAATAAAATCTTTTAGATGGCAACAGCATGTATGTGTGCTAAGCCGACATTTCTATGCCTCATTTGAAGGAGACGAGAGTTGGCTACAAAAAGATGTTCTTTTTTTTTAATGGAAGAGGTAAATTAAAAGTTAAATCTTGGAAAAGGAGTTCTATTTTAACAAGTGGAGAAAAGGGAGCTAATTATAATGTTACATATAACATATGAAATATATTCCATATTCAAATCTAAAATCTAGATTAAAAACTTGGCTCTAGAATAGTATTTAAATTTGTCTGTAGTCCAGTTTAAAAATTAGTTAATTATCCAGTTTGTAAGCTATAAAATACTCTTGACCACAGTAAACTATATTCTAATAAAGACTATAGTCCTGACCATAGACTGGACTACAGGTCCAGACTAAAAGTGACTAGACTTTAGTTAACATATTGGAAAATTAGTTTTAATTTTTCTAAAATTAATGCTTAATTTTTAATTGTATGCTGCACTATAAACTCTAATATAGTCTATTAAATTCCAGATTCAAAACTATTCTAAGGAATACATAAAATACTTGGCTATATGACAGATTTTAAACTCGCCTATTAGTCCAATTTAAAACAAGAATCAATGCAGTAAATTATTAAATGCAATCGACAATTCCAAACTGAATATTATGGTCCAGACAATAAAATATGACATAAACTAGATTTTGATTAAAACTGTATTTTTAATTAAGACTATATTCCACACTCAAGTGAAAACTATAGTCTTTATTGTAAACTGATCTACCGACTCTAGTCCAGACTATAACCTTAAACATAGTCGCTATATTGAAGAAATGGGTTTTAATCTCTATGGATCCCTTGATTTTTAGAACTGAAATAAAATCTGAACTAGAATCTGAACTACGATCAGAACTAGAACTGAACTAAAACTGTACTAGAACTGAACTATAGCTGATCTAAAACTGAACTAGAACTTAACTAGAGCTGATCTAGAACTGAACTAGAACTGTACTAGAACTGTACTAGAAATCTTCTAGAACTGAACTAGAGCTGAATTAAAACTGTACTAGAACTGTACTATAGGTGATCCAAACTGAAGTAGAACTTAACTAGAGCTGATCTAGAACTCAACTAGAACTGTACTAGAACTGTACTAGAACTGTTCTAGAACTGAACTAGAGCTGAATTAAAATCGTACTAGAACTTAACTAGAGCCGGTCCTTGAACTGAACTATAATTGAAGTAGGACTGTAATGGAACTGAACAAGAACTGAACTAGAACTGTCTGACTGACTAGACTGAACTGAAATGAACTAGAATTGATCATGACATGAATTAGCATTGAAAAATTTTGAATATTTTAAAATACCAAAAATATTGTTCATATCATTTTGTTTTTATATTATAAAAAAAGATTAACTAATTTTCTTATTTTATCTTTTCAGGTATGTTTCTCCTTAAAAAGGTCTCTCAAATAATAGAAATATAAGGCTAATTGAAGTATATAAATATTATTTAATAACCAACTGGGAAAAAAATCTCAAAATAGACTTAAAATTAAGGTAAATTAATTTAAACAAGTTTATGTTTGTTTTGCTTCCGAATGGAAAATTATTTAAATTAGTTTTTTGCTCCACGGGGAAATTGTTATTTTAAAAACGCCAACAAAGTATTTTTCCAGCCAATATTCCTGCCATAAAAGCGTGTCCTTGCAAAAAAATCTTAACTAATAAATATTCATAAAATGTAGATTTTTTTGCCAAAACTTTTAACCAAAATGAAAAAGAAAAAATAATAATAATAAAATTCTCATAAAAGAAAAACAAAATCTGGTCAAAAGTTTTCTATTTTGTGAAAAAAAATTTCCACAAAAAAAGGAAGAACAAAATAAAAATGAAAAGAAAAAAATATTCTTAATGACCCCATTTTTCCACTTGTAACCCGCATAAAAATGCAAATACCATGTAAATTAAAACAATTTTCTTTTGTTTTCAAATTCTGGGGTTTCTAGTTTTCTCTTTTTTCTTGCCTTTTGGTTTTACTGGTCGGTTTTCTTTTTGGTATATTTTTTCGTTTTCGTTTTAATTTTTATTGTATGAAAGGGAGAGTGGGAATTCCCCTCTTCAGTTAACCTTAATATTATTTGCCTTTCATTCACGATTTCTTTCTCCCCCTTTGACACTTCAAAAGATTTTTCTACGTAATGACTTCACTTCTGATTGTTTTAGTTAATGAACTAATGAACGACAACAATAACAACAAATTAACTAAATACAACAAACAAAATTTTAATAAAAATGCAAAAAAAAAAAAAAAACGAAGTTCTAATTAATTCATCAACACCTTTTGTTATAAACAATTTCAATTAAAACAAACACTTTTTTAAGTTTAATGTACGTTAAGTAAAATCTGAATTTTTAGTTTTGTTTACACAGAAAGAAATTTGAGTGTGATTTCCATAAAAGTACTCAATTTAAGATAATGACTAGAAGTGATCCAGAAAGTAAACTTTATTACTTAAACCTTAGTCACAATCTGAAATAGAATCTAAACTAGAGTTCGAACTAAAATCTGAACTAGAATCTAAACTTCTGTGTGAGCTATTGTCTGAACTGCAACCTGAACAGGAATCTGAACTGAAACTGAACAAGAATTTGTACGAGAACTGAACTAGAATTAAATAAGGAACTGAACAATGACTGAACTGAAAAAAATATTTTATCAAATCCTTCTGCAATATTTCTGTCAGTGTTTTTTTTACTATTTCGAATTCGTATAAGTTTGTGTGATGTATTGTGTGATGTTCCTGTTGTTGCTGTTGAAAGTTGCAATTATTGGAGGAGGTGGAAATACAAACTTAATGAGTACAACTGCTAATATTTAATTAAGTTAATCTAATGTATGTTTGTAATAACTTTTTTTTATATATTTTACTCTCTCATAAGCTCATTTGTTATTTTATTGTTGTGTTGAAAATACGTGATAGGTTTCGTTTATGTGTTAGAATAATAACAACAGCAGCTACGCAAACAACAACAACAACAATGACTTAAACATGAATATTTATGCAAACACTTATACATGTGTTTTGTATTTAATTTATTTGTTTGTATATGTATATTGATGTGTTTGTGTGTGTGTGTGTGTGGGAGTTGCTGAGAGTATTTATTGGGATTTACAATTTTAGTTAAAATGTAAATTAACATTTCCAAAGGGATATTTATGTGTGTTGGTGTCATTTACTACCTTTTTAAAAAGGGATTTTACAAGTGGAGAAGTGTATACGCACACATGGAAATGTTATGGAAATTGCTTTATGGGGAAGAATTATAAAGGATTTAATAAACGTTATATTAAAGTGATGACAAATTTTGACAATTATAGCGGAAAATAAGTGATTTTGATGTTTTGATTCTATTGTAATATGAAGTTAATATGGGTTGGTGGTGAGAAATGAGGAATATTTCCTAAAATACCCACTCGTTTATATGGTCAAATATAATTTCCGGTTTTCTATTTAATTAAATAATTTATTTTGGTCAAAGTTCGGTTTCGTATAAAATTAAAATTAGCATTTTTATACTTTTTTATATTTGTTCAACTAGTTTGGTACTTTTTTTCAAATATTAATGTTTACGATTTTGGTACTTTTTTAGCAAATATTTTTTTCTCGCTTATTAAAAAAACATTCCAAATATGGAATAGTAAATGGTACTTTTTTGCTAACGATAGTACTTTTGAAACAAAATTATTAGCCCACATTATTTTATTTTTTTTTTTTTAATTTATGGGAACTATTTTCTGACGAAATCGTTAAACTGTTAAATGGTACTATTTGTAGTTTTTATGTTCAGTACATAAAAATAAATGGTCTTTTAAATTTAAATCACCAACTGGAAATTTTTTTTTACATTTTTAAATCTACAATAGTACTTTTTGTATTTTGTAAATTATAAATTTTGAAACAAAAGCGTTGATCTATGTGTTCCTCCTAAATACATTAGTTCCGAAAATGTTCAGTATGTGGTGCCTTTTGAAAACTGAAATGGTACTTTTTGATATTTTAATTAAAATTTTAATATTTTTTATATACTTCTTTTTTCAATAATTCACAAGGAAATATAGTATAAAATACTTTTTGTCCTTAATTGTTTGAAAACAATATGAGGTATTTTGTGGTGCTGGCAGTTATATTGTAGTGATATTAAACATATATTTTTCAATTTTGATACATATGGAAACACACTAATTATCATATATGGTACTTTTTGAATACATGATTAAGTTTTTTTTTTTTTTTTTTTTTTTTTTTTAATTTTATTCGTTTCTGCATTTCGCCATTTGATAATTTTGTGGTACCTTTTGAAACCTCTAATGATTATTTTTTCGAAAATTATCTAAGGGGCATTTTCGGTACTTTTTTCCTTCAGAAGATACCTTTTAATTTAACATATTTATAGCAAAAATTGAAGTGGTACTTTTTGTGATACTATTGCACTCAATAATAATATTTGTTCGCTTTTTGTGCATGAGATTTTTTGTGGAACTTTAAGATCTTAAGATTAAAATGTAGGTATTTTGTGGCACTTTTTGGATAATGTTAATGGAATCCTTAATATTTTGTAATAAAGTAAATAAAATTTTTGCAAAGTAGATACAAATCAGTATGATGCTTTTTTACTTCTAAATATTCTTAAGAGATATGGTTTTAAGGTACATGCAAATGTACTTTTAGCATTTTTAAAGGTAACATTTGATTTGCAATAACTTAAGTATGGAATTGTGTTTTTGGGGCAATTTTATTTTGTGATACTTTAAGATCGAGTGATAGATGTGCTTTTTTGTGAATGGTACTTTTTGAAATGTGCACTGTAAATTTTCTATACTTTTTAGGTCTACTAACTCTTTTTTAGAAATTATTTTGGAGTACTTTTGTGTTCTCTAGTTCGGGTAATTTATGGCACTATTTGGTTATTTTAAAAGTAACATTTGATTTTGGATAATAAAAATTCTGTTGGAATTTTGTTTTGTGTTACTTTTGAACTTTTTTTAATGATACTGTTTGCAATTTAATGGTTGCTGTTACTGCTTCTATTTATATAATGGAAAATGTTTTTTATGCTAAATTTTATGCAAATCCGTTCAGCCGATTAAAAGTGAACATTTTTCTAAAAATCATTCTAGTAAATTATGGTACATTTTAATGCGGTCAGATTTTATGGTATTTTTGTATAGTGTGTGTAATTTATGGGACTTTTAGAACTAGTAATCAGTTGAATTTTTGTAAAGCTTTTACGATAATTGATACTTTTTGTTAATTTGATTATGTGGCTCTTTTTTTTAACATGTCGATATTTCAGCTCATATTTATTTAGCCTCTAATTATACTTTCTGAAATAATAATTGTTTTATTACAAAAAATATATATTATTTCCTTCTAAAACTGTAATAATTATCCCTTTTTTTAATTATGCTCATAAGCATATTTTAATCCATTAAAATGATTAACATCATTTCAACAAAAAAAGCAAAAACTTATTATTATTTAATTTTCATTTAAATTAAAATCCAACACAAGCACACATACACCCTCATACCCTAATAATAATATATAACACATCCTTGGCTTAATTCATTTTTATTATCCTTCAAATAGTTTTTCGAACAATCAACTAACCATTCATCATATAATAAATTGATGAGGGTGAAGGAAGAGAGAGAGAGAGAGAGAGAGAGAGAGAGCGAGAGAGAACAAGAGGGAGAGAGTGTTGATTTATCTTCATACTTTATGAAATGAATTGCCTCGGGAATAAAGTTAATCTTCATTCAAATGTTAAAAGTTCTGTATTTTTTCTACAATTTACAGCAAACAAACCCCACTCATTTTGTGTGTGTGTGTGTTTTTTATTTATTTAAATAAAAAAGTGTGATTGTGGTAGAATAATAATTTAAGTAAAAGTGTATGTGTGTAAGAAAAAAAAAAAGTTTAGTTAGTGTTTGTATAAAAAAATCCTTTTTTATGTTTTTGTATTTTTTGTGTAGTTAAGCTTTGTTAATACAACAAGTTATAGTTATATTAGCTGTTACGTTTGTATGGGTGGTTACCTTTTGATTATAACTTACACATACATACAAACAACACACCCATTTCCAGGTATCTCCACCAACCAAACAAACACATATAGTTATCCTTTAGAAACTATAGTTCTGTATTGTATAAGTGTATTTACCTTTTTTTGCTTTTTTGCTTATGGAAACATTTCTTCTTTGTGTGAGATTTTATTTTTTGTAGTTTTTCTGCTTGTTAAACTTTTTATACGTTATGTTTGCTTAAATACAAAAACAAACACATTTGAGGATATTTAACCATCTATAGCGAATTCTAAAAATCCTTCACCAAAAATTAAATAAAATATTTAGTATTTAATGGTGTGCAGGGGTCCCAAAACGATCGAGGTGACCAACTTTGGAGGTCCTCTCACTGACTCCAGAATACACTAGGAACGTGTCCTTCTTCAAACTAATTGGAAAACTACGAAAAAATGCTTTGTTATCAATGTGGGTTGGTAAAGAGTGGGAAATATAAAATCTTTTAGTTCGAAAGTGCTGCATCTGGGAGTTTCGATCTTTCTTTATTGAATTGATTTACTACTGTATATCACAAAGCGAGATACTTTTGTTAGTTCTAATCTCAATCTATAAAATTGTGGAACTTAAAAAAGCTTTTAAGAAGTGAGATTGTACAATTCAAGGGCTTGTTTGCCAAAGTGACAAGTCTGATCAAAAATATGAGGCCGCAAGAATGGAAGTAGCCTACTTTGTAAACATTCCTTGATATAAATTTTGGTATTTATAGAGCCTGTTGTATCAGAAGAATGGCTCCTTTTGTTGCAACTGTATATTGCTGGACATACAAAAACTTTTTTGGAAATTTTGATCCCAATAATCCCTCGAGAATCAGCAACATACAATTTTTCACCAGGAAGTTGTGAAAAATCTTAAGCAGCAAGAATCTTCTTTTAGAAAACTTGATCGCAATTTACGTTCTCTATTTTTTGTTCCTAAATTTTAAGGAACGTTTTTTGAGAAACTTTTTGAGTCTTCTATTTTGTTAGAGCTGTATTAGCTTTAAATTTTCGTACAAAATAATCTAAGCACTTAGTAAGCTGGGCTGCTTTCTCTCCAGTTATATTGGAGCTCTTTTGAAAATGATTTCTAAATTTTGGCTTAAAAAATACCAGAACCAGTTTTAATAACATTGTAAACAGTTTGGCACAGACTTTTGATCTAAAACATCAACTAATAGTTGGGTTAATAGTGTCAATAAAAAATGTGCTTTAAGAATTTTTCGGCCTCACTCCTTAATAGTTCAAAAATTCTTAATCTGGAAGTTCTGATTTTTATTTTTGAAATAAAAAATACATATTTGATTATCATATATTTTCTTTTGATTTCAACCTTTGAAATTGGAGGCCATTTTAAAAAGGCCTCTTCGATATCTGATATTTGATATCCTCCATATACAAAAGTTTAAAGAAAAATTCGTAGGTTTCACTTAGATTTTAACTCTCTTTTTTAAAAATATATTTTTCTTTAAATATTTTTTAAATAATGTAGAGACTTTTGCAATAGAATATCTGTAAAGTTGTTAGACTTTTTTCTTTGCCACTGTATTATTAATCCTTTTCTGTTATTCTCTCTGTTTAAATGTTATTGCCAATAAATGTTTATCTTTACAGTTTTATAGGGAAAAAGGAAAAGTATAAAATAAAAAAGAACTTAAGAATAAATGTAAATGGACTTTTAAATATCTAAATATGCACAAATAGTTGTTATTGGTTCAACCTTTTTCACACATGTCCGTCTTCTGGTTACAGATAAAAGTTTTTATAGCTTTTTATTGACTCGTACTACAATTTATTTTATAAACTAAATATTTGTCTATAAAATAGTTTAGAAAATATACTCATATATCACTACCTTTACACTTGCACAATGGGTTAGTTTGGGTTAGGATAACAGTGTGTGATACATGAAAATGGAGATTATGATCGTGAACTTTAGATTTTCACATTCATTTAAAATTTCATTATTTTTTATGACATTTTTTGAAATTGTGTCAGATATCGATCTATAATTTTTTCTTACTAAAGAGATTTTTCTGGATTTATGTAGCAAACTAAATAATCTGGCTAAAGTTCATTATATTCGTGAGATCATTAAAACATAAAACATTTCTTTTAATAAGCGGAATCATGGAGTTTGGAGATTAACTCAAATGTCGGTTAATATTTTTCTACTAATCTGGTCTTTATTTTTAAAAACTAACAAATTAAGGAGGATAATGTTATTAAAATTAAATCGAATTTGGTGTGACTGCTATATTTCCTTCAGATGGAGAGACATTGAGAAACGTCCATCTGTCTGTTAGTGTGTTCAGAGTATATTAAATATGAGAGTCCAACTATAATTCAAACTGCTAACTGTAAGTCACATCTTATCGCCAACTTTTTTAACATTTCTATGCTTCAATATTTGTCAAATTACCGAAAGTCGATTCATGAAAGATCGATCAAAGAATGGCATAATAGGAAGATTTAAATTTCTAAAAACTCACTCCGAAAAGACTCGTTGCCGAGTTCGTATAATGGAATAAAAGTTCAGATTAAAAGTAATTTACAAATTAATAAAATAAAGTAATTAATTCAAGGACACTAATGTCATATTGAACATTTCTATTCATATGCATTTTGGTTGGTTTGCATTTCCAAAATCAGTTGTTAGAAAAAGTAACTTGAAAAAATCAGTTATTCGATTAAAATTTCAAATTAATCAAACATACAATTGATTAAAATAAACCGAATTAAAGCTTCGGTTGACTCAAATTGATGATCTACCGACCATTTCATTGTCAACAAGCTGTACTTTTACTTTTTGCAAAAAAAAAAAAAATAACCGGTTATTCGATACAATTTTAATTTAATCTTTAATTCAATCGAATAATCATTCAGGAGTGAATCCCATTTTTAAGATACTTTTTCTCTTCTTCTACTTTATTATTATTATTATTATTATTATTATTATTATTATTATTATTATTATTTAAAATTTTTTTCTTCTTTTTTAAAAAAATTATTGAAAATTGGAAGTTTCAATTAAAAAAATTACAATTATTTTTTTTTTATTTTTTCACTTAAAGTTCGAACATTTACTAAAATTTCATATTTACACTAAAAATTATTTTTTTTACTAAAAATTAAATTTTCATTAACAATTTAAATTACTAAATTTTTCACTTAAAACTCTATTTTTTCATTTAAATTTCAAATTTTCTCTTAAAATCCAATTTTTCAATAAAAAATCAATTTCTCACAAAAATTTTAATTTAATATTTCAGTAAAAAATTTAATTTTTATACAACAAAATTCAATTTTCTTTTCAAAAAAATTCGATCTTTCTGAAAAATATGATTTTTCACTGAAAATTTAATATTTTTCACCAAAAATTTAATTTTCGTTAAATTGCCTTTTCCGTCGACTAAAAATTAAAAATTTCACTAAAAATTCAAATTTTTGCTAAAAATTCAAAAATTTAATTCTAGTGGAAATTTTGGAATTTAGAAGTGACAAAAAATGCTTCAAATAATTTTAAATAAAATAGTTTTAATCCACAAAATTAGAATTTAACTTTATTAACACACAGTTGCAAAAGTATTCGTACGGAAAAACTCTTTGAGTTTGTTGTGTGTGTTTCAACATTTCAGTAGATATTTCAAATTATTTGAAAATAATTCTTTCCTTTAAATTTAAAAAAAAAATTATGGATTCTGTAGTTGCAAAAAGACTTTAACGTTTTTTTTCTATGTACAAAGGGTCAATATAAAACAACTGCAACTTCATTTCTCTTCTCTGAAAGAACAAAAAAATTGCCATATCTCAGTTACATATCCTTGAAACTATATACACTTTAAAAGCTATAACATATACATATACATACGTACACAAGCATATTCTATACTCCTTTCCTTGGATCCTTTAAAGGAAAAAGGAATCGAAGTTTTTTTTTGTGGTTTTTTCAATAAATATTAATTTATTAGTTTGTTTATATGTAAATGTAAACATGTTTATGTATGTGCATTTTGTTTATTTCTATATTTATGTATATGAGAGTGTATGTATGTGTGAGTACACATGTGTGGTTAGTTGTTATTTTAATAATATTATTTAGTTGTGGTTTGATATCTTTATTAGTTTATAAACTCACATTTCAATTTTCATTATATTTCACTTTCATGAATTTTCTCCTTTTTTTTGGATCATGAAAATGAAATTAAAACAATTTTGGGGTCAATTGTGATTTCAATTTAATGAAATAATCATAATAAGATTTTCTTGATTGAAAGGAGAGAAATAGGAAATATTTAAGTTTAATTTTAGTGGTTTTTGGTAAAAAGGAAATTAACCATAATTATTAATTTGAAGTTAATTAATGTAATAGATTATTTGATGAAATATTAATAAGAGGGAAATGAAATTAAAGGATTGAAAAGAAAAGAAAATTAAAATATGTAAAAAAGATTCCATAGGAAGTATAATCCCTCCCAAAATGGTGATTCCAAAATTTTTCTTTGTAACCAATTTTGTAACATTTGAATGGTTGTATGAAAAATAGCTAAATTTTAGATAGAGAGAGGGAAGTTTATGATGTTTCTAAAGGCAAAACAATAGAAAGCATTTCCAAAGGAGCTCCCAACACGTCCAGTAGGAAAGCTAGTCAATTAGCTCAGTGCTCGGTCTATTTGGCACGAAAGGTTAAATCTAGACTTCATAATGTGTCTACTTTCTTTGGCCTGACTTGGCACTATGGTAAACAAGCCCTTGAGGGGTACAAGAACAATTATGTGGTATCTGTACCAAAAGAGGCAAATCCTCCTAACTGCCCGGAACAAAAGTCAGAAGAGAGATAATGGGAAGGAACATTTATAAAGGGACAAGGTTGAATAGTGGACCGGTCTCTTTAGCCTAAATAATGACATTTGTTAAATTTTATCAAAATATCTTTAATACTGGGACCTGCATTTTGATCACTTATTTTACATGGACAAACAGCCAGACGGACGGAAAACAGTCGAATGGTATACTTAAACATAGTGGAAGCGTAGTTTTTTCTACTCGTTATATTTTTTGCACAAACGCCTATAATCCAAACTACCTGTGGTGATGTAGGATATAAGACAAGGGTAAAGGTGGACAAAATATTGATTTCGACATGAATAGTTCTCTCTGAAACTATAAGGGAATTCCACAAATGGAAGCGTATATATATAGACATTTAAAATGTCTGTTTCCTCAATTTATAACTGAATTTATTAAAAATCAACATACCCGAAACAGGTGGCCAATTTTGAACGGTCGCCGACTACCCATCTGATCAGATAGGAGCTAGTTCTTCTTTAAATAACACAGCTTTGGACAAGCACAATTTGCGACATGACACGTAGGGTCTTAGATGTTCCATCAAGTCAACAATCTGTCGCATGTTATAAGATTTTAGTAGGCCGCTTCTTACCACCCACCGCATCATTTCGATCGGTGCATGACACCTTTTCTAGATACGTTTTTGCTTCCAAACATTATTCTAGCAAATAAATCAACATTGTACACAGCATTTTCTGGAATGTTATTTCTCCTAAAAGTATACAATATTTCATTTAATTTAATCCCCTTATGTGTCAAATATTCTTTCCGTTTTCTCTCCGATCACTGCATACTACTCATTTTATGAACACTGTTCGCTTCTAAACCTGATATAACAGAATACCAATTCTGTTATTGTGTACCCAATATTGTCTACAATAAAACATTCTCCTAAAATATACCACATATATCCTTTAAAATTAATCCCTTTATGTGTTAGATATGCATTTTCATTAAAATGTCTTAAGCAAAATTTACTCTATTTTCTGAATTTCTATTTAAGTTCTTTTCTCGTATTCATAAAAATATCAAAAATAAATTTTGTTTTAATCTTAAGAAACGGTATTTTTAGTTATTTTAACTATAAAAAAATTATACATTTTTTTCACATGAACTACGAAATGAGTTTTGGTTCTTTTTGTAATAACATGTTTATAATAAAAACCAAAATCAACACCAACAGGCAGCAAACATAGACTTAAATATAATTTGTGAATCTACTATTTTTGGAGAAAATGAAAGTAAAACAAAGAAAAGAAATCCTTAAATACAGAGGTATAAAAATTGTCATTGTTATTTAAGTTTAACATGTTGGAATTGTTTGTATGTATTAAATTCATATGTATATGCAGGTCCTGTTTTTCTGTTCATTGCAAAAATAAAAATTCCTTTACTTTATTTTTATCATGTTTCAAGCAATTTTAATCCTTGTAAATTGGAATTGTAACATTTGTGGTTATTTTTGTTATATTTTTTTATTGTATTTGTTTGTCTCTTAGTATAAAGTTATATACATATACAAACACATATACATGTACATAGAAAATGTAATAATGTTTTTCTTTTTGAATGAATGAATCTGTAGTAAAAGAGCCAAAAGGCCACCAACAGAATACAAAACAACTAATTTAGAATTTATACATAGAAAATGAATAAAAAAAATGTCGAAAGGACATAAAGGTACATATTAAGGATTCTAGACATATATAAACATGGAGACACATGGATAAATAATAGTTACAAAAAAAATAGTGTTACATTTCATTTTGTCCTCTGCACTATTTTTATTTGGTTTCATTTTTGTAATAAAACTACAAACACCTTAATGGAAGAAAAAAGAGACTCCACCTCATAGTTTTCCTGCGAACCAGTTCTATAAGCAGGTCTTAGTCATGGTGTCCCATTTAAAGCGATGACGTAAACGCCATGAGTTTCTCAAAAGTATGGAAAAGTAAGTAATATGATGACATAGAATTCACATAATGCTACGATCTTGTTAAGTCGGAGAAAGCGTATAAGGCATAAGCTACCTGAAGGTATTCTTTATACTACTATAATCTTAACTGTTATTTCTCAAGATTACAACTGATTCTAAACAGTGAGGGAAAATGATCACCATGAAATTTCACATTTTCTCCCTAAAAGCCAAGTAGGTGGTACAAGTTAAACTTCCGATCGAATTGGCATTATTAATGTGCTTAATATTCCTGTAACGTATATCGCGGTTACAACTGATTTTAAACAATCCGGATCATCAAGAAATCTCCCACTTTTGCTCTTTAGAGTGATCACGATCGGTGGTATCAGATGAACTTCATTCGACTAATAGAAATGGAAGGAATTCCGATCGTCAAAGTAAAAGTACCTGTCATGTCCTTGTTAACACTTCAGTCATGTTTGTCAAATCATCAACCTTTTAACCCCATAACGAACACGGTCATGAAATATATATATTCTATGAGTAGAATGGGGGAATTTCGATCGAAGTTTTAAGTCTGGGTCAGCAAGCAGTATAACAAAAGCAGCAACAATATTCGCAAATTCAGTATACTTCCGAATTTGTGTACAAAACACAAAGAAAAAACTTTCTGCACTGACATTAAATGAGAAGCACTTATGAATGTTATGTCACAACTATACTACTGCCTCTTGATTATGGGAACGAACAACCATGTTTATCTCCATGTAGGTGTTACCTACGCTTATGTATATTATATATATATATTCCGATGGGACCAAAGGAAGTTCACCCATATAAAATAAATATTGATTATCGATAGTTCTCAAAATTGGTCCCAACAACTTCCACAAGGAGCTGTTTTATAGGATAAAACGTAAACGACCAGGAGGGATACCATAGAGAGCAACCATACAAACCATAAGTTTGTAGATTCTGCAAGTTATTTAATATAAAAATACTTATATTCACTCACACCAAAAGTCTTTTAAATAATATTTTAAAAACATTATTGAAAACAGAATACATTTTTATCACTTGAAACTGATCAAAAAAAAAACTTTTTAAAACATATTTTAAATGATTATTGCGCATTATTACATTTAAATATGAAAATTTGCTTAACTGGAGGCGAAATGATTTTGTACACAAACAATAAAATTATAAAATAACAGTGAATTTCTAGACAAAAGATTTTTGTAAGACAAAATAAAAATATCTAGTGAAAATTTAACTTTTAGAGGAAAATGCGATATCAAAGCAAAATATGTATATTTTTTAAGGAAAAATTTTTTTATTAAAAAATGTTGTATACAGAAAAAAATGTTGTAGTTTTAGAGTAAAATTAATTTCTTTAAATTCAATTTTTAATAAAATGTGCAATTTCTTAGTAAAATTGAATTTTTTTAAAGTAAAAACAACTCAAAATTCTTCTCATTGCAGAAAAAAATGTAATTTTGATCAAAAATTTATTATACAGAGAAAAAGAATCGGCTTTTAAAGAGAAATGAAATTCAAGGCAGAAAATAATTTTTTTCAGACTTCATTTTTTCTTAATAATTTTAACAGTAAAATTACTTGAATTTTTGATAAAAATGATGTTTCAGTAAAAATGCATTTTTTAGTAAAAAAATGCAATTTTAAGTATAAACTATTTTTTTTGGTAAAAGCAAATCTCTTTAGTAAAAATGCAATTTTTGATTTGCAAATGTATTAAAGTTATAAATGCACTTTTGAGAAAAAGAATATATATTTAGTAAAAAATTGATTTTTTTAGTAAAAAATGCAATTTTAGTAAAAAATACAAAATTACATTTTTTGCCATTCATTTACTAAAAAATGGAATTTTTGATTAAGATTTGCAGAGTTTTTGCAAAAATGCACTTTTAAGTGCAAAATCACAATATATATTTTTCAATGACAGATGCAAAACATATTAAAAATTAATTTAAAAAAATTTTACAATTTTAGTAAAACAATTTAAATGATTTTTTTAATGATAAATGAAAGTTTTAATGAAAAATTAAGTTTTAGAGTAAAAAAATAGTGAAAGTGCACTTTTTTGTAAATAATCTGATTTTTAGCAAAAAAAGCAATTTTTAGTGAAAAATTCAGTTTTCAATGAAAGATTCCATGGCCAATGAAAAAATGCAAGTTTTTGTGAAAATGTATTAATTTTGGGAATTCAATTTTAGTGAAATTTAATTTAGCAAAAGTTTGTTTTTAAGAATATTGACGGAAAATGCAATTTAATAAAAATACATTTTTTACACATTCAGCATTAAGTGGAAAAGGCAATTTTTAGAGAAAATTTAATGTTTAGTTAACAGACAGTTAATGAATTAATTAATTTCACTAATTTAAATTATCAATATTTTGTTTAGATTTCATCTCTCTGTAACGTAAAATATTTTCAACAGAAAAATAAATCCCCCTTAAAAGAATCTTATTATCTGAACTTTTTTCTTGAACTAAATCCCTAAAGCCTTTATGTGGATGGATGTGTGTGTTAAAAATTTTTCATGTGTAAGATATTTTTTCACTTTAATTCTTCATAAACTTCAAAAGTATCAAACATAAACGTACGAAATAAATTAAAGAAAATTTTCCGAGAGAAAAGAGTGAAGGAACGAAAGAAAGAAATAATATTTTTATTTCATTTCTAATTCTACTATTTTGTTGCACAAAAGGAGAAAAGGACGAAAAACTGTAAACTCATACAAAATATGATTATTTTCTTTATTTTTTTTTTTTGGGGTTTGAAAATGTCATGACAATTTTATTTTATTTTATTTTTTGATCAACTCATCGTTTTTATTGTCTTGTATTTTAGTTCATTTTTCTCCATCTCGTCTAAAGTCGCTGCTGCTATCTCTATAGTTATGAAATGTGGCGATGAAGTGAAATAAACATAATTCAATTATAAATCTGTTTTATTCTTCTTTTTTCGTAGTTTTTTTTTCTCAATATTTTTATTGTTGGCATTAAACATGTTCATTCATATGTGTCGTTATTAGTTTATGAGTTTTAATGAAAGGAAGTAGTGAAATAGAAGAATAACAGATATCATAACAAGAAATTATAGAAATGAACTTAAATAAAAAAGAAAATATAATCGAAAAAAATGGAAACTAAGTGACAATAATGTAAAAATGATTCGTTGGATGTTGATGATAAGATTGTGAGGAAAAGGGAAAATTATGGTGGAAAAGGAAAATATTTTAAGAAAAATTTTACTTAGAGAAAAATTTATTTATATTTCACTAAAAATTCACTTTTTCACTAAAAATACTTTCTGTTTTTCCAAAATTTTCTTCACTAAAATTAAAATTTTTTCCAAAATTTTGTAGTTCTTAAATCAATTTTTTTAAATAAATTTTTTCACTAAAAATTTAAAATTTCATTAAAAAAATAATTTTCACCAAAAATTTTATTATTTACAATTCTTTTTTAAATAAATCACATTATTCACAAAAAATTGAGTTTTTTACGAAAAATATAATTTTTACTTAAAAATGGAATTTTCACTATAATTTAATTTTTCACTAAAAATTAAATAAACTTAATATATTTTGGTTTTTTCACTAAAAATTCAATTTTCACTAAAAAATTTCATTTTCACTATAAATTGCATTATTTAACAAATAAATGCATTTTTTCAATAAAATAGATTTTTTCACTATTAATTGCATTTTTACAAAAATTTGAATTTTTTACTAAAATTTCTAGCTTTTTTTATTAAAAATTCAGTTTTTTTACTAAAATGCATTTTTCATACAAAATTTTATTTTTCACTTAAAATTTTACTTTTAACTAAAAATTGATTTTTTACAAAAAATTGAATTCAATTTAAAAAAATGCATTTATCACTAAAGAATGAATTTTTCACTAAAAATTGCATTTTCCAATAGAAATTGTTTTTTTTTATTTTTAATAAGAATGAATTGGTTTTTTCTAAAAATTAAATTTTCACTTAAAATTGATTTTTTCACCAAAAACTATATTTTCAAAAAAAAAAAAAAAGTAATTTAACTAAACGTTGCAATTTTTTTTACTAAAGAATGCATTTTCACTAAAAATAGCATTTTTACTAAAACTGCTCTTTTACTAAAAAGTGTATTTTTTTACAAAAGAATGCATTTTTCACTAAAGAACGCATTTTTCAATAAAAAGTGAATTTTTTTTTAATTTAAATTAATTTTTCACAAAATTAATTTCTTTTTAAAATTATAAAAAAACACATTTTCACTAAATCATGTTTAAACATTTTACAAGATAATGTGACGAAAGATCCACCACAATTTGTCCCAACGTGAACATCTTATGCTTTTTACTGATAAGAATGTTGAATTTTACTGACTTTCAAAGTGAACTTTAAAAATTTCACGTCGTATTTTTCACTCTTAAAAATAGATTTTTCATAAAGTGAATTTTCAAAATTGTATTTTTCATTAAAAATTGCATTTTTCATTAAAAATTTAATTTTTCACAAAAATATAAATTTTCATTAAAAATTGTAATTATTTGAATTATATTCTGATTTCTCATCATTCATTTTGATGAATTTGTTAGCAAATCATCTGATCATCATTAAAAATAATAAATGTAAAATCTTAAAAATATGAGTAAATGACTATAACTTTTAATACAAATAATATAAAAACTATATTAAGATTTTTTTCGATCACACTCCTTAGTCGCCATCGCCATAAATACAATTTCTTCCAACAAAATAATTTACATTTTGAATTTGTTTTATATTCATTTTATAACATAAATCTTTTACCTTTTTTGTAGCAATTTTATATTTTTATCAAAATATAGCTATAAATTCAATTTATATCCTTTTTATATAAATATCAACACAACATTTTTATAGCAAATGATTTAAATTCGTTATTTGTAGAATTCAATGTAATTTTAGCTTTTGCTCTTGCCCTCATTTAAGACACTCTTCTTCTTATTTATTTGGGAATAACTTGCAACTGAAATAAAACCTTAAACGCCCCGTAAAACATTTAGTCAAATATTTTATAACCAAAAAATATATATCGCCAAATATCTCTCGCTCTTCTGTTCTACACATACATTCGTGTAAATTTCTTACTTCTGTTTGTATTTTTACTTATCCAAATTCTTACTCTTTTTATGTTTTTTTCTTGTGCCACTCAACACACAGGGAATGAAAATAATTTATAAATAACATTTAACCGTAAAAACATACATATACATATGTATATAAAAATATAAACATATACATATGTATATAAGTACATATAATACTTTAGACACTGTCATTTATCACTCAACAACAGACACAAGAGCCTTTTTGTTTGGTTCTTTCTCTCTTTTCTTCTTTTGCTTTCTTTATCGGCAAGTGTTGCTGTATATGTGTATTCCTGTTGGTAGTCAACGGAAATCGTAAACAACCGTATAAGAATTTAAAAAAATAATACCAATATATAAATACACATATACATGTGCATGTACAAATACATGTATGTATTTCAAAAGCATAAACTTATTACAAAATCCCTTTTTTGCATACAACCAAAAATCCATAGTGAACAACAGGAACGGATGAAGGAAAAAAAATAATAAGAATAATAAATAAAAGGACCGTAAAGAAGCAGAGGAAGATTGGATTGGTTTGTGAATGATATCAGAAGAATAAAATTATGGCTTTAAAAGGAAACATACAAACTCTTTGTGTAATGAGTACGAAAAAAATACCTTTAAATTGTGTGACTGATTTTTGGGGATATGAGCATTTCTTTGTATTTGGATGAACTATTTAATAAAATTAATTTAAATAATATTTTATTATATTATAAAATAAACAGGTTTAAATTTAATATGATTGAGACAAATTAATACGTATAAATTTTTTTATATTATAACAAGGACCTTAATAATATTTAATAAAAAAAAGGTGTTCGCGTTAATAGAGCTCAGCATGGGGTTATATAAGTTTGTGCTAATATTTATAATGTTATTAAAAAATTAAGCGTATTTCGAACTTAAATTATAATAATCGGGTAAAAGTCACTTTTATGATCAATTCGACAGTGTACGTCCTTTCGCCTGTTTATGTGCGGTATTTTCAATTGGCATTTAATTAATCAGTCTGAGATGTGAACTTAATTTTAACTATTTTTTGGGGATATAATTAACTATAAGTTCGTTCTGAAGCTCAAAACATAATGGAATGCATCGTTACTTTGGATCAGACTTCGATACACGATCACGAGAGCGTAACAGCCGATCAGTCAATGTCAAAATTAGATACAAATAGAAAATATCACATTATGACAATTTCCTGCAATTATAGAGGCATTATGTATTCATTCCACAGGGTAATTTTTTAAGAAGCGATATAAAAAGAGTTCAAAACAAAAACATCTCTTAGTTCTCCCTTTCACAAGATATTTATTCTCTTTGATCAATTTTCCTAAATGCAGTAAATCAATTGTTTGTTGATCTTTTAAAAATTTTAGATCGTGCTCCAAATTTAAATGAAATCATCCTGAGGCATAATGAAAGCCGAACATCTGACATCTATTGAAAAAGAAGATTTAAAAAATCCTGTTTAAGAATTGAATGAAATAATCCTTAATTACGAATAACGTATGCGATCTTTCTGATGTCAGTTCCTTGAAAATGTATTAAAAGAGTTCCTCTTTCAGAATTTAATCAAACTACCCAGGCGTATGAGCGGTGTAGGCGATAATTCTGATGACAATATCTTAAAAATGTGTCATGTAAGCAAGTTGCGTACGTGACAATATATAATATCCTTTTTTTGTCAGTCCTCCAACAACTACACAAGTTGTTAAAAGTGATCCTGATTCAGGTTAAAAAATTGTCATATAAATTTTTTAATCGTTACCTTTCTTCTCATTTCAACAAATATTTTGAGATTATTTTTGGAGATCTCGTTTTGAAAGAAGAATAATATCTGAAAAATCAGACAGTTGTAGAGTCTGTTTGATGTTTAGATGTGGTTCAAAAGGAATATAGTTGTCTCATAATCTAGACAAGTTGTTGAAAGATATTCTTATTCAGGTAATAATTTAGCATCCAAAGAGAAAAAATCATCTTTTTGCACAAAAACAAATAAGGCGATTTTTTCGACATGAATGTCAAGAAAATCTGCCAGGTCATTGATATATCAAGCTTTTCACTCTAAGATTTCCTCATCGACTGCATATAAGCCTTACTAAACCGTTTAAATATTACTCTTTTTCTTTGGAATACCTATATTTTTTCGCTCTCGATGTTCGAGATGTTCGAATTTCCTTCTATAAAAATCACAAATTTCATTGAAACCTGTGTCATGATACAAAAATCCAATTTTAGTTAATTTTACTAAAAGTTCCCTCAAAACCATTATTATATTAAATTCATCGCCCCCTTAATTAATTTACGGATCTGATTGACATGTAATAAACATAAACATTTTTATGTTTCCCCGCTGTTAGTTAACATATATTTTAACTATTTTTCCCTTTTGGCATATGGTTAAGTGCCTTTAATTAAGTTAACAACATGACTTTTAGCCATAATTATAATATGAAGGTAATAAATGAATAAATAATATGAAAACAACATTAACTCGTAACGAATTAGAGTAATAAAGTTGTTAAATTGTTTAATACATAAAAAATTACCTCAGATATTTTTATTCATTTATTTTAATTAATTAACAAACAAACAAACGCTAAAATTTATAACAAAAATCAAATAACAAATTTAATTTATTTAAAAATTGAAATAAATAAAAGTTTTTTATTAACAAAAAAGTCTTTTGAACACTTTTTGAAAAGTAAACACTTTTGCAAAATAAATTTAATAAAAATGTTTAATATAACAAGTAAGAATGATATATTCGGCCATGACGAATCTTTCATACCCTCCACCACAAATTTGTGTGAATTATCGTACACCCTCACACGTACACTCACAAATGTGTACAATATATAAACGTTTTTCTTAAATATAACATACAAATTGAGTCATAAAATTAGTTAAATTTGTAGATATAACTTTTTTTTATAGAACCGATTTTGATCATATTTTGGACGGTAATGAAGTTCACATAACTTGAAATTATAATAAAAATTAATTCTAATTTATCGACCTAAAATTTACAATTATACGAAAGTTCTACGCTTGTACATAGAGACTGTCTCAGAGATCGGTCTATATTTTTTAATTTAAGATTTAGCTGGTTTTAAATAGGAAACTTCTCAGGACTATAACAAATACTTAGGCCAATTTGAGCTCTGACAATTATTGTAAATGTCAGCTTGCCAACAACAGACAGATTTGATGGAAGAATATATATAAATTGTGAGGTCTAAGATGATTCCTTCTAAGCATTACACACAGAATGACAAAGTTAATATACCCTCTTTACCACTTGTGATAGTGAAGGGTGTAGAAATAAAAACAATTAAGAATGCTATATTCAGCTAAAGTAAATACGTTATGTTTCGTACATACAAACTCACACATATACTCACAGACGTTTACAACATATAAAAGTTTTTCTTAAATATAACACAGGAACTCTTAATGAATCATAAAGCTATAACTTTTTTCTATTGAACCAATTTTGATCATTATTGGAATGCTAATGAAGTTCACATAATTCAATTTTATGGCAAATCACATCCTTATTCTTGAACTTAGAGGTTGCTTCTGAAATCGGTCTATATCTTTTAATATACTAAACCGATTTTGATAGCTTTAAGTAGGATACTTCTCAGGACTATAAAAAATACTAAGGTCAAATTTCAGTGACGTCTGGTAAAAACTGTGGATGTGAGAGTGCCAACATCAAAAAGGCGGACGGATATAGCTAAATCGACTCAAATTTTGATTTGATACAAGAATATATATTCACTATGAAGTCTAAGATGATTCCTTCTTAGCGTTACACACTGAATAACAAAGTTATTATGCCCACTTCACTACTTGTGGTAGTGGAGGGTATAAAAATAAAAACAAATATATATGTATTTGTGTAGTATTGCAAACAACATCCATTGCTATTTTGGCACACATATACAAGTGAACATTTATTAAAAAAAAACGTAAAAAATAAAAAATATATACCGGAAGTTAAACATGTTACGCTTCATATTAACGCTAATAATTTACTAAACATCACACATACATATAAATAAAGTGAAAGTGAATATTTCATAGATATATTTCTATATATAAATTGTTTGTCTGTTTGTATTCCTTTGGTTTTAGTGTTTGTTGAATGTGGTTAACCTAAAAACCGGAAAAGTAGCAATATTCCTTTTTTTTTGCTATTTTTTTCAGTTCACCCACATTAAACCAGTTTCTCTTTGGAATGTCACAGATTTAGTTTCAGGTTTTTTGCTCTCACTCTCCCTTAAGTTTCTATTTTATTTTTTTGCAAGTGTCATTAAATGGTAACGAAAATAATGGTGACACAAAATTATCCATAATTGGCACAGGGTTGACACGAATCATTAGAAGTCATTTTGTTTGTTGTTTAAGAGGTACGAGGGTGTGAGAACTACAGAGAGTTGTATGTATTTGTGATGATGTTGTTTTTTATGGCTTATGATTTGTTAACATTTATAATCAGGTTATTAGGTGAGTAAACTTTTTAGAGGAAGTGAAAAGAGGTGAAATAGTGAAAAGATTTAATATGCAAAATTTTATTTAAAAATGTTATAATTATTGAAACTGAGATCAATAGTTCTTTGAGAAAAGTATTCAAATAAAAATTTACATTTTTGACCGATCAAAAATCTATGACATTTCAGATCACTTATTGATCTGTTTTTTACTCTCCACCACTAAATGTGGTAATAGAAGTTATACTAAGTTTGACATTTTGTGTAACACCATAAAGGTATAATTTAAATCCTATAAAGTATAAAAGGAGAGAGATAGAAAAATTCTTAACATACATGTTAATAAAAACGAATTCATTAAAATTACAGTTTTAATCTTTAATTGAAGTTATTTTTACGATTAATAAAAATATATTTTTGTTTTTAGTTTAAATCACAAGTGATGAAATTTTAGAAATTTTTTGGAAAACCTTTTCACTAATGTTTCTGTCACTTACCTCGAACAGATAGTCCATCTCCGTTTAAAATCTACCACACTTTAGACACCTTTTTTGAGCTCTTCAATTCTCTTTCAGCATGAGCACAAATCTCTCAATGTTCTTATCTCCGGGCAGTTTGGAGAATTTGTCTCTCTTGGTATAAATATGACATTATTATTCTAGTGCCACTCAAGAGCTTGTTTACTATAGTGACAGGATCCCAAGCCAAGTCAAAAATAAGTGGACTATCAAATCTTAGCTAAATAGCTAAATTAAATTTCAGTATTTAAAGAGACTGTTGTGACAAATGATTGGCTTTGCTAATGCACATTGCTTGTCATTCCAAGAAATTATTGGAAAATTTTGACTGCGTTTGAGTTCTAAATTCTTCTTCAACAAACATCAGCAACATAAAATTGTTGACTTGAAAGTTGCGAAAAATCAGGCAGATCATAAGTTTCGTCATTCATTATGCAGCAAGAATATTTCTTAGAAAACTTGGCTTTAATTTTCGTGCTCAGTTTTTGGCCCCTAAATTTTTAGTCGCATTATTTACTTTTCTAACCTTTTATGCTTTAAAACCTAAATTAGCTTCAATTTTTCATACCAAATAGAGCACTGAGCTGACCAGGCTACTTTCCTACCGGATATTTTGGGAGCTCTTTTGAAAATGCTTTCCATTTGTTTGTCTTAAGTAATATCATGTAGACCATTACTTCCCCCTGAACCAGGTCTCCTATCAACAGACATTTGATAATTTTATTATGCACTTTTTTTCGGGTCACTCATAACAACTGACATGTCTAACAAAGGTAACTTCATCCAAAGATGAACAAATAATACTTGAATTAAAAATTTTAATGAAAGACGTGTGTTAGGGATTATTCGATATCACTCCTTAAAATTTAAAAGAATTTGTTTCCGAATTAGGGTATCGTTTAATCTTGTTCCACGAAATACAAAATAACAATTTTTACGAAAGATCAGTTCATTATTGGAAGCCTATATTATCGGTTAACGCTATTTAATTCGCAGGCATAAAGAGCTTATATGTTTCTCATTGAAGTAAGTTTCAACACAAAAAATCATTTCAGATTCATTCATTCCAATAAATAAATTCCAGAAAAAATTCCTCAATTAGAGAATATGGATTCTCCAAAAATCACCACGTGAAACATGTATGACTTAAGTTAATTGTTGATGAAATAATGTTATTAAAAACTATTAAAATTGACTTCATTAAATTCCCTTATACTGTCTTCACAAAATAATGTCTTATATAAACTATCATACATAAGGAGTTATTATAAAATTCCCTGTAATTCATTAAAATGTGTAAATTTCCTCAACTTAAAATTTCCTTTTTTAAGTTCCCTTCATAAATTTCCACTTAACTTTTAAAATTCCTTTATTTTTTTTGCAAACAAAATTAGTTTGTCTCTCCTTTTTTTATTGTTGTCAATATTAGACGACCTTTTGTCTCCTCTTTTCATTCATCTCATACTTGATTAACAATCAAAATCCTTAGAGGCTTTTTCTTCTTTTGTGTGTGTTTAGTTTCTATGCTTTTGTTCCGTTTTTCCTCTCTATTAGGATCCTTGTTGTTTTTTTTATTTCGAGGAGGTGGGGTTGGGGTATAAATAAACGAAGTCTTTCCCACATCTATTGTTATCCTAATTGTATAGACATTAGTTTTAGCTTTTTTGAACTTTTTTCTTTATATTTTCTTTTCTTTCTCTTCTTCTATATGACAACTTTCATTGAGAATCTCAATTCTATGAATGTGACATGTCACAGTTAATATTTAATACAAACATTGTAGGGAGTTTGTTTTCTTTTCTATATATCTATATGAAATGTTATTATAAGGGGTTTCACTTAAAAATATAAATAGTTTTTTATGCCATGAAATATCAATATAAAATAGTTATAAAAATTGTCTTATATTTATACACCAGAGCCCCAACTTGCATCGTTAATGGGGACCGGATAAACGCCACTCAAACCGAAATGACGCTGGTCGAATAAACTTTTTCTAAAAATACTTAAAAGAAGGCAAAACATTTAGTATATTTGATAAAAGACAAAGTTTAACCAACCATAATTGGCAGTATTTTATTAGGGTCAGAGTAAATGGAAAGAACTTTATTTTTTACTGCGTTTTTGCTCAGTGACATTCTTCGCTTATTTCGATCATGTATCCAAATTGAAAAAAGGGACTCCAGATTTACCAATAATGAATTTCGTGCTAATGTATTTTGTTAATATTGGATTAGTGTGACAATTTTAGCTAATTGCAGTTGCAAGTGCTAGTCCAAGAGCTCTTCCTACATTAACAGCTTTTTCTCCCAACTTAAAACGCTTTGTTACGTCTAATTTTTTATTAAAAACTTTTTACTTTTCTTTTAATTTAACTCATTTTACTTTAATGTTATTTGGCGACACTTGTTTCTGTTCGTAACATTACTTTTATAACAAAGAAAAGGAAATTCCACTTTTTTCACGTAATTTGAAAACTTAACGTACAGGTAACAATAAGTGTTATTATGGATGCTAAAAATGGTTAATCACAATGCTGCAGTAAAAAATTTAAGACCAAATCGGACTGCCGCAACTTGAAAAGTTGCGATTTTTTTTAGCTCTTAAACAGCGACGCAAATTGTCACCACGCAACTCGGGGTTCTGGTGTAGTTTGTTTTTTACGACCTCTAATTTATTTCGACAATTTGGTTTTTACTTCTTTGAAAAAATAGTTTAGTTTTAAAATTTTTCATATCCTTTTTATTCCCAGAAGGTCAATTCTGATTATTTGCAAAATGGCGTGAAATATATTTGGTAGATGGAGGAAAATTTTGGTAATTTTTCAATGAAGCGAAAGATTCTTGGAGTAAAAATACAAATTTTCAAACACTTTCCAAGTCTATTTAATTTGCTTCATAAGCCTATTGAAATTACTTTTAAAGAGGACTTTTTTCTTGTCTACTTCCTATATTAGTGTCCTTTCTAAATAAGTAACATTTCAATATAAATCTACACAAAGAATTTATTTATGAAACTCGGTTTATTTTAATGCTGCCTTCCGAATATGGACCAATTCGAAAAAACTTTGACTATAACTCAATTATTTCTATACTGATCGGTTTATAAATAAACCGGAAATTCCATTTGCGGAAACTCATATAAATAGCTTCATGAAATTTCTAACTTTATTTTATCACATTCGATCCATATGGATTCATATCCATATTGTCCTAATTATAAAAAATCTGTCCGATTTTAGATATACTACCATTGTTTCAGAAATAACACTAAAAATTGAATTTTTCACTAAAAATTGAATTTTTCACTAAAAATTGAATTTTTCACTAAAAATTGAATTTTCACTAAAAATTGAATTTTTCACTAAAAATTGAATTTTTCACTAAAAATTGAATTTTTCACTAAAAATTGAATTTTTCACTAAAAATTGAATTTTTCACTAAAAATTGAATTTTTCACTAAAATTGAATTTTTCACTAAAAATTGAATTTTTCACTAAAAATTGAATTTTTCACTAAAAATTTAATTTTTCATTAAAAATTTAATTTCTCACTTAAAATTGAATTTTTCATTAAAAATTTAATTTTCACTAAAATTGAATTTTTCACTAAAAATTTAATTTTTCACTAAAAGTTGAATTTTTCACTAAAATGAATTTCACTAAATTGAATTTCACTAAATTGAATTTTTCATTAAAAATTTAATTTCTCACTAAAAATTGAATTTTTCACTAAAAATTTAATTTTTCACTAAAGTTGAATTTTTCACTAAAGATTGAATTTTTCACTAAAAATTGAATTTTTCACTAAAAATTTAAATTTTCACTAAAGATTGAATTTTCACTAAAAATTGAATTTGAATTTTTCACTAAAAATTTAATTTGAATTTTCACCAAATTTTCATCTATTTACTCTGGAAATATAATTTTCCTTCAAACATTTCAGTATTTAGCTCATTTTGTCGAAAAAGTCTTTTTTCATTCTTAAATTGTAACCCCAATAAGTTCCTCTTTTTTCCTCTGAGTTATTGTTGACGATGATGACGATATGATGTTGATATATTTTCACGAAAAAAAAAAACTTTTTATTTTAGAAAAACAAAAAATAAAAGACAATAGAACAATAAAAACTATAACTATAGGAAATTTCACTGTCGTTTGACATGATTTTTATGTGGTTTACTGCATATAGTCTACTCTTTTTCAGATTTTTTTCTTACTTGCCTTTTGACCGAGTTTTGCTATTTTTATTATTCTTTCTTTATTGTGAATGGGTTTATATGACGCTTAACTTTTGATTTCTATTACATAATATTAGATTTGCGTTGGTTTAGAAGAGTAAAGTTATTTATTTTAGTTAGAATTGAAATTTTTTATTAAAATATAAAGATATGAAGGGAATGGCGCCATTGGAATGAGGGATAATGAGGAATAATCAAAAAAACTATATATATTATCGATTTTAATGTCTAACCTCAAAATATCTTCTTATGTTAAAAATAGACAACTTTTCAAAATTTAAGTGAAGTTATTGCTGACAATAAAACAATCTAAAAATTAAGAACAAAAAACAAATTATCTCTGGTTAATTTGTGTCTAACAATATTTTTTTATTAAAAAAAATTGTTTTTGTTAAATAAAGTTTTGCCACAGAAACAAAAACCATAAAATATTTGATACTTTTAATAGTATTAATGTTTTAAGAACAATTACAAACAAATAAAATTGAGATACTTTTTTTCTTATGATATAACTTGTGTGTAATAGTAGATATAATAGACAATTCTTGTTATCGAACTAATAACTTGTAGTTCTGATACTTTTATCATATGCAGGATCCTAGGTTATCAATTGCCTAGTTACTAGTAACGTAGTATCTTTAGTATCAGTCTCTCCAACTGTAGGGGTATATAGAACTTACACATACACAGAAACATCTTCCGGAAATGAGCAAACATTGGTTTAATTTAACCACATACAAATATTTCAAAATTAAATAAGTTGAAATAATATTCGGCTGAGTCGAATTTTTAATACCCTTCACTAAGTGCACTAGAAAAATTGTGTGAACAATAAAATCGCATATTTTGCGTTTTAATTTTTTCGAAAGCCATAACTTTGTTATATGTTATTTATATAACTTATTACTGTCCATATTTTCATATACCTCACAAATAAAGAAGCTTTCAGGAAAACAGTTTTGAGCTTCAAAAACTTTAAAGTACAGGCCAATTCTATTGAAATCCGGCACAGCTATTTTTCTAAATGTACCAATTATATACTACAAATGACCTATATTCTGATGTACCTTCTATATAAGGCCCCTTCCCGAAAACAGTTTTGAGTTTATGAATCTCTAACTTACAAAACAAACAAAAGCTTTATAAGTTACTTATATCGGTCCATATTTTATTATAACTTCTTTATAATACCACTTCCCGTGATAGTGTTTTAGGTTTAAAAGTTCAGACATTTTTTAAGAAAAAGTTAAATATTTAAGATAAACAATTTTGAAGTTATTTAAATTTGTATGAGCTAAATTCTTTTGGTCTCACACTCGGAGCTTGTAAAAGATATTGTTCTACTTATGTCTAGATCAGAGTAAACAATCTGATAGATTTTTTTTGTTTGAATTTTCATTATTTATTTGGATCTGAGAATATCATATATAAATATAAATGGACAAAAAATTTATATTGTACAAAAGTATATGTACTTACAGGTATCTTCAATACAAAGAGCATTTAGAACCCAAAAAAGACCATTGTCTCGCGGGAACAAACTTATGGGAATATTAACTCCTTATTTGTTAAAATTTAAATCCTTATAAAAATTGACTTAGAATTTGGAGTAGTAAAAATCTTAAATTATTTTGCCATGAGGTAACCAACGGCATAACAGTCTAAACACACTATTATTCACCATCTGTGCTGGTAGTGGAGGTTATAAGAAAACACTCACCTAAAAAGAACAACACTTATTTTGTTTCCTATTTCCGGAAAAGAGCCCAACAATTCATACTTTTCTTAAAGTTTGTTATTTGAAGATTTTTTTATTTACATATACCAATACATAAGTATTTGTATATACAAGCGTATGTGTGTGTGTATAAACTATAAATACCAACATAAGGTAATAAATTTTCCATATTGTATAAGAAGTTTACAAGTAACTGGTTCTAAGGTACTCAAAATATTCGATGGTATATTTTTGTTGTTCCTTTAACAGCATTCATATATGCATATATGAACACATGTATGAAATATATGTATATATTTACATTTTTGTTGTTTTTTTTCATATGCAAAAAAAAGAAGGAGAAAGTTTGTCATCAGATATTCATAATGGTAAAAGTTTGTTTCCATTTTTTTCTCCTCCTTCTACTCTTATTTTTGGAAAGACACAATTTTGTGTTGTTCACTATAACTAACAACAAGAAACAAGTAAGAAGTTTTAAACGGTCAAGCCCGACTATTGAATACCATACAACACATTGTTTGTGATAACTTTTTGTATACCATAAAATAATGGACCACCCTCGTATAAAGGTATTTTTTAATTAATGCTTAAGAGTACAGTATTATTATACTGGTACCAACATCCATAGGATTAGTGTATTCTAACAGGTTTTTTCTTTGGGCGTTACATGGGAGTTAAATGAAATAATGGATCAACCTTCGAAATTTTTCACCAATCGATTTTTTGCTTTAATTTGTCTTGATTTGACCAACTCTTATTACAATACTAACCTAAAGAAAGTGATCCTGAGTCGAACGATATACTTAACGTGGTTTTAACACAATTTTTTTTTCTGTCCGTTACAATTTTTGCACAAACGAATAATGATACTTCAACCACCTAAACTGGTGTAGGGTATAAAAAAATAATAAATACAATAACAGTCATTTTCCTACTAAAACAAAAAACTTTACAAATATTTTGTTATCAAAAAAGTTTTATGGTTGTTATCAAATTTATTGTACCACCAGCAACATTGTTGACAATATTAAATATTTGCCTGAGACAAAAGATAGCGGGGAGTGAGTACAAAAGAAAACCAGGAAAGGAAATACTCTTAAACAAGGAACAATTTGTTATAAATAAATATAAAAAGTTTTCTGTCCACAAAATAAAACAATCTACATACAGTTTTTTCCACTGAGAGCAAATAAATTATAGTTTTTTTCCCCTTCTAGGACTAAGAGTTTGAAGTCTCAGGACTAAAAGTTTTTTTCTTATGTTGGGTTAAGTAAAAAGTATTAGCGAAAATTTGTCCTAATGCTGTACACAACATATCTTCCTGGCCTTAGCAATAGATGAAATTTCAGGGTTATTTTTTAGGTTTTCAAATCTTCCAAAAAGTCGTAGTTAATTTTTATTTTGGTTTTTCCATTAATTTTAATTTAGTTTTTCCATGAGCAACACCATTGAAAAATCTTCTATGACATATTTTTTATATTCTTAGATCATATTAAAGTTTAAAACCAAAAAATGTCTTTACCAACGAATAAATGTATCCAACTTTTTGGAAATAATCCGAAAAGCATTAATCACAACTTCAGATTTTATAAGTTTTCCAGGGATGTATACATTTATATTGGTATTGCATTCATATTTATCTGAATTTTATAGAGGAACTGGCACGTATTTTTAGGATATCTTAAGAATGTGTATATAGGTTTGCAGATTAACCAGTTCTATCTATATACGAAATTTCTTTTGTCTCAATTCATAAATGGATTTTTGACGAATTTTTATAATATCAACATACCCGAGGTGGCGAAATTTGGGTGCTCACCGACTACATCCTTGACTAGATAGGTCCTTTAATATTTCGAAATCAACTCGAAAACACCTCAGTTCTAACTAAATGGAATTTCGTTATGATATCTTTAATGGTCCTCTTTATTCTTGAATGACATCATCTATCAAATTTTATTGCTTCCTGTAAAGTGATCGCAATATTATATTGTCAGTGGTCACAGATCAAGACAAAATGAATTTAATTTTTTTTGAAGTTAAAATCACTGTTAAAAATATTTCTTTGTTTTGATTACACAACCTTTATGGTCTTAAGTTATGTATATTTACACTACTTAGTTCTCTTATCATTTGCCTAAATTTATACTTTGTTCTTTTGTCTTAAAGAAAACAAACAAACAAAGAAACAAACAATTTCTTATCAGTCAACACGTTTGTATGAAATATGTTTATTATTGCTATTGTATGTGTGGCCCCATAACCTTCAAGATATTTTCCTATAATTTTAATTCCTTTTTCTCTGAAGACGCCTTAAGCTTCAATTTGAGAATATAATTTCCACTTTAGCGTGTCTTTTTTCACGAAACAAATAAATAATTATGTTTAAATGGAGCTAAAAATATCTGTGGAGAACAGAACAAAAAAGAAAAAAAGAAGAACTAAATAAAAAAACACCGAAAATAAATTTATGAGCCTGGAGATGTTTTGCGGCATAAACCTATTAGTTTGTAATTTAATCAACAGTATTTTTATACCCTACACCATCACAAGTGGTGAAGAGGGTATGTTAACTTTGTCATTGCGTGTGTACCGCTGAGAAGGAATCATCAAGACCCAACAATGTATAGTCCTGAGAAGTTTAGTATTTAAAATCGGTAAAATCGGTCCAGTATATCAAAAGATATAGACCGATATCTGAGACAAGCTCTGAGCTCAAGCAAAGAACTTTTTAAAATAATCGATTCTAAACCGACAAATTACAATGAAATTTTTCCATAATATGTGTTATGGGTACTTCATTACCATTCCAAATATCAGCAAAATCGGTTCAGTAGAAAAAAAGCTACAGCTAAAAATATAACTAATTTTATGACTAATTAAGTGTTCCTGTGTTATATTTAATATACGTTATACGTTTGTGAGTGTGTGTCTAAGTGTTTATGTACGAAACATAACGTATTAACTTTACACCCATTTATGGTGTAGAGTATTGAATATACGACATAGCCGAATATAGCATTCTTACTTGTTCCATTGTTCCTTTCTTACTATTTCTTTTTATTTCGTCTAGAGAAGCGTGAAGATTACTTGTCCATATTACTTATTTGAGAAGATACTTTTTTTCGTTATTTTGCTTAATTTGTAACATAAAACAACCAAAATGCTTCTACGCTGCAAAGAAAGAAAGAAAGAAAAGAAAAACACCAGATAATAAAATAGTAAAAATACAAGACAATATTAATTAAGTTTACGCTTCCATGACTTAATTACACCAAACTGAAGCATAAACAATTTTATCTACAACAAAATATTTTTATCCTTTTTGTGCTTTTCTACAGCTTTAAATTAAGACTAAAACTAAATGGTAACTAATACTTGTTCTAAATATGGAACACAATGGGAGGTAAAGGCAAACAAAACACTTATCCTGGTAGACGGATGAGAAATAAGAAAATATGTTGCATAAATATCTTTATGGTGAAGTAAAGACTTAACAAACTTATGGACACACATTTAATAGGATGTATAACCCAATTGACCATGTTCTGGATTAAATATTAAGTAAAAGAAGTGAAGTTTTGTGTTATAAAAATATTTATCAATTCTTAAAATAATAAGAAATAAAGCTAAAACATGTATATTCAGTCCACATTTTTATTGTCACTTTTGGCATCATTTCCAGCCTTCAAATTATCAGGAGCTAGAAACACGTAGTGAGTCCAAATCGTTTTTTTTTTAATTCTGTAACTTTAGAACAGTTAAAGATGTAATAATGAAAAATTCCCATGTTTATAACTGAGATGCTTTCGAGTTTATTTTAAAGAGTATATAATCCTATCTGATCAGGGGTGTAGTCGCTGACCCTTTATTGAATTGAAACAAACATTTTTTTGTATTGAAATAATTTTGATAAATTTTGAATCTTTAGATTTATCTTAATTAAATTTCAAATGTTTATAAATGAGGTTCGTTCAGTTTCAGTTAAGGAGAACATACCCTTATCTGATCAGGAGTTTAGTCAGTAATCTTCCAAAGTTGGGCAGCCCGGATATCTGGATTTTTTTAAAAATTCGCGAAAATACCATTTAAAAATTGAGACAAAAGAAAATTTTATGTAAATAGTCCTTGCAAATCACTATAAAAATTAATATCTCCTAAAGTTTCACAGATATACAAGTCGTAATAAAGTGTTAAACCATTTTCACCCTTGTTTTTCTCTTTTTTTAATAAGTGGACTTTATATAGTTCCTGGTTTTTTCTAAAGTGTTAGATTCCTTATAAAGTTCTAAAAAAATATTGAAGCAATAATCATATAAATATATGAATCTGGTACAAAGTTATATTGAAAATTAAATAATTTTTTTTGGATTTTTTTACAAACAGTTGGCAACATTTATTTTCTTATAAAAACATTTTTTTGTTGTAAACTTTTTAAGTTTTTATTATTGTATAAAGAATGACAAATTTCCATTTTTTTTTTTCATTTAATTCTCAAATAAATATATGTAAGGAGACAGATCGAAAAATTCTAAACACACATTTTTCATTGAAACTTTAAAGCCAAATTAAAATTTTGAAAACATGTCAATTATTATGTTTAATGTCAAACAAATACATTATGGGGTATAAGATGATTCCTTCACCGCTTGTGGTGGCGGAGGAAATAAAATTTATACAATTTTCATATTTTGCCCCAATTTCCATCGAAATGCAAAATTGTTGTATTTTTATTATTTAATGACAATGCCACTGACACTGACTAGTCCTTTTCAAAAATATTTTACATGAGAAAAAAAGTAAAACTTATTTACATGAAAATAAAACAAGAAAATCACAAAACAATTGAACAAGTATTCAATATTGAATTAAAATAATTCCTTACAAATACACACACACACACACTCATAACATTGCTATAACAACATATTTCACCTAAAGCATTTAAGCATGTGTGTGCTTGTATGTGTGTGAAAAGAATTTATAAATGAATTTTTATACCCTCCACCAACACAAGTGGTGAAGAGAGTATATTAACTTTATTATTTCTTGTGTGACGCTAAGAAAGAATCATCCCATACACTTTAATGTATATATATTCTTGCATCAAATCAAAATCTGAATCGATTTAGCTATGTCCATCTGCCTGTCTGTCTGTCTGTTACAATAATTGACTGTCCTCAAAATAATTTAGCCTCAGTGTTTCTTATAGTCCCCAGAAATTTTCTATTTTAAACCATCAAAATCGGCTTACTATATTAAAAGATATGCACCGATATCTGAGTCAATCTCTAAGTTCAAACTAAGAACTTTCATTAAATTATCAATTATGAATCCACCAATTAGAATGAAATAATTTTAAGTTATATATGCTTCATAACCATTTCAAAAATTATCGAAATCGGTTCAGTTGAAAAAATGTTATAGCCAAAAATAAAACTAATTTTATGACTCATTAAGTATTTCCGTATTATATTTAAGAAAAAACTTGTATTTGTATAAGTCTATGTGTATATGAGAGTGTGTATGTACGAAACATAACGTATTTACTTCACATGCATTTGTGTTGGAGGGTATTGAAGAATCGGCATAGCAGAATATAACATTCTTACTTGTCCTTTTATAAAACATGCAACAAGAACAACAATCGCAGCTTTAATATACAAAATATTTTTATTCAATTAACTTTTTCGTTTATTTAATAAAAAAATCCTTAAATACAATTATACAAACACATACAAACAAATATAATAAAGAGAAGAAAGTGAAAAAAAAACTGTTCCATATTGAAGAACATAACTATATTATGGTCCAGCCATGGTTAATTTTCAATTTCTGTTTCAGCATTTTTTTTTCTGTTGCACTCAATAACCACAATATGTTGCCAATATTATTGCCAGTATATTTATTATTGCATTGGTGTTGGTAGCGGTAGTTGTTGCTTTTTTTCCTACGTCATTCTGAGTGCAGCAACTGTATTTGCAAAGTTAAATGAAACTTTCATTTGTGGCAAAAGGAAAAAATGAATTGGGAGAAAAAAGTAGTGAAAGGATTAAATTAAGCTACACATACATATGTATGTGTACTTGTATTGACTATTATTGCATAAAAAAAATCATAAATTATTTATATGAAAAAAAAAGAAAAATCATTATTAAAAATGTAATAAAATCAACATTAAAAATATGTTTTTTTCTTTGCAAATGTATTGTAAATTTTGTTATAGAATAAAAAAAATAAGGATAACGAAGTCATTTAATGGAAAATATTACCACAAATTCAATATATGTATGTAGTAGTCAATTTGGTTTATTATTTATACACCGGAAATAATTGTTATATGAATGTTAAATACTATGAAATTTATTTAAAAAGGTGTCAGTGAAATTTCCGTCAAATTAACAAATTATTTCCTTGACAAAATTTGTTCGTCTTTTTTTGGAAATAATTCTATAACTCTTGAACCGTTAGAGAAATCTTAATAAAATTTAACTGGTTTACAGTTGAGATGTTTTCGAGTTGATTTTTTGTGTAAAAGCGCCTATGTGTTCAGGGGCATAGTCGGGGATCTTCAAAGTTGACCACTTCAGGTATAATGATTTTTTTAAAGTATGACTAGAGGAAGCCAAGTTTTGGTTGGATTTTTAGCCAAGATGTGAATGTCTGGTACAAGTGTTTGGTATCTATGGAAGCGTTAGAACTTTAAGATTTACAGTTATAAAAGAAAAAGTAAGTGAAATAATATTTGATGTTTGAAATTCATAAGGCACCTATAAATTCCAATTTTTACATATTTTTAATAAAATTAATATTTTTACTTTAAACAAATAATGTTATTTGTGTAAAATCTCAACATGTTATGTATAAGCTTAGTCCGTAATTCTGAGAGTAAAAAAATATGCCACCTTTTTATGCAGAAATACTAAAAATCTCAATCTGTATAAATCATGTTTAAAAATTTTACTTTCTTTATTAAAATGACCACCCTGTCATTAAAAAGGTCGTCCGGTAGAAGACAATTTTTGGGGGTTTACCCTACATATGTAGCTTTATATTAAGAATAATTTTGAGATGATTCCAGCTTTGCGATTTAAATTAACAAAAAAATTTTAGTTTATCATTTTTTTAATTGATCATTTATTTAACTGATCAACATTGCATAGGCTTGTGGACAAGTCATTGACCAGAGTTCATCCGAACTTAGAGTTTACTCATTCCCATTAATTCTTCTTTTTAAAACACTAAAAAAACTATAAAGTTCAAGACAAAAAATGGTTTCTTTTATAAATAAATGTTGCCATTTTATTAGAAAAAATCATAAAAAAATGGATTTTGTTAAAGTTTCCAAATTCAGTTTAATATATTTTTCAAACGAAGTCATATCTTCACATTATTATTGCACTAATATTTTTTAAGAATTTTACAGGAAATCTGGTACATATTTTTTAAAAAATTTAGGACCTGTATAAAGTCCACTAACTTAAAACGACTAAAAAATCAAAAGTAAAAATAGTTTCAAAATTTATTTCATCTTTAATATCTCTGAAACAGTAAGAGATAACCAGCATATGTAAAGTATTAGAGATTTACAAGAACTATATTTCTATATACAAAATTTCTTTTGTCTCAATTTATAAATGATTTTTTGGCAAATTTTTAAAAAACAAACATACTTAAGATGACTAACTTTTGGGGGTCACCGACTACACCCCTGACCACATACACGTTTTTACTATTTAAAACAATCTGAAATATTTGAATTCTGTTCATTATTGTGTCCTAAGTACACCCCAGTATGGAGTGTATCTTATTTACCATCATTTTCTAGATTTCTCATTAATGTGGGACTTTATGCATCGATTTTGTTTGGTCACTTCCTTACATTTAAAAATCAATAAATTTGAGCAAAATTTTCTAAGTGTATTCCTATCTTCTTCTATATAATACACAGTGTTATAATAACCCTTTGTATAAAATGTTCCCAAAAGGAATTATATACAACAACACATTTTAGTACATAATTTAAACCCTTAATATTTTTCTCATTTTTACCCTCCATTTTTAATACGTTTTGTTTTTCTATCTCTCGCTCTCTCTTCTTCCGTTTTCTAGGTCTGTGCATTATCAAAACGTAGTATGATTTTACAACCAGATTTATTATCATACAATGATATACCACAACAGCCATCAAACCTATCACCCGGTGCCATTGGAGCGGCCTCTGCACAAGCTGTAGCAACTGGAGCCTTAATTGTTCATCAGCAGCAACAGCAACAACAACAGCCATTACTGATGGCCTCTACAAAAACAATACAACAAAATAATATAATTATAGCCAATGCCGGCTTAAGTTATGACGATGTACTAAATGATGATTTTCAATTCGATATGGATGGTCATGATGTGATGGTATTTTTGCATATACAAAAAACCGGAGGAACATCATTTGGTCGTCATTTAGTGCGTGACTTGGATTTAAAGGTGAGTTTAGAGTTCTTTTCACTTGTTTTTATTTTATGAATTTGTTTTGTTTCGATTTTTTTTTTAATTTTTAATATTTCAATGTTTAAAATGAAAAATGAATGTTTAACCAAGAAAAAAAATCTATAAAAGAAACTGAAAATCAATTTAAGTGATAAACAATTTAAAACATTATATTCCAATAGAATAAAAATTCCAATAATTTTCAGGGTCAATACATTTAGCAGACATTTGTTGATTTCTATTATTGGCATTTTGTGGATTTTGTATGTGTGTACGTGTGTGTGTGAGAGGTTGATGATGTTTGCAATTTCAATGTCTTTTTGTATGAGGGAAAAGGAAAGGGAAGAAGAGAAAAACACATATTTAAAATGTCATTCTTAAGCCTTAAAGCTATAAAGCTACTTAAAATTAGGAGGTGGTATTAGTTTGTCACTATGAAAGATAAATGGAGGACAACTGGAAAAGGACGAAAGTTCGATTCCTAAAACCAGCTTTGATTTGTTTACTATATCTCAGTAGATTTTTTTATAAATCCGATCCACTGATCTCACATTTCAGACTTATTTTCAAAATTATTTCGCATCCAATAAAACAAAAGAAAAGAATAAATTGTGTGAGTTTACTTTGGACCGCAACAACAATGTTTCGATATAAAATAATTGATCCACATTTTAAGTTAAGTTGCCATACACCTATGCTATATCTGGTCCATGGATCACTAATTTTTGAAATTTCTAACTTAGTTTCAATGTTTTGAAATGTTAGCTTTATTTTGACATAATATTGAACTTTTTAATCCGTTATTTGAACTGCTGCTGACTTATTTGCTATATCTTAAAAATCTTTATATGCATCTGATCTAAGGACTTTTACAGACTAATTTTCAAAAATTTCTTCAAATAATATAAGTTTTGAGGGTTTTATTTTGGATCACAACAACTCTGTTCAAGGATTAATTTTCGGAGATTTAATTTTGTGTTCCAACTCTATCCATTTAATATGTGCTAGATATTTTGAAGCCAATTTGCTCTCTTCCTTTGCTTTATTTGAATGTACTTTTTTATATAAATCTGATCTGTCGCTCTCAATTTAATGTTTTCAAATAAAGTTTAATAAGTTTAATTTCGGAGAGCCCAACTTAAGACCTCAATAACTCTGTTTCCTGATAAATTATAGATTCATATTTTGAACTTAAATTGCTACGCTTCGTTACTATATAAATCTGATCTGACGATCTCAATTTAATTACTTCTTTTCAAAAATGTTTTCAAATTAATAAGTTTAATTTCGGAGAGCCCAACTTAAGACCTCAATAACTCTGTTTCCTGATAAATTATAATATTCATATTTTGAACTTAAATTGCTATGCTTCCTTACTATATTAAGGTAAACTTTTTTATAAATCTGATCTGACGATCTAAAATTTCAAACTTATTTTCAAAAATTGTTTCGCTTGCAATTAAATAAATTCTTCTCTGAGTCACTTTAGTTGGATCCAAATAACTCTGTTTCTATATTAATTATGCGAACCATATTTTGAACGTAAGTTGCTACTCTCTATTGCTATATCTGAGTAAACTTTTACTTATATCGGATTCACCGATTATAAATTACTGAATTATTTTCGAGAACTATTTAAAATGAAAAAAAATATTTGTTTCAGAGTGCTCGACTTAAGCAATAATAAATCCATTACTAAATAATATATAAGAACCATATTTTAAACTTGACAATTTTGCACTCTTAAGCTATGTTTGGGTACCATTTTATATAAATCTAATCCACCGATTTCCTATCAAATTATTATTTATAAAATTTACTTCACTTTCAAATTAAAGTCAATTTCAGGTTACTTCATTTAAGTCGAAATAACTCCGCCGCCATATAAATTTTGGGTACTTTTATTTTAAACATGTTTGTTCTACACGTTTCCTTTGTCAAAGTAAAATTTTTTATAAATCCAATTTGCCGATCTCAAATTTTTAAATATTTTTGATAAGTGAGGGACTCAATTTTGACACTCAATAACTTCTTTTCTGGAGTTATTGTAAAATTGTTTTTCTATAATTGTTTTTGTATTTAAGCGAAATGTCATATAAAATTTAATATCTCGATCAAAAGTTATCGACTTTTTTGAAAAGAAATATTTTGCATGAATTCATTTGCAAAATAATTCAAAAATTTTGATAATTTGGAATAAACAAATTTCCTGATCCAAAGTGTTACGAGTTCAAGAGATCATCAAATATTTAGTGCAAAATAATCTTATTCTATAGCGTTCTCACGAGTCGTCTTTGCTTTTTGAAAACTTTTTCTCATCATTTTAATCTCAAATTCTGTTCATCATAATCTTAACAATAAATTTGATTTCGAACAAACAAACAAACAAACTTTAAAAGCTCATTATTATTCTCAACCACAAACGCAGGTTATGAGCTTTAGGCATTATTGGCTGTGGTTTATGGTCTATTTAATGTTTATTTTATTTTATTCATTACTTTTTGTGCTTTTTTTTGTTGTTTTTGCTTTGTAACATAATAAAATTTATAAAAAATGAATTTTTTCTTCACTTTTTTGTATCCTTTTTATGGTCACTAAATCATTAATTTAATTTTCAATTTATTTTTATAAATTTATCTTCTTCAAAAAAATTTCATTTCATTTTTTTTGTATATAAAAATTTTGTAAAGAAAACCGAAATTAACATAAAATGTCATTTTGAAATCCAGTCAGGATTCAGTTGTCATTTCATGTTAAACAATTTTTGCAAGTTTTGAATTTTAAATAAAATTGAAGGTGTTTTTTTTTTTCAATTTTTGTTTTCTCTTTCCTTTTTTTTTTTTGAAAACGAAAAATAAAAGTTTCTGTTTTTGGAATTAATGAAGGTGGAATGTTTATAAATAATGAGGAGTTATAAGATAAAAAAGTTTGGAATGGATTAAACGAAATTTTTTGGATAAAAATTCCTGTTCTAGTTCAGTTCTAGTTCAATTCTAGTTCATTTCTATTGCAGTTCTTTTCAGTTCATTTCAAGTTCATTTCAAGTTCATTTAAAGTTCATTTCAAGTTCATTTCAAGTTCATTTCTAGTTAAGTTCTAGTTCATTTCTATTTCATTTCTATGTCAGTTCATTTCAAGTTCATTTCTAGTTAAGTTCTAGCTCAGTTCCAGTTCTGATTCTTGTTTAGATTCTCATTCCGATCAGATTCCTCTTCAGATTCTAGTCTTGTTAAATTGTGTTTCAGATCTAAATACTGGTTTTTGTTAAGATTATATTTCAGATTCCAATTGGGACTACATATAAAGTTTTAAGTCAGGTTTAAATGCAGTTTTTAGCCCAGGTTGTAGCTCAAATACTGACTCAGATTCCAGTTCAGATGCTACTTTAGATTATAGTTTAAATTTTTCAGAGGCCTTACGTTAGAATATAGTTCAAATACTACTCAGGTTTTAGTCCAGGTGTCGAGCCTAATATTCATATGTCAAAATCAATGTCTAATAAAAAATATATCCTTTTTTTCTCTCTACCAATCCGCCAGAGACCTTGTGAATGTCAACGACAGCGTAAACGTTGCTATTGCTTCCGTCCACATCGTAATGAAAATTGGTTATTTTCACGTTACTCAACTGGTTGGAAATGTGGCCTGCATGCTGATTGGACTGAACTTACCAGTTGTGTCGATCAGGAACTGGATAAAAATGAAGGTGAATCGGCGAAACGAAGATATTTCTATATAACACTGCTAAGAGAGCCAATAGCAAGATACATGTCTGAATATCGACATGTAAAAAGAGGAGCCACTTGGAAGGGCTCACGACATTGGTGTCTGGGTAGACAGGCTACCACACAAGAGTTACCACCATGTTATAAAGGCAAAGATTGGTTAGATGTGACCATAGATGAGTTTGCCGGTTGTGAATCAAATTTGGCGGCGAATCGACAAACACGAATGTTGGCCGATTTAGCATTAGTGGGTTGTTATAATAAATCAGCCATGCCCGCACACGAAAGGGATCGTGTTATGTTGGCCAGTGCTAAAAGGAATCTGGCAGCTATGGCCTATTTTGGTTTAACGGAATATCAAAAGGTTTGAAAAGATTTATTTTTTTTTTTTTTTTTTTTTTTTTTGAAAACTTCTTTAATAATGTTCTTTTGCTTGCAGATTTCCCAATATATTTTTGAGGAGACTTTTAATTTACGTTTTGCCATACCTTTTGAACAGCACAATACAACATTATCGGTATCGGCTATTCATAATTTACGACCCGACCAAAGACGTCATATAGAAGAATTAAATAGTTTAGACATTGAATTATATGCTTTTGCCAAAAATTTATTATTTGAAAGGTTTGTGTTTAATAAGAAATTTAAATAATAATTTTAAATTTAGATTTAAAAATAATAATGATAATAATAATATGATTAAGGAGTGAGACCAGAAAAATTCTAACATATAAGGAATTTGATAATTTGGAAAGTGTTGATGCTTTTAGTAATAAATTATATATTTTTATACAATATTTCTTTTTCAAATATTTTACAATTTGAATAGTTGTTTCAATAGTTTCAAAGTTCTGAATTATATTTTTGATATTTTTCAAGTTACAAAATCGCACTTTTTTCGCCAAAATTGATTTCATTCCATTAAGTATAAAACTATAGTAACATAGAACAGCGTTTCATTGTCATCATCATAAAGAAAGTAAAGGTGTAGAAGAGATTAAGTTTAAAACTGTAAAATTCCAAATTCAACGTCGTATTGTTCCAGTTTAAAATAATTTTAAAAATGGAATGAATGGAAACGAATCGTTTATTTCCGAATGATTAATCAGATATCAAGGAAATATCACACAGTAATTGTAGAAGTGTATGCGAGGATAAGTTTTGATCTCGAACCTTATAGACATAACGAGGGCTGATCTTGTTAAAAAATCTTGAACATTGAAAGTATTTAAAACGATTTGGTTTTAAATTATATGCCAATATAAACGATTCTAATATGTGAAAAAAGGATTCGTATGAATAAGTTATATCTTTCGGTTTTAGCGATATTGCACTTCCAACATTCCAACAGGTTCAATTTAATCTTAAGAAAATCATGCACGCAAAACTCAAACTATTTATAGTATAAATCAGCAGAGGTGGTTTATGCTTCTGCTACTTTTCAGCATGCCATTTGACCGAGGATTACTTTTAGACTGGATAACGATATCTATTCTTTCTAGTTTAGCTCTAGTTCAGCTCTCTTTCAGTTCTAGTTGAGCTCTTATTCGGTTATAGTTCGGTTCTAGTTCAGTTTTTGATCAGTTTTAGTTCGGTTCTAGTTCAGTTGTTGTTCAGTTCGAGATCAGTTCTATTTCGGCTTTAGCTCAGTTCTAATTCAGGTCTTCTTTAGAACTAGTTTGGTTCTAAATGAGTAACATACTTTTATTATCCGATATCTAAAGCATAGATAAAGCCATCAGAGAAACTTTTTATTAGAATCAAAAAAAATGTCCATGTTGTATAGAATGAGATTAAAACTAAACAACAAAATGGTCTGTGAGTGGTACTAATTTTATTTAAATATCAGTTTAATTATTTCAATAATATTTTATTTCTCTTAAAAGTATGCAACGAATTTTTTTAATTATAAATATTATAACTTTCTGAAAATAGAACACAATTAAATGTTGGAGTGTATGTTAAGATTTTTTCGGTCTCATTCCTTGATACTTTTTTGAACTCCTTTGAAAAGAACCTAAAAAAAATAATTGTTTATTTTCTTTACAATTTTAGATTTGAACATCTGAAAGCTAAAGACAACGATTTTGAAAAACGTTTTGCCAATTTAGGCAATATTTATTATAAACAGGGTGTTACCGAATTCAATTGGGACAGTAATATCGATGAAACTGTTAGTACAGAACATTGAATATTCCAAAAACAAACAAAAAAAAACAGAAACTCAACACAAAAAAAATTTAAATTAATTAAACGAAAAAAAATCTCTAAATTTAACGAAAGTGAACAATTGTTTAAAAACCAAAAATTATTATAAATAATCTAAAACATTAAAAATAACAAAAAATTATAAAAAAAAATAATTAAAAATTGAAAAAAAAACATACACAAATCCAAATAAGTTATTTAGTTATAAACATAATTTTAAACAAATAATTTTTTTTTATTTTCTTTATTAATTAAATTTATAATTAAATTACTCTCTTCAACTATAAAAATAACAAATAAGGCTAAAAACACAAAAACAACTTTAATATAAAATTAATTATTATTGCAGACTTTAAGTACATTTTAAGTGACAAAGAAGAAAAAGAATTACTTTTTTTAAACAGAAAAAATCTCTTGTAGTTTATAACGAAACAAAAAAAATGTAAGAAAAATATTATAAAAAAGGAAAAATCACTTTAATTAGTTTTATGATTACTAATTTCTTAAAACTCACTGTATTACTTGTTTCAGTGTTTAAGTTATATTTTTTATAACTTAATTCTTGTTTAATTCTTGTGCTGTTCTAGGGCAGTTCTAATTCAGTTCTAGACCAGTTCTAGTTCAGTTCTATTTCAGTACTTGTTCAGTTAAAAAAATTATAAGAAAAATATTGTAAAACAGAAAAAATCACATTAATTAGTTTTATTATGATAATTTTCTTAAAACTCACTGTATTATTTGTTTTTATGTTTAATTAAGTTATATTTTATATATAAAAAATAAAACAAAACAACAAAATGTATATATTACAAAAATAATAATAATAATAAATGTATAAAATTTAAGTTTAACTTAAAATTTAATACGTTTTAAAATATAATTTTTTGCATTTACAGTTATAAAACATAATATTTAATAACATTTGAAAGAAAACAAATTAATTATGACTTTAAAAAGTTGAAACATTTATGAAATCGGTTTAATTTTTTTAAGTTAATTTTAAATGTTATAGAATTTTATGTCAAGACTGTTTTATAGTATTTATTTTGTCTGATTATATAGACCTTTTTTTCACTTACACATATATACTAACAATCAAACACATTCAAACTATTTTGTACTATAAAAAATTAACAACGAAAACTTTATTTAACACAACTCAACTGTTTTTTTGAAAAAAAAAAAAAAAAATAATAATAATAATTAATTATTATTTAGTTTTTGTTATATTGAAGAAAAAACTACTCAAGAATTTTGTTTAAAATTATGAAATGGAAGCATAATGAAAAAGCATTTGAAAAGAGCAAAATTTTGATCTCATTTGAAAACTAAATTGTTTTTTTTTTAATAAAAATAAGTAAAAAAGTTATAATCGTTCAAGCCCGATTATGTAATACCCTACACCATATTGTACTACCAACAATGACTGTAAGGAAAAATTTATGAGCGGCCCTCGTATAGATTACTTTATGCGTTTTATAGAATTGTATTTAATGTATCTGAAAGTATAATGTTTAACTTGAAATCAAGTGTCCTTTTCACTGGATTATGCTATTGAAGTAGAGTCTTAAACAAGTTCATTTCAACACTTGAAATCTAAACTTACAAGAAATGTTTTTTTATACGTGAATTCCAAGAAAAATGCTTATTGGTTACGTTCTCGTTAGGCCCATTTTTCGCATAGATATTTGAAGCGTCTGGATGTATGAAGGTGTTTGTTCGATATAGCAAAACAGGATATTGAACTGTCCTACACCCATATAAACATTTGTGAGATTTCATGGAAAACGAAGTTTTCATTAGGAATTTTTCATTCTGGTTTTTATACCCTACACCTTCGTAGGTGGTTGTGCTATTATGGGTATTTAAGTACACCGTTCGACAGAAAATACTTTCTGAGTCAATTAACGATGTCCGTCCATCCATCTGACAGGTTGTTCAGGTTAACTTGTTAACAAAATGCATAACAAAATGCAAAAGATATCTTGATGCATGGCGCAAGGACCATGACTATTGAATTGATGATGCCGGATCTTTTATTTCACTTAGCCTCCATACAAATGTTCCTACCGGAATGACGTCTTAAATATAAAGTAATTTTAACAAAATTTGCAAGAAATAAGACTTATAACATTCTATAACGAGGGTAGGTCTATTAAATCTAGTATGTCCCATAGAAACACCGCTTCCAAATATTACTTTGGTTGGCTTAAATCTCACATATACGCTGGTATTGTAAAAAGACTTAGTAAAATTAAGACAAACATAAACAAAAATCAATGCACAGAATTTGACGAGGGTCAGTACAAATGTTAGTGCACTCTTAAACATAAATTAGATAATAAATTTTATACGAAGGTCGTTCATTAATTTTTGGTTGTTATCATTTATAATTTATGGTGTATTAAATCGTTGAGCTTGACAGATTTTAACTTTAAAGGGGATCACAAATTAAGACCATAATATATATTATTGAGTAAATACAATAACATTTTTATTATTTTGAGATCTTAACTAATTTATTAAACAAAATTGTTATTGCAAATTTTTAATGGCAGAGAGACATTAACAAGTAAGAATGCTATATTCGGCTACGCATCACATATACATCACTCACATATACACTCATGAACGATTTCTTAAATATAACAAAAAAACCTTAAAAAATCATAAAATTTACTTATATTTTTACGTTATAACTTTTTTCTACTGAACCGATTTTGTTAATTTTTGGTATGATAATGAGGTCCATTAAACGATTTTTAATCTTTAGAATTATAATTCAAATTCTTACGAAAGTCCTTGGCTTGTATTTAGAGATTGCCTCAGATATCGGTCTATAACAATTAATATTCTAAACCGATTTTGCTGATTTCAAATGGGAAGCTTCTCAGGACAATAACAAATACTTTGTGAATTTTTGTGGATGTGAGCATGACAAGAACACACAGGGAAACAGACGGACGGACATTGTTAAATCGACTCAGATTTTGATTTGATTATTAGATCAGCTTCTTAGTGTTACACACACAATAACAAATTAATATAACCTCTTCACCAATTGTAATGGTGGAGGTTATAAAAATATTTTAATTTTAAATTCAGAATTTTTGAGTATTTTTTTGCTTTCGTTTTTATGGTTTTGAAATTTTAATTATTTTATTTTTTGTTTTTATGATTTTTAATATTTCACGACTGATTTATGAAATAAAATTTATAATTTTAAATAATAATATACATATTTAAAATCTTTAACTAAATAATATTTATAAGAAAAACATAAAAGTTGTAAATAATTAAGAATTAAGTTGGCAATAATTATTATTATAATTTAAGTTAAAAACTGGCATTCAAAACTATAAAACACAGAAATATCGAAAAATGAACTTTAAATGGGTGATAAAGAAATCAAGTTAAAACAAGTAAAAATTTTACTGTCGATCAAGCTCAAATATTTAATATCCTACAACACATTGTTGGTGGTAAATGACTGCCACGAAAAATTATTGAACGGCCCTCGTATATTTGGCTTTTCTTCTTTACGCTTATGTGCGCAATAGATTATTATGACTTTAATATTAATGTGAAGTTTGTGAGTCCGAAAAAAAATTTTTGGAGGGTTCTATGGAAAATAGAAAAGTTATGGACCAACCCTCGGTTTTGGCTCATATATTAATTTTAATTTGACTAAATATTATCACAAAAGCCAAGTATGATATTTGGAAGGATGGTTGTATGGGACCTATGAGAAATTTTAGACTGATCCCTTATAATTCGCCATAACGTTTTAGAGTTTCAAAAAACTTCTTTTTGTAAACTTAAAATCGGTTTTTTATTTAGACATGGGCTAAAATCTCCATATTGGTAGACATTTGTATTGGACCTATATGAAATAATGGACGGATCATTACCAATTTCAATGGGCATTGTCCTTGAGTCCAAAAAAATTTTACGTGCCAAATTTCATTATATCTTTAAAACTGCGAGCGGTACTTCGCGAACAAGCTTTACATGGACACTCTGTCGAATGGACGGACATGGTTAAATCGACTCAAGAAGTGATTCTAAGTCGAACGTTATACTTAAAAGTGTTAGAAAGACAACTTTTTCTACCCGTTGCTAACAACTGCACAAACGCATAATACCCCAACGACTTACGGTGGTGTGTGTTAAAATTACGGTGGTAATGTGTTAAAATTTTAAATAGTAAAAGAACTTGATTTAGAAAAAAAGTAATTTAAAAGCCAAATCTAACATTTTTATACCCTCCACCAGCACAAGTGTTGAAAAGAGCATATTAGCCGCGTGTAGCGCCTCATAATGTATATGTATACTTGCAGGAAATTAAAATTTAAAACAATTTAGCTATGTCTGTCGGTCTGTTTGTTTTTGGCATGAACCCATCCACAATAATTGACAGAGCTCAATAAAATTTGACCTGAGTATTTCTTGTAGTCCTGACAAGTTTCGTATTTAAAACCAACAAAATCGGTTCAGTATGTTAAGAGATATAAACAGATACCTCAGGCAACCTCTAAGTTAAAGCAAGAACTTTCGTAAAATTGTCAATTATAAAATGACAAATTAGGATGATTTTATTTTTGTCATAATATGAAGTGTAGGGCACTGAAGATTCTATAACTTTATTTTAAACAATTCAAAATCTTTTCTAATGAATTTAATTTAATGAATGAACAGTATTGTTTAATATTTAATTGTTTTAAATAATTTATCAACTTTTGAACGCTTTTTTTTCTAAAATAAGACAGATTTCAAATACATTTCTTTATCGCTCAATTTAAGCTTTTAATTCACAACTTTAAAGTTAAACTATCAATTTTGACATAAAAGTATTGTTAAAAAATTTTTTAATTAATAAATATTATAAGGACAATAAAAAAAATAACAAAAACAACAATCTGCAAAAGAAAAAAATATTACAATTTGAAATAAACTGCATAACACACAATATAACTAATAAGACTTAGATATGAATTTGAATTCCCAATTCCAAAACACAATTCGAATAAAATTTCTCTCTAAAACTTTAAAAATTTGCTTAAATTTTAAAAACTTAAAAATTTTTTTAAATTATAATTAAACTACAAAACCAGATTCATATCTGACGTACAAAAGCTCCCACAAAAAAAATATTTTATTTTTTAAAAATTCTTTAAATCATTAAAAAAAACTTTTTATTGTAAAAAAAACTCATTTCTTTTAATTATAATAAATTTTTATTATTATTTTTTTTATTATTTTAATTAAAATATTCTTATCATAATCATGTTATTATATAATTTTTAATATCATGTGCCATTTTTGTAAATTTTATTCGTTCATATGTAAAAATAATTAAATTTTTTTTTAAGAAATAAATTACTAAAAGAAACTTAAAGTTTCTTTTTTTAATTTTTTATTAAAAAAATAATAACAAACTCACTTTTTCATTTTATCATTTACCAAAAATTGTGCAATTTTACAAATAATTAATAACGAAAAATTAATAATAAAATTAAAATTATTATAAATTAAAATAAACAAAAATTAATCATTAATAAAACGTAAACTTTAAGTTATAAGTTAAATTTAAAAATTTAAATATAAAAAATAAAATAAACATTTATAAAATATTAAAAATATAAACGAAATCATAAAAAACAACAAACAAACAAACAAACAAAACTAATTGATATTAAAATATTAATAAAAAATTAAAAAAAAAAACGAAAAAAAATGTGTTTCAATTCCAGAATATTCCAAGATATTTGTAAACCAAAAAATATCTTACAAAACCCGGTAAATATTTAAATTATGACAAAAAGTCGAAAATTCAAGATCACTAAGTTCTCATACTTACTGAAATTACAGGGCCGTTAAAGTGCAGTATTTCAGATGAAAAATTAAATGGAAATAAATTTGTATGTTCCGAATCTGTATATTCCGAAAATGTTTAATGAAAACGCATTAACGCATCTATTAATTTGAATATAATTTTCGTTTATTTAACATTTTTTCGTCAAATATTTTTTATTTTCATTTTCTTTGTCATAAAATGAAAAATGACAAAAGAATATAAACTGAATAAAGATACATAGGGGAAAGATATGATATTTAGGAATTATCATGTATGATACTATCGCAATCTATTTAAATTATGGCTTTGGGCTGCCAACAAAATTCTCAAAATACAACAATCGACATTTAAAACTTGGGACCAAATTCTCACTGTATGTATATCAAGATATTTGATAATCCATATATATGCTTTGCAATGGAGGTACTTCTCCCGCCCAATACATCCTCGATCTTTACAGTTTATCCAGTAAAAACTGGTTCTTGATGGAAGTCATTGGGACTAAATTTAAAATTCTCGCTGTTACAGTTCTTAAAATATTCTATAATCAAGATTTGCTTTATATAGAAAGTACTCCTTCCCTGGTCCTATCGGAATTTTTTCATGAAATATTCTTTAAACCCAATATTTTAGGTATTAATCTATTTTAAATAATTAAAATAATTCTTTCCTCAATTAAATTGAAATTTCATAAATATTTTAATTGAATAATATTCATCAATATAAAGAATTTATTTTTGTCAATTTGAATGATGTTTTATTCAAATTTAATAATATTTATTCAAATCTTATTTCTATTAATGAATTCATTTAATCATATTGACAATTTTTCATCAATTTGAAGAATTTACGAAAAATTTACGAATATTTTTGTTAAGATGAATAAGGATTTCGTTGGCTTATATATAACCTACTTTTCTTTAATTCTACAATCTTTTTCGTTGTATTTATTAATTTTTTTGCTTCAGAGTATAATGGAATTTTCAATATAAAAAGATTTATGATACTTAACTATAAAAGTGTTAATATTATTTTATTTTACTTAGAAGAAATCACGTAATTCCCAGAAAAAAATTTTCAAAAATTCCCAAAAAAAAACTTTTTTTTAAATTGTTTGCCATATTTTTAATAACGGGGAACATATCAAACTTTGAAGAAAACATAAGGGTTTTAAAATTTAAGCTTTAAGATTTTAGAAATTAAGACAGAAATGAGAGTTTTGTGAAAAATATAGGCTGATCTTGAGAAACTCTGGTTCTCTCAAAATTTAAGCTTTTGAAGCTTATTTTGCACTAAGCAAAAACCTTTAACGTAACCTTTAAGAAAATTTAAATACAGTTATTTAGAATTTTTGTATAACTCAAAAAGGAGTGAAACTATTTTCTTTTTCAAAAAATCAGTGAAAAATCTACATTTTTTTTAAAATTCAAATTGAAGGCATATAACTTTAATTCCATGAAGATATTTTCAAAATCTTTTCTTTGAAAAATTTTACCATTAGTTCTTAATAAAAATCGGATCCGCCATTGCATACATAGATCGGTCGCCAAGATCGGAAGTTAAATATCTCTTAAACTAAAAGAGATATGTCTTTTCTAAGTCTTCACTAGCAGAATTTTTTTCAAATAAAAATCATTAATATCGGTTCAGATATTAGAAAATTGGACCGTTTTAAATAATTTGGAACCCTGTGGACTGACCACAAAGGTCACAAGTCTAAACTCAGAACTTAAAATTGCCTACACTTCTACTGCCAACAATTCTACATTCATTGAAATCGGACTAGCCGTTCGGAAGTTAGAGATTTTTTTAATTTCATTTGCCATTTGAAATACTGTGCGACAGCTTTAGATTGTTTTTGTAAAAAACGCTGTAATTACAGTATTAAGAACGATATTAAAATTAATTTTTAATTTAATATCGAGTTTAGAACTTAAACCAATTAAGAATGATATATTTGACTATACCGAATCCCGAACGTTAGGTTTCGTACATACACACTAATACCCGGATTTTTCGAGACTAAGAAATCACGAATACCGGGATTTGAAAAAAACGAGTCCTGTTTACCATCCCTAACTGACACACACTACGGATATCAATCCCGAAAAATCGGGCTTCAAGAATTTAATTTGTAAAATCCCGTTTACTAACCCTAATACACACTCAAACATACACTGACAAACGAATACAATATATAAAAATTTCTTTCTTATCTCTAACACGGGAACACTTAAGTCAACTTAACTTTTTCTATACTGAACCGATTTTGATAAATTTTGGAATGGTAATGAAGTACATATAACTTCATATGAAAAAAAAATCATTATAATTTGTCGATTTAGAATTGACAATTTTACGAATGTTGTTCGTTTGAACTCAGATGATGCCTTAGATATCGGTATATATCTTTTAATAAACTGAACCGATTTAGTTGGTTTTTAATGGGCAGATGGACATAACTAATTCATATCAGGTGTTCATTTGATACTAGAATATATATACATTATGGTGTGACAGACGATTTCTTCTTAGCATTATACACGGGATGACGAAGTCTTCTTCACCTCTTTTAGATTCAGGTTATAATGACTTATAATGACATTATTCAAGTGAAAAAAGTCAAATTTTCAAACACGATTTATGCTTTCGACTTCTAATATAAAATTGTTAACGATTTTTTAATACTTAACAAGTGATCACAAATTAAAGTTATTTTTGTCAAAATTGCTGAACCTAACGTTTTTAACATAAAATTTAATATTGGATTTTTACAGAAGTGATCACAGATTATGATTATTACAGATATTAAGCTTTATTAGAAGATATATGTTTTCATTTGTACAAAAGAGATCACAAATTTAGATTATATTGCCGAAAGGTTATAGACATATTTAACATTAAAATTCGCTTACTGAGTCTTATTAACGGTTTATTAACTTTTTTGATGTATTTTTGTATATTTTCAAAAATAATCTCAAATTAGGCTTATTTTGTACAAAAACACTGTATTTACTAATTTACAGACTTTTTAATTTTTTACTTCTTTAATATAGATTTTTGAATTTTTGGCTATAATTGCCATAATGTTGACATTTTAGCAAAAGAGTGAAAACTATTTAATTCAAAGGTTGAAATAACGAAAATTCATGTTCAATATTTTTCACCATCAAAATAGAAATTTACCAAAAATATCATTTTTTATAAAATCATTTTCAATTATATAGTTTTATTTTTGAATCTTACTATATGAATCTACAAATAGAGCTTTTTTCATTACGAATTTTAATTAAAGTTCTTTTCTAAAAATTATCCTTTATTATAATAATTTGGAGGGCCCTTGTTATAATAATTTTGAGGTCCTTTGTTATTCTGCTGTTGTTGAGCTAATAGCAGAGGATATGTGTAGGCAGCCTGAATAGCTGAACAATCGGGGCAAGAGCCTGGTTCACCGGGAGGTCCTCTAGCACCAGGTTCACCTAAAGTTTTTATAAAAGTTAGTTACAATAGTTATTTTATTTATATTTTAGAAAAATCTAACCTGGTCGTCCTACTTCTCCACGATCGCCTGGTCTACCAGGTAAACCATCGATACCACGGCCTTCAGGACCTGGTGGTCCAGGTGGGCCCATAGGACCTTCTCTACCTACACCAGGTTCTCCACGGTCACCTTTCTCGCCGGGCGGTCCTTGAGGACCCATATCACCGGGAGACCCAGGAGTACCAGGTACGCCCGGAAAGCCACGTTCTCCCTGGGAACCACGTACACCAGGTTCTCCTTAAATGTTTAAGTTAATATAAGTAATAATTACTTTCATATATTTTTTAAACAAATTACCTTGTATTCCCTGAGGTCCTCTTGGCCCAGGACGTCCCACACCTCTTTTACCGGGTGGTCCAGGGGGACCTACCAGAGAGTCAGAAATTTCACTTATGTATTCCCTAACAACAGCCATACAAATATCACGAATTTCCGCTGCATCTATACTACGACTGGTCATAACTTCTGGTCCAGGAGGCCCGGGGGGACCGGGTGGTCCTATTGGTCCTTGGGGACCAGCTGGACCCGTGGGACCTATCATTCCAGGTGTGGGATAAGGTAAATAACTGGCAGGGTTTAAGGGTGCAGATGGTCCAGGAGGACCTGGTGGTCCGGGAGGTCCTACAGGACCTGGAGCACCAACTGCACCTTCTAAGCCGGTTAGCCCTCTTTCACCCTTTTCTCCAGGTAAACCAGGTTCACCAGTTAAGCCTTGAAATTAAAGAAGTAAATTTTAGTAAAAGTCCAGAAAATTTAAAATTAAACTTACCTCGTGCCCCAAAACCAGGAGGTCCTTGTGGTCCCGGCATACCCACCATACCCTTTTCTCCTGGTGCACCAGGCTGACCAGGTCTACCAGGTGCCCCTGGCAAACCGTCATTACCGCGATCGCCTTTTTCTCCTTTCTCACCACCAGATTCAAAACGACCAAAACTTGAGGCCGGACTACCGGGTACACCCATTAGACCCTGATGCAATAGAATGATTTATTTATTTATATTGAGAAGCAACTAACATATAGTTTATTTACCTGTGATCCTGGCAGACCACGTGGTCCCGGTGGACCCGGGGGTCCAGGTGGGCCTTGTGGACATTGTTCGGGACAAGCTAATAAATCTTTGCCTATTAAATAATTCGGAGTACTACTTAAAATCCAAGGTGTAGCCGATGTAGGTTCAGCAAATTTTAAGTCTAAAGGATTCAGGGTGGTTTCCTCCTCCCTTTCCCAAGTTACCGGAGTTGAGGGTGTATATCTGTTACGCGGAGTGGTTGATTCATATTGCGACATGCCCTTACCGTAACGGCCATATTGTGGTATATCATCACAGTTGGTATGTTCTGGTTTATCTATATCACAACTGAAAATCATCCACTGAAGATCAATCTAGAAAAGGATATAAAGAAAATCAGTTTTAATTGGATCGAGAGAATTCCTTTTCCATGCAACTTACGGGAACGGTTTCTTGCTTGTGACATTTTTTAGCTACTGAAAATGCACCATCTGTAGCATCTATAGGACCTCTTACATCAAGGGGAGCTTTAAAACTACCCGATTTATCTGGTACTGGCTTACAGTCCACCCACAAACGTATGCCATCCTGACCCACACCAAACATAACTTTATGCCAAGAACGATCAAAGATCTAAAAGATATTAAAATTTAAGAATCCTTTAAACTCATCAAATTTCAAATCAAAAATACCCACTTCCGTTTCCTCGAATGTAACAGTTTGAAGGGAACCATCATATTTGGGTAGTGAGAACTCTATGGTATTTTCTTGCGGCAATAACTTGACATTCATTTGGGAATGATACTCATAGTCCGATAACTCAAACAAATACCATTCTTCCATAACCGGTTGTGGTTGTGGTAAGCGGAATGTACACTCAAATGAAAATTCATTGGGAACCCCTTTTGGAAATGCCCGCGATGACTCTATAGTCATATTAGAATATTCACTTATGTGATACGCTTGTTGATAACCCGTTGAACCAACAATTTGTTGTACACCCTGGGCTTCATATTGATACTCATCGAAACGATATGAGGAAATTATATCGTATGTGGTTAAATCGGGATCACCGGGTCGCACAACATTACAGGGACTTATGGGAACAAAGTCTTCTTCCTCCTCATCTACATCTTGATCATAGTAATCTTGATTAAAAACTTAAAGAGAGAAGAGAAACAATGAAAGAGTATTCGATAATGATTTAGTTTTGTCTTCTATGATTTTCTTTTAATTTCTGATTCTAATTATGTGGGTTATCAGTTATTCGAAACTTAAAACTGATCTTTTAAACTGCTCTATTAGTTTTTTTGTTTTTGTTTTCTTAAATAAATGTTTCATTTGAAATTGTTTCCGGTAAATATATAATGCAATTTATACCATCCAAAACTGGAGCCACAAAATTGGTATTCTGATATGAACTCGTTTGAAGATTTATGAGGTGTATAAATCTTTAACCGGGAATAACTTGATTCCTTTTAGAAATGACAAACTTTATACAGAATCAGAACATAATTCCCATTGGAGTCTGAACCCCAATTTGTATCAGATCTGTATTAGAATGTGAAATAGAATGCGAACTGTAATGAACGGAAATCTAAAGAAGAAACTTAACTAAATTCTGAACCAGAATCTGAACTGCAATCAGAACTAGAATATGATGTAGAATCCGAGCTTGAATCTGAAATATAAACTGAACTATAATCTAAATAAGAATATGAACCAGAATTTTAACTTAAACTGTAAAAGAACTGATATTGAACTGAACTGGAACTGAACTAGAACTGAACTAAAACTGAACTGTAACTGAACTAAAACTGAACTGTAACTGAACTGTAACTGAACTAGAACTCAATTAGAACTGAACTAGAATTGAAGTGGAACTGAAATAAAATTATAACAGAAATGATTTAGAACTGAAGTAGTACTGAACTAGAACTCAATTAGAACTGAACTAGAACTGGAAATGAACTAGAACTGAACTAGAACTGAACTAAAACTGAACTAAAACTGAACTAAAACTGAACTAAAACTGAACTAGAACTCAATTAGAACTGAACTGGAACTGAACTAAAACTCAATTAGAACTGAAGTGGAACTGAACTAGAACTGAACTATTAATTAGAGATATGAATACATCTCTAAATAAAGCTCAGAAATCCGTTGATTCCATGATCGTAGATTTTCGTTATAAAAATATTTTTTTTAAAATTTGAACAAAAAAAAAAACACTCTTCTCTTAGAAGATTATTTCTCAATAAAGAAAAAGTCACAGTAACGAACACCCGTGTGATTAGAAAACTATTTTCATTATATTTGATGACGAAATTTGAATTCTATGAATTTATATAACGAATTTAATATTCAAATTTTAATGAAAAATTTTAATTGAAAGAATGTCGGCATTAAAATTTAATATTTAAAGCATTTTTAGATATTTTTTTACACTGAACAATAAATTCAATGTTTCTCAATAATTCATAATATTTCACTAAAAAAACAATTTCTTCATCACAAAATAAGTTCTTCATCTGATTTTCACTGAATTTTCCAAAGTTATAAAAAAAATGAAATCTAATCCAAAATCCTTGAAATTACACACCATTTGGTACTGCTACGGCCGATTCTGTATTTATAATTTTTATTACAACAACAAATAATATTAAAAATTTTTTATTAAAAATAAATTCATTTTCTAAGATTTTTTTCACTCTTTTGACACAAATTTTAATTCATATTTTCCGCTTTGATTTTCTATTCCGACAAACGCAACGAATCGCTTAAAGTTTAAAACTAAACTGATTCGAAATTGATTTCAAAATATTTAATTGAATACAGAATAAATTTTCTAAGCTGAATTTTAAGTTCAGCAACATTAATGACGTTTTCTAATCTCTGGAGACATTAATGAATTTCATAAATAGAAAAAAGAAAAAAACAGAAATAGATGAGTTCTTCTTATCAGTTTTAGAAATATAATAAAGAAGACCAATAATGAATGTTTTTGAAACTTTAATAAATTGAACAAATGTTCTGAATATACTTCATGATTCGAAACCGATTTTAAAGTGATAACTTATTTTTTAATACATTTTTAGTATTTTAGACGCCAAAATGCATTTCAATACCAAACGATGTTGTCGGTTGATTATTTGGACTCATTTCTTTGATGGAAAAGTATGACAATGAGATAATTCTATTTTATTATATTTTTAGAAAACACAGGATTCCTGAGTTTCTTGTATATAGCAACACTGATTGGTAAAGTTATAATTCCCAACTACACAGATAAATATGTACAGATTCATACCTATGCACAGTGTGACCAAATCGATTTTCTTTAACTTTTTAACCACTAAAGATATATTACTTTAACATCGTGAGAGCTTGGGGTGTTTCTGTGCAGATCTGGAGGAATACAAACCCCTATCTGATGTCGGGCGTAGTCAACAACCCTCTAAGTGTGGCAACGTCGAATATATTGATTATTTAGTACTTGTAAATATCTATAAAAATACGCTGTAAAGTTTGAGTTACCTGCTATATTTTCGGATATTCAAGTCGAAATAAATTTTTATCCCATTTTTAGCACTAGTTTTTAAGTTGTTCAGTAAAGCGGAATTACTTTAGATCAACAATTTTTTTAATATGTGTCAGTTTCCTAATGAAATTCTAAAAATGTTGGTGCAATAACTATTAAAATATAGGAATCTGCTAAAAAGTTATATAAATCTGAAGTTTAAACTTAAAAAAATATATATTTTTTGGATTTTTCACAAAAAAGTGGCAACATTTATTAATTTATAAAATATTTTTTTAGTTTAATTATTTACATGTTACTTTTATTGTTTTTCAAAACATGCAAGCTAAATCCTCATGAGTTTCGGACAGAAACATGCCCACAAGCTCTATTTAAAATTTTTTTGTTACCTTTCCAAATCGCAAAGCTGGAATCATTTTTAAATTGTCCTTAATATATAGTTACATATTAAATTTCAAATTTTAGTGAAAATTTAAAATTTTTAGTGAAAATTTCAATTTTTAGTGAAAATTTCAATTTTTAGTGAAAATTTCAATTCTTAGTAAAATTTCAATTTTCTGCGAAATTTAAATTTTTAGTGAAAATTTGAATTTTTAGTGAAAATTTGAATTTTTAGTGAAAATTTGAATTTTTAGTGAAAATTTGAATTTTTAGTGAAAATTTGAATTTTTAGTGAAAATTTGAATTTTTAGTGAAAATTTGAATTTTTAGTGAAAATTTGAATTTTTAGTGAAATTTGAATTTTTAGTGAAAATTTGAATTTTAGTGAAAATTTGAATTTTTAGTGAAAATTTGAATTTTTAGTGAAAATTTGAATTTTAGTGAAAATTTGAATTTTAGTGAAAATTTCAAATTTTAGTGAAAATTTCAAATTTTGATGAAAATTTCAAATTTTACTGAAAAATTCAAATTTTACTGAAAAATTCAAATTTTAGTGAAAAATTCAAATTTTAGTGAAAATTTCAAATTTTAGTGAAAATTTCAAATTTTAGTGAAAATTTCAAATTTTAGTGAAAATTTCAAATTTAGTGAAAATTTCAAATTTTAGTGAAAATTTCAAATTTTAGTGAAAATTTCAAATTTTAGTGAAAATTTCAAATTTTAGTGAAAATTTCAAATTTAGTGAAAATTTCAAATTTTAGTGAAAATTTCAAATTTTAGTGAAAATTTCAAATTTTAGTGAAAATTTCAAATTTTAGTGAAAATTTCAAATTTTAGTGAAAATTTCAAATTTTAGTGAAAATTTCATTTCAAATTTTAGTGAAAATTTCAAATTTTAGTGAAAATTTCAAATTTTAGTGAAAATTTCAAATTTTAGTGAAAATTTCAAATTTTAGTGAAAATTTCAAATTTTAGTGAAAATTCAAATTTTAGTGAAAATTCAAATTTTAGTGAAAATTTCAATTTTAGTGAAAATTTCAAATTTTAGTGAAAATTTCAAATTTTAGTGAAAATTTCAAATTTTAGTGAAAATTTCAAATTTTAGTGAAAATTTCAAATTTTAGTGAAAATTTCAAATTTTAGTGAAAATTTCAAATTTTAGTGAAAATTTCAAATTTTAGTGAAAATTTCAAATTTTAGTGAAAATTTCAAATTTTAGTGAAAATTTCAAATTTTAGTGAAAATTTCAAATTTTAGTGAAAATTTCAAATTTTAGTGAAAATTTCAAATTTTAGTGAAAAATTTCAAATTTTAGTGAAAATTCAATTTTAATTATTTAGTGAAAATTTCAAATTTTAGTGAAAATTTCAAATTTTAGTGAAAATTTCAAATTTTAGTGAAAATTTCAAATTTTAGTGAAAATTTAATTTTTAATAATTTTAATTACATGCATAGTGAAATCTTCAATAAATAAAAGTTAAATTTTTAATTAAATTTTATATTTTTTAAAGAAAATCATAATGATTTTTAGTGTTAATGATAATTAAAAAACTTAACGCTTTTCTATATTAAACATTGACAACACTTATCCTCCTCGTAAAAAAGCTCCTTTTCATCATCTCTTTTAGTTTTTAGTTCAACGAGAAATTTTCAACGGTGCGCGTGTGTCTTCCGGTATAAGTCCATTAAAATGGCTTTTAATTAGTGATTAATTAGTTGAAATAAAGTAAAAAGTGAATCAAATTAAAGAGCAGAAAAAGTTTTATAAGAAAAATATGAAATTTAATCGAAAATTTAAAGTTTTAATGGTTTAATTCGCATAAGAAAAGTGTTAGAAAAGAAATGCGCTGTCTGCTATTAAAGCAGCGCAGTCGCTAGGAAAAAATTTAATGTGTATCTATTTTTCTTGTTCTTGCTTTACCGGTCGTTTCGTTAAATCATTATAAAAAAGTGTTAGTGTTTGTTGTGGTTGATGAGAAGAGGAAATAAAAAAATCTGTTAATGCGCATGAGTAAATGTTTTTTTTAAGATGCAAAAGAAATGAGTGTGTGTTTGCAAAAAAAGTAAAGTAAATAAAAGCAGAGTAAAAAAGAAATAAAAATGAAGCAAAACAAAAATATGTTAATAAAAAAGAGAGCAAATTTTTAAGAGTAAATAAGAATAAAAATAAAATTAAATTTTCAAAGAGCAAAATTCTCTCTTTATGGCCTTTTTAGATTTTAAGTTTTAAATGTGTTTTTGTGTGTGTTCATTATATTTAAGTTAATTACGGAAAAGGAAATAAATTGAAGAAATTAACGGATATTAGTTTTTATCAGATTGAAAGGTAATATTTTTATTTACTTTATAATGATTTTCAATTTATGGTATAAATTATTTATATAACATTTTGATATCGTTAGAAAGGCACTGACATGAAAGAAAATATAATTTTTTAATAAAATAGCAAAACAATATTTTTTGAATATTTTTCTTAAAAAAATACAAATGCAAAAAAAGAAAAAAACTTAAAAATCCTCGAAAAAATTATAGCCCACGGTAAAATAGTAAATTTGGAAATGAAAAACTTGTTATACCTTTTTGGAAAAAAAAATGAATTTATATTTCAAAATTCCGATAGGGCTATGTTGTGAGGTACTTCACTTAACGCCCTCGTAATTGTTTTATATGTATTTGAATTGAGAATTATGAAGAAGGAATTATAGACAAGAAAATATTGACACGATAAATCAATTTTTAAATTTTCCTTTTTCATTTGTTCAGTATCCAGATAATATTTTGGATCTTTTTGGGCCCGCAGTTCGTGTCCATAATGGTGTTATAATGTTAATTTTTCCAAATATCAATCAATCATGAATGAAAATTTGTCGTTTAATAAAATCGAAGCCATTTTCTTATCAATGGACCCACTTAAAACTTGTGATTTTCGAAATTAATTCGATTTTTTGTTTCAATAAAATCATACATTTTTATTTACAAGAGAAAATCAATATTCAAAATAATTTTATATGGAGGTCCACCACTTCATCTGCAAACTATACACAACTCTACAGCACATTGTCGTTTATAAATATTTCATACATTATTAAGATATATTTTCAGAGATGCGGGTTTATATGAAAGTTATAAAAAATTATAGAGCGACTCTCGTAAAATCCAGAACATTAATTTCTGTTTTGTTTTTTCTTGATTTTTATTATTGATTCATGGAACAGAATTGAGGTGAAGTTATAAATAATAGATAAATTTTAGTTTATAAGAAAATTTCGACAAACGATTTTTGTATGAATTTTAAAATTGTCTCGGATATCGGTCAATAACTACTTTGTTACTGTTACGATATTGCTGGTTTTGAATAGCAAACTACTTTGTACAATAAAAATAAAATCTGGCCAAATTTTATTGAAATCGGACAATGAGAATGTTTTCAACTGGCAAACGGACATTTCAAAATCGACTCAGATTTTGGTTTGATGCAAGGATATATGGGGCTTTAGATAATTCTTTCTTGACGTTTTATATGAAATGGCAACATTAATGTATTCTTAAACCCACTTGTGCTGGAGTGTGTAAAATTTGTCCAACTTTGGATATGACTTTTGGACAGATCTTTGTACCGACTTTATCAAAATTGAGTTTAAATGCATGTCTATTAAGATGTCTATAAGAGAATAAAAGTTGCATTCCTTTTGCAAAAAATCTGAAACGATTGAATGTTTCCAAAGTTTCAGATTAACATAACTTTTTAACGTTGTCATATATTTCTGTAGATATTGGAGCAATTCTCTTTAGAATATTATAGGGTCTCTGGTACATATTTTTAAAAAAATATAGGACCTATATAAAGTCCACTAATTAAAACTAAAAATTGCAAGATTAAAATGGACTTTAAAATGTATTTCGGCTTCAATATCAGACATTATAAAAAAGAATCTTATAATATGTTGTAATAAGGATTTACAAGGACTATTGTTTGTCTATTGTCGCAATTTAAAAATAATTTTTTATGAATTTAAGAAAAAACTTGGAGTGACCCTGATCAGATAAAGTCGTGTACTCCTCCAAACCTTCTTGAAAAGACTCTCTTTGTCTAACGATTCAAAAGTTAGAATTATTTCAAAAAAATCGGTTTGGACATATTGTAATGTATCCAATCCTATCACCGACTTCATTCCTCCACATAAAGTAACTTAGAACAGATAAAATCTTGTTCTCCTCTAAATAAAAACGTGTGGAATTTCATTAAGATATTTTTATCCGTTTTAAAAGTTCAAGAACTATTTCCAAAAAAAAAATCGATTTGGACACATTTTTGTATCCCATAAAACCGACTACTCTTCTGACCGACTGAGTCTTGTTCTCCTCTAAATCAACTGGAAAATATCCTGTGAAATTTCATTAAGATATTTTAAACGGTTCAAAATTTACGGAATTGTTTTCAAAAGATACGAAATTTTCTTTGCAAAAATTCCTAAATGAATTTTTTTTTGGCGAATTTTGAAAAATATCAAAATAGCCGGGAAGTAGGGTCACCGACCACCAAATCAATTTGGAAATTCCTCAGCTATAATTTGAAATTTCATCAAAATATCTGTAACGGTTAAAAATTTACAGAATTATTTCCAAAATACAAAACGATTTGGACACACTCTAGAGATGAGCGATATTTTCAAGACTGTGATTTAATCCCTGTGATTAGAAAATCTCTGGAAATTACTGTGACTGAAATTATGAATATAGTTAAAATGAAAATTAGAAATTTCCAAACACAGTATGGACTCCAATAGAAACTCCTTTGTTGCCTTTTTTTATCCTTTAGAAAAGTACAATTACCTGGAGGTCTTGAAGAGATGTTGTTATTCCGGAACGGATATCTGTAGTTTTCCGTGATTTTTTATTAGGTTGTTTGCTATTTACGACCTTTCTATGAGCTAAATTAGTTAACGTTATTATGAAACAAACATTATTTAAAAATATTATTAAGTTTTCTCTTGAAGTACAGTGATCACTGTTACGGTTTTAACAGGAGTGATTTAAAAAGCACTTTCACTGTGGACGAGGTTATTTTAAAATCGCTATCGCTCATCTCTAGTTATCTCCTATTACTGACCACATCCATGAGCAAGTCAAAAAAAAAATCGATTTGGATACACTGTTATATGTCTTATCTTAGCGTCTGACCAAATAAAGTCATTTCTAATCGTATGTAATTTTATTAAAATATCTGAAACGTTTAAAAAATCGATCGATCTCCTATTAAATATTTAATATTTAATATTAAACTTAATATTAATTAATTTAATATTAAAAAATTCCATTTTAAATAAAACAAATTTTTAATTTTTTATTAGAAAACAATTTTTTTATTTTTCATTTTTTTTTTCATAATAATTTCTTATAAGTTTTTTTCTTGTTTGTTTTTGGTTTTTGTAATAATATTTTTTTAATGCAATATTTTCACATTTTTTTAATGAGATTTTTTTGTTTTATTATAATTTATTATTTATTTTTTCCATTTGTTGCTATAATTTGTTCATTTTTTCCTTTGTTGTTGTTTAAAGACATAATGAAATATTTTTTTTGTTTTTTTTTTTTCTTATTTTTTGTTTTTATAGTTTAAAGAGAATTTTTTTATTTAAATTTTTATATTTAATTAATTTATTTATATTTTTTCTTCATTTTTTATAATATTAAACACAATTTTTCACAGTTTATTGTCGTTTCTCGACTATCGATTCATGGTCGAGATAATAAGTGTTTTTGTTTTGTTTTTTTTTTTTTTGTTTTTTAATTATTTAAATTTATTAAATATATAATTTTTTATATTTATTTGTATTTGTTTTAAATATATATAATAATAATAAATGTATGTAAGTATGTGTGTAATGTATGTATGTGTTAGTATGTTATAAATTTTATTTTTTATTTCTTATAATTTGTTTAAAGAGTAGTTTTTGTTGTTGTTATTAAATATAATTAAATAAGATTTTCTTAAATTTTGTTTTTTGTTGTGTTAATTTTTTTTAATTTAATTATTTTAATGTACAATATTTTTTAAATTTATTTGTTTTTTTCTATGTTTTTGACCCCTATTTTTCACATTTCGATTTGTATTTCTTTTTTTAAATTTAATTAATGTTGTCTTTTAATGTTGGGTTTTTTATTTTATGTTTTATTTTTTAAGTTTGAATTTCATTTAGTTTTTTAAAATAATAAAAAAATAAAATTTTTAAAAAAGTTTTTAATTGAAAAATTAAAATAATTTTTTTAATCAAAATTATTTTTTTATTTAACATAAAAAATTATTAATAGCGTTTTTATATAAAATTTGCAAAATTTATTATTTACCGGTATAAATGAACGATCTTTTGATCATTTATCAAATGTCTCACAGATGTCCCAAAACGTCATCTTTTGAAAATAATTCTGTAATTTTGAAACCTTCAAATAATTTTGAACTGAATTTCACATAAACGTTCTTGACATGTTTTCCAATTGATTTGGAAGGACATGTTTCTAATGAATCCTGGGATAGGGAAGTGTATCCCCAAAGTAAGTCACCACGGGTTTGACAATTTGTTTAAAAAATCGCCAAAATTTTATTTATGACAAAATATTCCACTTTTAATTCTAAAATACTCAATAGTCCAATCCGGGGAAAACTTGCCAAAAAAAATCATTTTTTTCAGTAAATTGCTCATCCCGTCCAGAAGGGAATAATTGATTTAAAGGTGAAAAAATGTAATCACCATTTTGAAAAAAATCCCAATGAGTTTCTAATTGAAAATAAAGTAACTTATTATTGAAACCGCATAGGTATATGACTCTTGCAAATAATTTATTTAGAATTTTATTCAAAATATATCCAATATTTTTGGAATATGTTTGGAAATGTCTGTCAAAAAGTCGTTAAAAATTTTATTTTTGTCAAAATACCTTTTAAACTATATGAGAATTTTAAGAGCTAAATGTATGTAAGATAGTTATTCAATGAAATAATCAATAAAAATTTTGGCGATTTTTTAAGAATCATCATACGCAAAGTGATAAACTTGGATATCCACTTCCCGACCCCAGGAGAGATTTTAAACAATTAAGAGATCTCTAATCAAGAAAAGGTCTTTAAAGGTAAAAATATATTTTTCTTAGGGCAGAGATGTCCACTCACACTACTATACATATGAGTGAAGCTGCAAAAATTACATTAAGAGAATGTCCTCAATTTTTCCCTCAAAATTTCTCCATATAATTCGATGTCAGTTGACACCTAAATAGTATAATATCAATATAAAAAATATTTTTTATATATAAAAAGATCTTCCAAGTTATCAGTAAAAATATAAATTTGCAAATTTTACATAAATATTGAAATAACTTAATTTTATATATAATATTTTTTTGTTAAAATGCAGTTAATTAAGGATTTAACTTAATTAAAAATAATGAGCGTATTTCGTTAAAGGTCAAATGTCATTAATAATTAATTTTTTATAATTTAGTAAAAACACTTTTTTAATGTTCACAGTTTAGTTGTTGAACAAAGAAATGTGAGAAATATTTTGTCTCAAAAATGATTCAATTTAAAATATTTTCATTTAAATCGAAAAAACATTTTAAAGTATATATCGTTTTAATGTTAATACTTCAACCTTTTTCTGAGAGTAAAAATTCGTATAATGTGTATTAACTTTTTTAAAGTATTTTTGTTCATATTTAAAATATTTTAAAGATATTGGTCAAAGTGGGTATCGAATATAAAGCAACTAGGAAATATATATAATATTATATTAGTTTAAATTTAAAAATTTTAGGTGAAATTTGTATTTTTAGGTGAATTTCAATCTATAGCGAAAATTTTGAATTTTAAATTTTTGGTGAAAATTTCAATTTTCAGTAAAAATTTTAATTTTTGGTGAAAATTTAAATTTTTAGTGAAAATTTCAGTTTTTTAGTGAAAATTTCAATTTTTTAGTTAAAATTTCAGTTTTTTAGTGAAAATTTCAGTTTTTAGTGAAAATTTAAACTTTTAGTGAAAATTTCAATTTTTGGTGAAAATTTCAATTTTTAGTGAAAATTTCAATTTTTGGTGAAAATTTCAATTTTTGGTAAAAATTTCAATTTTTGGTGAAAATTTAAATTTTGGTGAAAATTTCAATTTTTGGTGAAAATTTAAATTTTGGTGAAAATTTAAATTTTGGTGAAAATTTCAATTTTTGGTGAAAATTTCAATTTTTGGTGAAAATTTCAATTTTTGGTGAAAATTTCAATTTTTGGTGAAAATTTCAATTTTTGGTAAAAATTTCAATTTTTGGTGAAAATTTCAATTTTTGGTGAAAATTTCAATTTTTGGTGAAAATTTCAATTTTTGGTGAAAATTTAAATTTTTGGTGAAAATTTAAATTTTGGTGAAAATTTAAATTTTTGGTGAAAATTTCAATTTTTGGTGAAAATTTCAATTTTTGGTGAAAATTTCAATTTTTGGTGAAAATTTCAATTTTTGGTAAAAATTTCAATTTTTGGTGAAAATTTCAATTTTTTGCGAAAATTTCAATTTTTGGTGAAAGTTTCAATTTTTGGTAAAAATTTCAATTTTTGGTGAAAATTTTAATTTTTGGTGAAAATTTCAATTTTTAGGGGGGAGGGGATAAAATACAAAATTTTGTCAAAAAAATCAATTTTTATTCAAAAATTCATTAGTAATGATCATTAGACTTAATGATTATTTAAAAAGACATTTACTTTTTTTCATCTCTATTAACACTTAACGCTTTTCTACATTAAACATTGACAACACTTATCCTCCTCTTAAAAAAGCTCCTTTTCATCATCTCTTTTAGTTTTAGTTCAACGAGAAATTTTCAACGGTGCGCGTGTGTCTTCCGGTATAAGTCCATTAAAATGGCTTTAATTCGTGATTAATTGGTTGAAATAAAGTAAAAAGTGAATCAAATTAAAGAGCAGAAAAAGTTTTATAAGAAAAATATGAATTTAATCGAAAATTTAAAGTTTTAATGGTTTAATTCGCATTAGAAAAGTGTTAGAAAAGAAATGCGCTGTCTGCTATTAAAGCAGCGCAGTCGCTAAGAAAAAATTGTAATGTGTATCTATTTTTCTTGTTCTTGCTTTACCGGTCGTTTCGTTAAATCGTTATAAAAAGTGTTAGTGTTTGTTGTTGGTTGATGAGAAGAGGAAATAAAAAAATCTGTTAATGCGCATGAGCAAGTGTTTTTTTTATGAAATGCAAAAGAAATGAGTGTGTGTTTGCATAAAAAGTAAAGTAAATAAAGCAGAGTAAAATGTTTTGATAGAAAAGAAAATAAAAAATAAAAAAAATGTAAATTAATAAAAGAGCAATATTTTGAAGAGTAAAAATAAAATAGAAAGTTAAAGAAAAAAAGAGAAAATTTATATTTTGAATAAAGAGCATATAATTGCAATGAATGAAGAATTCTCTTTTATGGCCTGTTTAGTTTGTAAGTTTTTAATTGTGTTTAAGTGTAAATGTGTTTGTGTGTCTGTGTGTGTGTTTTTTTAATTGAATTCAAGTTAATTACGGAAAAGGAAATGTGTGTATTGATGCAGCAAATTAGTTAATTAATAAGTTCAAAAGGTAATTTTTTTTTGCATGAAGTAAAAAAGTTTTATATTTTTTATTTTGTAGGAAAATTTTATATTAAAAAAAGTTTATTTTTTTTTTAATAATTTTAATTATTGAAATGGAGAAAATGTTTTGAAGTTTTATTTCTGAAGTTAAAATTCGTGTAAAAAGTGGTAGATTATTGTCAATTATTAGTAAAATATTTTTTTTTAATAAAATTTTGACAAAGTCTAATAGAGCACAGGCTCGACCTATTATTTTAACTATTCTATTTTTGCAGCTTTTTTAGAAAATTCTCGATTAGAGCAGCTTTTTATTTTCATCGTAATATTTAATATTATTTTTTTGTAGAATTCAATATTTAATGGTCGATCATTCTGCAGTTACCATTGCAGTTCGATAACTGTAATGGTAACTGCAGATTTGAAATCGGTTGCAAAATCGAGTCTGAAATTGTTTTTCGCCGTTATGAAATGATTTTACCAAAATCTATAACAGAGGTATATTTAGATTGTTATAGTGTCCACATTTATTGTAGATCCATTTTCATAAAATCATGCGAGCAAAACCCGTTTAATTAAATTTTTAAGATTAACGTTACTTTTAAAATATAAGAGACTTAGAGTTGGACTATGAAAGAATGATAAAAAACATTGGCAATAATGAAAAACCGGTTCCTTTAATACTCAGAATTTTTGATTTAACCACTCAATTAAGATAGAGATCTGAAAGTATAAATCCTTAATGATACACTCCTCTGCTAAAATCGCTCATAAATAAACTTTTTTGGTTTTCCAATTTAGAGACACTTAATTTAATCTCTCTCTCTCTCTCTCTCTCTATGAAATCAACTTTTGTGGGAATAATTCCGTAACTTTTAAACCGTTGGAGATACCTTAATGAAATTTCATATAACTAATATATTTTCGAGTTGATTCATTTATAAATTGGGACAAAATAATTCTACATAAATAGTCCTTATGGAACTCTATAAAAATACACTTAATTGTGGAGATTTTCTTTTAAAGTAATAAATATTTAACCCGTTTTAAGCAGTCATTCTGGGCATTAAAGTGTTAAGGGGTTTAATAAAGATCCTAAAATTATGCCGAAGATTCATTATAAAATTCTGCACAACATTAATACAATAACGATATAAATTAATGAATCAGTTAAAAAGTCATATTGATTTAAAGTTGAAACTTCCAAAAAAATGGATTTTTTTGAGATTTTTTTTCTACAAAAAGGCGGCAAACTACGAAGCCAACTAAATATAAATACAGCTGTTAGATCATTATCTGCGAGCATTTTTTTTAAAATTCCAAAATCCATATTAAGAAAATTATTTTAGTTCGCATTTTCTGTCAAAGTATTAACTTCTAACACAAGCATTTAGTATCTATGAAAATGTCAGGACAGTCAAATTCACAAAAAAGTATCAAATATTTTTAAAGAATTTAAAATTTCGAATTTTGCCATTTTTCCTGAAAAATTGAAATTATATTTATAATATAACAAAATTTACACAAATAAATATATTTATTTTAAATTTGAATATGAACTTGTTGATGAATTAGAGAATTAAAAAATTCCCAATTTTTTACGAAGAAATACCCAAAATCCCAATTCAACTTAAATTTGTTTAAAAATGTATTTATTTTTTTAAATTAAAATTATCACCCTGAAGTTCCAAAGGACTTCCGGTAGAAAATATTTTTAGGTATATAAAGGATCATTTTAAGTTGTTTTCAGCTTTTCAATCAGAGAACTTTAGAAAACAAATTATTTTTTAATTTTTCGGATATGACTTGTGGGCTGATCTATGTCCCAAGTCATCTGGATTTAATTTAAAAGAAATTCTGTTAAGATTTCTTTTTAAAACAATACAAAAATTACAAAGTTTAGAACAAAAAACTCACACATTTTTTTATCCAAATTCATAAATAAATTTTTGCCAAATTTTTAATAAAAATCCACATATCCGTGGTAGTTAAATTTAGAGGGTCACCAACTGTGCGACTGACTAGATGGGAACCTGTACTACTCTAAATCAACTTCGAAACACCTCAGCTCTTACTGTTAGAAATTTCATTAAGATTTCTCTAAGGGATCAAAAGTTGTTGATTTATTAACAAAAAATGATTTCACAATCACTGTGTATTTACAACAATTAGCAAAGACATGCACCCTTCTTTGCTTATTATCCTTTTTAAGATTTATTATCCCAAATTAACTGCATTATTTTCTTTTAAATTTATTTCTTTTCTAACGATTTTCCTAATTTCTTTATATATTTTTCAATTTGTTTAAAATCAGTTTATTAATTCTCTTTTCTTCTTTTCCTTTAGAAAAATATCATTTTTAATGTCGTATTATTTTCTTTCTCTTTTTTGTTTTTGTTTTATATCTCTATAGCAAATATAAATATATATATTTATTTATATATCTTGTATAATCTGATTATATAACATTTTATTTTAAATTGTTTTTCTTTAAAAGAAATAACTTTTTAACACCATTTTCTTCTTGCAGTTTAGGAATTTTTAAATGTTTTTCATTTTATGGATGGAAAAAATGTTACTGATTTTCTTTTGGTTTTTTGTTTCTTCTTATTTTTCATCTCCTTCGTCCTAAAATCTATGAATAAATATTTTATGTAAAATTATTTAATGTTTTTTTTTTTGTTTTGTTATGTTATTTTATGGATGAGATTATTTTGTTTTAATATTGATAAATTGATGAATATCGTCATTATGTTTGACTAAGTTGGTATCTGAAATATCAGTTTTTATTTCAAATTTGTATTTTTTTTGTTTTGTTTGTATGAACGGACGGAGAAAGATATGCAAATGCTAACAAAATATATTATATATGTATGTGTGTGTGTCTATGCTTATGAAAGGTCCTGTTTATTTTGTATATATGTATTTGAATTATTTATTTAATTATATAGTTAAAGATTTATATATGAAGTTTTTAACATATTTTTATAGTTATGCAACATTTTTCTTTTTAAAGAGAGGAATAATTAAGGTTAAGAACTCCTTATAAGAGATCATAATATATTTTTTTACAAACTCTCTCTCGAAATTTTTCACTTAGCAAGTTTCCGTCCTGAGAGAATGATCGTTTGCAGATGCCATTTTTAATACTCTTTTGTAATTAAGAAACACATGAGTAAAATTACTGAAGATCACATGAGTAAAATTTTTTAAAAATTAGAGATCACTTTACCACGATCATATAAATTTTGATAAATATTGTACCGTTAGATTAAAAATTACAAAATTCTGACATTATATTGACAATGTAGAGATCCCATGGGCACCATAATCCGATACAGTTTCAAGATAACTTTGTTTTTAACCAGATTTTCGAGTTCCGCTATTCAAACATAAATTAAGAGATCACTTTGCTACGATCTTATAAATTTTGCTATAAATCAATTTATTAGATTACAAACAACAAAATAATTTTGCAACTCAAAATACTACTTTTGGATCCTCTTGAAACTCTTTCAAACAGATTTTAAATTCCCCTTTCACTTTGCTACGATGGTATAAATTTTAATATATAACAAGTCATTAGATCACATACTTTGAGATCTCAAAGATCTGGAGTTAAACGTCTGTTGTTTAGATTTCGTTCTGTGAAATTTTGATTTAGATGCTTTTCAGCAACGATCATAAAAATGTTGATAAATATAAGATCAGTAAATCGTTCAAAAATAACTGATCTCTCTCTAACTCCTTTTACAAATTATAAAAATAATTTCCAATATATATTTTAAATTCATAAATCAAATAATGGATTAGAAATTAAGAGTACATTTTAAAAGTTACTCTTAATTTCTAAAGTCCAATTATGTTACTCATGATCTGACGATCACTCTCAGAATATGTCATTTTCGAAGAAGAAAAATTAACCGAAAAAGATTGTTGTGTCTGATTGAAATGAGATCTATGAGGGTCGAAAGTAAAATATAGAAAAGTTTTGGTAATTTTTCTTGAATTTGTGATCTTGTATTTCAGATTTTTTATAAACCAAATTTTGTAAGATCAAGGCAATTAGGCCTTTAAGTTAAGGTTAAAAAATGTTTCATACAAGCAGATTTACTAGGTCTTAATGTAGTTTTCTTTTAAAGTATCAAATTTTTATAGTCTTGAGAGAATATGAAACAATTTGAGAGAATGAAGAAAAGTTCTCTTAAATTGAGAGAAGGATTTAGAAAGATCAATATTTTAAATGATTTGTTTTTTCCAAATTAAAAGAAAATATATATTTTAAAATTTATTTTGTAATTTTTTCATTTTTACTTCTAGATCCTATTTCTAGTCAGATTTTAAGGTCTTTCTTCAAGCCGACTTTTGAAAACTTCTAATGAATGATTTAAATTACTCTCAGTAACGATCTTAAACATTTTTTATATATATCGGTTATTCAGTTAATAAAAACTCTTAAAATAATTAACAAAATCAAAACAACTAGTTCATTTAAAAAACAATTGTCCAAATCGTTCTCTCAATAATCACTACTTCAAAAGAATGATCGTTTTCATATAATGTTCTCTTTCATGCTCTCTCTTAATCATTCTCTCAGTTAGTTCTCTTCTAAATGAAAATGATCGTCACATTTCCTTTCTTTTAGTTTCCTTCAAGAAAAAATGTTGCATAAATTTTTCCCATTTTCCTCTTTTCTACACTAATTTTCTTTCTCTTAATTTTTACAATATTTTTTTTTAATTTTATATTCTTAATTATCTCGTTATAAATTTTTCAAAACCGTAACTCAAAAAATCTCTATATAATTGTGCGTTTTAATTTTATATAGGAAAACCATTAGTTTTTTATGATATTTTTTTTGTTTTATAAAAAGTTTCTAGTTTTTTTTCTTAATTAAAAATAATTATGTTTAAGAAATTCTTTTATAATGAATAAAATTAATTTCAATTCTTTTTTTATTTCTCCAACTACTCATTATTTAAATATCATAATTTTTCTTCTTCTTCTTCTATATAAATCCTAGTAATTTTCATTTCCGGACATTAAAAATGATATTCTCTTTGGAAATTTTCTATAGAATTTTTATTTATTTTTTATTTTTTTGCGTTATGAAATTTTCAAAAATTTGAAAAATAATTTTGAATTTTCTTTTTTACATGTTTTTTTTTTAATTTTTATTTTCATTATTTTTGTAACTTTCAAGCAGGTATCGTTTTTTACAGCTCATTCTATGTTTTAGGTACTTTCAACTTTAATTTAAATTTATTTAAGTTTTCTTCTTTATTTTGTATTTGAATATAATTTTTTTTTGTTTATTTAAGAAAATAAATTTGGAAATTCCAAAAGATTTTTTTGAAAATAAATGATATCGAGTAGAAAATTGCTCAACTAAATTTATAAAAATTTTCTGAAAGTGTAAAATTCGAATGCCAATAAAAATCGCTTTATATTTTAGAAGATCAGACAAAATATGATATCATTATTTTATCACTCCCTCTCTCTCTTTCTCTTTACTTTGTTTCCTTAAGTTTCGATTGAATATCAAACTAAGGAGTGAAATTGAAAAATTCTTAACAGTCATTTTCCATATAAACTTTTAATTATTTGATATTTTTTCGATCAAGTTACCTTTGTAAAACATGTAAGTTGTTGTTATTGTAACAGTTCGGCTTTATCTTTTTGTACTCTCTGAAAATAATTTCCGATTAATATAGCTGTCACTTGGACGAATGTGACTCGGGTCGTTTCGTAACGGAGATTCAATTGTCGTGGGAATATAAAAAATTATGCTTAATGTCAAACAAAAAATTGATTGTTAATCTGAATGGCCAGAAGGGCTTATTAAATATTTTCAACACAATCCAACTTGGTCCTACAAGAAGTCGGCCAAGCATTAAAAATCTACCGTCAAACCGTATAAAATAATGTTAGTTATTCCCTGGAGAATTTACCCATTGATAGATAACCTGGTTTAGCTAGAAGGAATAGTCCACACGATGTTCTTAAAGCCAAAAAATGGTAAGCGACTTGCATTTGTAGGCAAAAGAAGGCAATCATTTGTTACAAGGGGATCTATAAATACCAAAAATTTACATCAAAGAATATATCCACCTATTTTCTGTTCGACTTGGTATTATAGATGATATCGTCAGTTTTAAATTACGTCGTTCGAAGTGAAATTGATTTTTAAATCACTGTTCTTTAAAACAGTAACAGTGATCGCAATAAATGTTGACAGAGGACATTGTTTTATTTGAAAATGAAAGTCGCTATTAGAGTTCACACTGTGCTCTCCTAGAAAACGGATAATAAAAACAAATACATTTGAGAATGCAACAAAAGAGGAAAAAACTACATTATTAGTAACGGTTATTTTATAATTTCAATCACTTTAGTTACTAGTGATCACAGTGATTTAATCACACTCATGAAAATATCGCTCATCTCTACTTGACATACTGTCACCATGGTAAACAACGCCTTGAGTGGAACAAGAACAATAATGTGGAATTTGTACCAAAAGAAGCAAATTCTCCGGAATTAAGTCCAGTGGAGGTATATTGGGCTCTTTTTAAAAATAAATAAAGAGCACTTAAACGTATTCCCATTTCCATAGAGGGAAATGGAAGAATTTCCAAAAAAAGGCTCAATATTTTAATCAAAAATATTGATCTGTTTCGTTTTTATTAACATATATGTAAGTTAAGAATTTTTCAATCTCACTCCTTATTTCATATTATATTACTAATTCTTGATAGAGAATTTTAAATTGCAAAATTTAATTAAAATTTTTTTCAATGCATTTTAAAGAAATTGTTGCACTGTATCTCTCAAAAAAAAACAGTTTAAAGCAGAGAGAAATTTCAAAAAGAGAGGAAAAACATTTAAAGTTAATGAGATTGTGTTAGTGTTTTCAACAAACACTTTAACGCCAGCTAACATGCGACTAAATAAAAATGTTTTTTATTTTTTACAATAAGTTGAGAGTTGTACAAACATTCGTATTATGTCTATGTAAATAGACGAATAACTTCGTATACTGGAATATTTATTAGATGTTCATAATGATCATATTTAATTGAGAAATTTATACAATTTACTCAATATCATTTATTAACAAAACAAAAAAAAAACAATAAAATAATCTAAATAAAAGTTAATTATAGTGTAATTTAAAATTATATTTTATGTTTATTTTCAATTTACACGATCTTAAAATTTCTCTCATACATTCCGATCCAAATTCAGTTCAGATATTAAGATCGGTTTTTGTCTTGGCTTTTTCAGATCAGTTGTGATCAGATTTTTTTCTATGGAAAACTGATTCTTTTGGGGAGAGAAAACATAATTTAACAAATTTTTAAAATTGTGTAAATTTAAGGAAATCAGGCATGTTTACATCATATGTTCTTTTGACATTTTTACATTTTATTAAAGACTTTCCCATATTTGTCCGCAATCGATGAGGGAATACTAAATATATCACATAAAATCTAAAAATATGTAGGAACCTTCACTGAGTAAAGCTCTACTTCTTCTTCGCTTCTCTGAAAAAAGGATACATCAAGAAAACATTTCCAACTAACAAGAATACTTTCAGCGAAACAGGAGTCAGATTTAAGCAAAATTGGAAACAGCCATCAAATGGTAATGTGGGTTCTTTAACAGAAAATTTTAACTGCTGGCTCTCGCTGAGTTCTCTTGTTGATCAAGGAGAATGTACGAAATGGTAAAGGATATTTTAGTGAAATTAAAAGTATTGAAGTAATTTTTTAAAGGACTTTAAATCGGTTGCCCTTTACTGTCAGCCAAAAGAAGTAATAAAAATTTGCTTTTAAATTCACAGACATTTAAAAGAGAATGTCACAATTTGGAATCTAATAGAAAATTTTAACTGCCGGTTTCAGATCAGTTTTCCTGATGATCAGTGAAAATGTATTAAATTAAAACATTTAATTTCAAGTGGACTTCGAATACTGATAATCATAACAAGTAGTTGAAATCATCTTTTAAAATTCACAGAGAATAAAGAGAGAATGTTAAACTTTGAAGCCCCTCTTACAGATATTTTTAAGATGGCAACACTTACGAGAGAGTACTACAAGTATTAATATCTAAATTTTGTTGATACGACTTTTTCAGCAACAATAACTTAAATATTTATTCAACAGAAGATCATGATGTTGTTATAAATGTATTTGCTCGCGGCAATTTGCCCAAATTCCTAACACAGAATCGAATTAAACTGATCGTTTTATGAAGATCAGTATCTGTAGAAAGTATTCATGATATCGGAAAAATTTTCACTCAATAAAATTTTGGAATGTAATTTTTGTATTCAGAAGAAAAGACATGTTGAATTTGCGATTATTTGGCAGAATTAAATGAAATTTAATTGATCAATCAGTATTTCAATTCAACTTTTAAACCAAAGATTAAATGCTTTTTAACTTTAGAGAGAGAAATATAATGATCATTATCTTTTTTTTACATTCTGTTTCCGGCACTTAAGGGTCAGCATCACTGTTGCCAGATTTGACGATTTATTGTCATTTTAACGACATTTGACCTCTTGAACTGTACTGTGCCATTTCGTATATAAACTTTATGAAATGAAGACAAACCTGTTCAAGATTATCTTTGTTTCAGCGAAATAGGAATGAGTTTTCTGAAAATTTTCCCGGATCATGTTTGAAGCTTTTCAAAACTCTTAAAATTTTTCTTTTTTGGGGAAAACAACTTTGTTGATAATTAACAATGTTTGGACCATATCGAAAAGTAGATTTGAAAATTTGTTCCATCAAATTTGACGACCTTTGTGCAAATTTATCTGTCAACTATGGTGAGTATACATTACTAGGTAATGCTGAAGATGCCCTAAGTATGGGCATTCATTCCTAAGTAATGCCAAAAGTAATTGAAGTTATTCAAAATTTTCTCTTCATTCAAATTTTTTAACCAAAGAGAATATTAAATCACATTTGAAGAGAGAAATTTAATTTTCATTCTCTTTTTTTGACTTCATGAACAGCATTCATTACAGGTAATGATAAAAGTAATTAAAGGCGTTCAAAACGTAATAATGATTTTAAAAAATTTTAAACCAAAGAGAATATTAACTTTGAAGAAAGAAATTTTAGGTTTTATCTCTTTTTATGCATTCTGCTTTCATTACCAGGTAATGCTAGAGGTAATTAAAGTTATTAAAAATGAGAATTTTTAGAAGGGAATTAATGAAAAAGTTTTTAAAAATATCTGATTTAAAACAAACATGCCTGATTTTATATATTTTTAAGACATTGGATTAGATTTTTTTGAGTGTATGAAATTTGAAAAAAAAAATATTATTATTTTTAATTTTTATTATTATTTTTTAATATAATACAAATGCTAATTTTTGTTAATATTATTTTTATATAATTTATTATAATTTATTTTTTGCAAATTTAATTAATTTAATTTTATAATAATTTTAATTATTATGATTTTATTATTATTTTTAATTATAATTTTTTCATATAATTTCTTTGGTTGGTAACTAAATGTTTTTTTTATAATAAATATAATTATTTTTTATTATTTTAATATATAATATTTGTTTTATTAATAATTTATTTATTTACAGGGAACATTTTTTGTTATTTTTTTGTTAATTTTTTATATTTAAATTTAATAAATATAAAGTTTTCGGGTTTTTTATTTAATATATTTTTTATTCATTTTTTTGTATATTATTAAATTTAAAGTGTCAGATTTTTTTAATTTTTTAAATAATATAGCAAATTGTTTATATAATTTTTTATTTAAATTTTTTTCTTAGTTTTTGTTTTTATTTTTAAATTAATATGTAATAATAATTTTTGTGGTTGTAATTTTTTATATATAATTTATTTTAATATAGATTTTTTATAATTATTTTTTTTGTTCATTAAAGAATGGTCGTTTGGTTTTTTAATTTATTTTAGTTTTTTATTTTACTTAAATAATAATTAATTTATTTTTTAGTTTTTTTTATAATTTTTTAATAATAAATTTTAACTATCAATAATTTATTTTTTTATTTTTTATTTAAAGATAATATATTTATTTGCATTTTTTTGTTTAAGAAGTAATAAAGATATATTTTTTATTATTAATTTTTTATATATATTTTTTATTTTATTTGAAATTAAATTTAAATAACAAATATTTTTTAGCATTTTTTATATTACAAGTTTTTTATTTTTAATTTTTGTATTTTATTTAAATTTGTTTTACTAAATTTAATTTGTGGTATTAAATGCAATTTTCTTTTTTATTATTTTTAATTCATATTATTATTTTTAATTTTAATTAATTTTTTATTATTTTTTTCATTTTGTTTTTCCATAGTTCTTATTTATTAAGCTGTTTTTTCGTTATTTTCTCTTGTTTTTGTTTTTAATTTTATCCTTTTTTTAGATTTTTTAAACCTTTAAATGTCCTGATTAGAGTGTTTTTTATTTTTGCAATATTTTTTATTATTTTTCTTAATTAATTAAATTGGAAAAATGCTTTAAAAAAATGATATTTTTTAAATGATCCTCCTTATTTTCTCTCCTTTTCTCTTCATTTCCTTAGTTAAGCTTAATTTCTCTTATTTCAGTTAGTTTTCTCCTTTTTCTCCGTTTGGTTGTGGCATTTTTTCTAGGTTTTATCTAATTGGCTGCTAATGTGGCAGCCCTTTGTAAAGGTTACTGTAATAGAATCAATAAAAAATAGCTTTTTATAATATTTATTCTAAATTCAAGTCTAAATGAAGAAAAATCGTTAGTTTGGTGCAAGCTTTTGTTGAAATTTTGCAAAAATGTTAGAAATTAGAAAAATATAAATATTTTCTGTTATTAATTAAAGTTAATTGAATGGCTGATGAAGCTTTTTCTAAACCTAAAAGAAATATTAATTTATTTTAAAGAAATTTGAATATTTTACAAACTTATTGAAATCCAGCTAAACTAAAATATCTCAAAATGATTATAAAGATCTTGAAACATTGGAAAGCTTTTAATAAAGCTTTCATAATTAATATTTACAAAATTATTATTTGAATCATCATTTAGCTTAAAACAATAAAGAACTGACCTCCCTTTGTTAAAAAAGCTTTCAATGAAAGCATTATAATCCTACGAAGCTTTAAAATTACATTTAAAATTGTTTAGAATCATAATAATATTAAAGCTTTTAATTTTGTTTAAAGCTTTCACAGCTTTCTGTAGTGTATCATCAACCAAAATCTAGAAACGAACACAATGTAATTATGAAAAATGATACACCGACCCTCGTATAATTTTATTTCATTTGATCCATCTACATTTGTAAAATATCTCCGTAATTATATTTAATATCTAACAAATGACCAGAAAAAAGTGCGTACAAAAATTAATAAATATTTTCGACAGAACCCAATTTGGTCCCACAAAAAGTTGTCCCAGCACTAAAGTTCTATCATCACACTGTTACCAGTTTTATTAAAAAGTTCCGGGAGAACTTTTTCGTTGATAGAAAAGTCGGTTCAAACAGAAAATAGTCCATAATGTTTCTGAAGCCAAATATATAGGAGGCATTTTGAAAAGAGCTCCACACACCTCCGGTAGAAAAACTGAATGAAAAGTTCAAAAAGTTTCTGACAGGAATGCTGCTAAAAGTTTAGAGGCCAACAACAGAGCACGAAAACTGAAGTCAAGTTTTCTAAAACTAATTTTCTTCATTATGCAAGAATGACGCAACGTATATTCTTTAAGATTTTTCCAAAATTCCTGGTCAAAAATTCTATGTTGTTGATGCTCGAGGGAATGTTGAACAAAAGTTCATGACCCATAAGGAGTTAACATTTCCCAAAAGGTTCATGGTATGGCAAGCAATATACAGTGTCGCTAAAAGAAGAAGGTTCAAAATTAAAATTTTTCATTAAAAATTGAATTTTTCACAAAAAATTGAATTTTTCAATAAAAATTGAATTTTTCAATAAAAATTGAATTTTTCAATAAAAAATTGAATTTTTCAATAAAAAATTGAATTTTTCAATAAAAAATTGAATTTTTCAATAAAAAATTGAATTTTTCACTAAAAATTGAATTTTTCACTAAAATTGAATTTTTCACAAAAAAATTGAATTTTTCACAAAAAATTGAATTTTTCACAAAAAATTGAATTTTTCACAAAAAATTGAATTTTTCACAAAAAATTGAATTTTTCACAAAAAATTGAATTTTTCACAAAAAAATTGAATTTTTCACAAAAAATTGAATTTTCAAATTTTTCACAAAAATTGAATTTTTCACAAAAAATTGAATTTTTCACAAAAAATTGAATTTTTCACAAAAAATTGAATTTTCACAAAAAATTGAATTTTTCACAAAAAATTGAATTTTTCACAAAAAATTGAATTTTTCACAAAAAATTGAATTTTCACAAAAAATTGAATTTTCACAAAAAATTGAATTTTTCACAAAAAATTGAATTTTTCACAAAAAATTGAATTTTTCACAAAAATTGAATTTTTCACAAAAATTGAATTTTTTCACAAAAAATTGAATTTTTCACAAAAATTGAATTTTTCACAAAAAATTGAATTTTTCACAAAAAATTGAATTTTTCACAAAAAATTGAATTTTTCACAAAAAATTGAATTTTTCACAAAAAATTGAATTTTCACAAAAATTGAATTTTTCACAAAAAATTGAATTTTCACAAAAATTGAATTTTTCACAAAAATTGAATTTTTCACAAAAAATTGAATTTTTCACAAAAAATTGAATTTTTCACAAAAAATTGAATTTTTCACAAAAATTGAATTTTTCACAAAAAATTGAATTTTTCACAAAAAAATTGAAATTTTTTCACAAAAATTGAATTTTTCACAAAAAATTGAATTTTTCACAAAAAATTGAATTTTTCACAAAAAATTGAATTTTTCACAAAAAATTGAATTTTTCCACAAAAATTGAATTTTCACAAAAATTGAATTTTTCACTAAAAATTGAATTTTCACAAAAATTGAATTTTTCACTAAAAATTAAATTTTTCACTAAAAATTGAATTTTTCACTAAAAATTAAATTTTTCACTAAAATTGAATTTTTCACTAAAATTAAATTTTTCACTAAAAATTGAATTTTTCACTAAAAATTGAAATTTTTCACTAAAAATGAATTTTTCACGAAAATTGAATTTTCACTAAAAAATTGAATTTTTCACTAAAAAATTGAATTTTTCATTAAAAATTGAATTTTTCACTAAAAATTGAATTTTTCATTAAAAATTGAATTTTTCACTAAAAAATTGAATTTTTCATTAAAAATTGAATTTTTCACTAAAAAATTGAATTTTTCATTAAAAATTGAATTTTTCACTAAAAAATTGAATTTTTCATTAAAAATTGAATTTTTCACTTAAAAAAAATTGAATTTTTCATTAAAAATTGAATTTTTCATTAAAAATTGAATTTTTCATAAAAATTGTATTTTTCATTAAAAATTGAATTTTTCACTAAAAATTGAATTTTTCATTAAAAATTGAATTTTTCACTAAAAATTGAATTTTTCATTAAAAATTAAATTTTTCACTAAAAATTGAATTTTTCACTAAAAATTGAATTTTTCACTAAAATTTGAATTTTTTACTAGAAACTGCATTTGGACTTTCACCTAAAAGCTTCTTTATATTTTTTGATAAGTTTCAAGATCTTTAATAATTTTTTGAGAACTGCTAAAACTATTAAATATTTTTGTTAAATAATTTAATTTATTTTAAAAATAATTTTCAAAATGGACTCACTCTTTCATCGCTTTTCTTTTCAATTCCCTTTCATTTATTTAAGTGTGTTTTAATCTGTTAAATGGTGTGTAATCGTGTTTGTAATTTATTTCTGTAGGACTTGTGTTTGAGACCATATTTTGTATTTGTTTATGTCGGGTCTTTTCTTTACATCACAACCTTTAAGATTTTAGCTGTTTCATGATTAAGACTACTTACAATAGTTGTGTGGATTATAATTAAGAATAGAAATTGAAATTTGTTAGCAAACATTTTATATTATTCACAATCTTCTTCCATTATTGTATCGCCAGCCCAAACAATAGGACGACCCTTTTGTGTGTTAAAAAGTTTTTATTTGTTTTTTTGTAGTGTTGTGTTGTGAAATAGATAAATAAAATTAATTAATTAGTTATGTCAAACAAATATTTAGATAAATTAAATTTAGATAAAAAGTTAATTAAATTTTAAGTTATCGCTCGCTAATTTATTGAAAATGAAGCTAAAAAGAAGCGTAGTTTTTATTGTTAATTTAATAATTAATTTTATGTTGAAATTTTGAATTCTAAAAATGTTATGATCACTAGACGACTCACAAGGTGAATTTTCTAGTTTTATAAATTTTCCTATTTTGTGATTCAATTCTAGCCATTTTATTTGTTTAAGATTTTCCAGCTTTTGATTTAAGTTCTTTTTTCTAATTTTGGGAAAATATGTATATTTTTCTAATTTTTGAGAGAGATATATATATAGAGAGAGAGACAATTAACAATGAGAGATAATGTTTTGAAATGTTTTAATTAAGGAATATTAGTATATATAAATGTTATAGCACGACTAATTAATGTCAAAAGGAATATATAACAAAAATTAGGGAAATGTAAGAAAAATTATAAATATATATGTGAAAAGCTTAAAGCTTATGAAAGCTTTTAAGAAGCTTTTTAAGAAACGTTAGGCATTTTAAAAACATACTTAAAACATTTAGAAATGTTTAAGTGTCTTAAGACTTCTCAAAAGTATATAAAAAGTTTTAAAGCTCCTTGAAAACTTTAAAGCTCCTTTAAAGCTTTCAAGCTTATTTTAATTAAATTTTTAGTATTATGTTTATAACTTTTCTTTATAGTTTCATTTATCATATCTGTCTTGATTAAAGCCTTTTTCAGATATTTTAAATAAAACTATTTGATTTTGCAAACGATTTCAATTAAAAAAATGTTAAATGTTTAGTACTTTTACTAAAAATGTATTAAATAATTTTAAAATTTATTAAATAAAATATTTTTTCTAAAACAAGCTAAGGGATTAAGGGATTTAAAGAAATTTATCTACAATATTTTACTAAACACAATTTTTTATTTAAAAATATTAAAAAAAATACAAATAAAAATTTACTTTTGAGATAAGAAAAGAATCTTTTTTTGGGTACTAATTTTGCACTAAAGAAAATTAAAAAAAAATTACTTAAAATTGATTTTTTTATTAAAAATTGGATAAATAATGATTCAAGGCATTTCAAATAATATTTTCCATTGCATTTTTATTGAAAAATTTTATACAAATTCAAATTTAGTAAAAAATGTTAAAAAAGGTAAAATTAAAAATTAAAATATTAAATTTCAGTAAAAATTTTAATTTTTAATAAAAATTTCAAAAATTTCTAAAAATTTCACGTTTTTTTTTAATTTTAATTTGTAGAAAAAAATTTAAATGAAAGAAGTTGAATTTATTATTTCACATCCTATAAAAAATATATTCTTAGACCAAATCAAAATCCTGGTCGTTTAAGCTGTATCCATCTGTTTGTTGGATTCTTTCTTAGGATAACAGTAATTATCCGAATGAAATGCGGTCAGATTATTAATATATGGACTCCACCAGAATGGGGGTTTGAAGTGGATCTATTCAGCTGAAATTCAGCATAATGATCTAATTAATTTTCTAAAAAGGTGGCAACATTTATTCTTTGTATATAGCTATAGCTTTATGCGAAATAACTTGAAGTGTATTTTTTGTCTGATAATCATTTCTGTGAAAAATGTCAAATTTTAATAAAAATTTAGACGAATTGGGATTTTGGGTATTTCCACTCTGAAAATGGGAATCTTTCTGAATTTCAATCTAAATTAGGTGTCCTCTAGTCCAATTTAGCATTTTTTAAAGATATAGAAAAGACAGGTAATTATGGAGGTTCTCTGACTACATCCCTGATCTATTGAGGACCTGTACTCCTACAAATCAATTCGTAAATATCTCAGCTCTAACGATGTTTAATTTTATTAAGATGTCATTAACGGTTTATTTAAAAATGCCATATTTGGAAACACTGTAGGGCCTAAAATGGGCTTCTACAGGGTTAAGAGAAAGATTTCAAGAGCGAGTAGAATTATATTGAAGTTGGCAAAGTAAATTATTATTTTGAATAATTTTTTAGTCAAAATTTAAACAATTAAAAAATAGCAAAAATAGATTTTTTTGGAAATATTTAGCTAAAATTCAAAATACTTTTTACAAGCTTAAGACGCTATAAAATGGTAGTAATTAAAGCCTTTTATCAAAAAAAAATCATAAAATTAAAAAAAAACATGCTTTTTGTTAATAAAACATCAATTTTAGCTAATTTGAAATATTTATACCAAAAATTTTTGTACAAAAATTAAAACGGAGTGTTAAAAAGAGAAGTAACATACCTAAAGACTACGTTGTAGAAGAAAACTATATGCCAAATATTATTTAAAATATTATGATGATGAAGATGTAATTAATATTATTATTTTTTAATAACTTTTTTTTTGCGGTTTTAAATTATGGAAATAAAGGAAATTCTGATCGATATAAAACAGAACTTATTTAATGAGATTTAAGGAAAAATATGATATATTATTAACATTATTTAGCTATTGTAACAATATTATGTTTAAATTTTTTATAATAATATTATTGTTGTTTGTAACAAAATAACTACAAAAATATTATGCACTATTTTGTAATTTAAAGGGTGAAAAAAAGTACTTTCAACTACTTTTGTTATGAATTACAAAATTTTCGGGAGATAATAATAAACGAATAATGATTCGAATAATGAAAAATAAATGTTATTTTCATAATTTTATAATTCTTTTTCATAACTTGAATAATTTTTTTGTTTAAATGAGATTTTGATATTTTGAATTTAATTTTTATATATAAATTGTTTGCTGGGATATTTTGATTTGATATAATATTTGTTATATAACACTATATATAAATAAATATGGTTATTATATGGTGAAGAGAGGAGTAGGAGGACTGACTGACTGTTTTGATTATATATTTATCATGTTTTGTTTAAAATTTTAAATTAAGTGATTCAAGCGATGCTAGTGATGAACGCCTAGATAAACCTGTATTGGCAGGACAACTGACCAGTGATGTGGTGCCGAATAGTTTATACCAGCCAATAACAATGCCATTCGATAAATCAATTTGATCTAGCATTATCTGTGCCACACCCATGAAAACTTTCTTTTCAATGCGGCCATAATCACCCCAAACGGTAACCTAAATAGAAAAATATATATTTTTTTATTAATTTTAAGAATTTTTCTAAAAATCCCCGCCCAACTTACTTGTAAAACACAGCCTTTAGTGTTACAGTGCTGAAAAACCAATTGTTGTTGATACAATGGTTCCAAAGTACGACGAGCGGTTGAGGTTTTCATTTTATCTATACATTTTTTACCCGAAACCAAATAAACTTTAACATAAGGAGCCGGTAGCATTTTTGATGTAGGTTTTTGCTATAATTACAAAAAAATTAATTATATTAACAACACTTTCATCGAATTGTTAATCAAATTAATTAAACATTCAAAACTTCAATTTAAATACCTGTAATCCTCTTGCTCTTATAACTTCCACCTCTAGACAATTTTTCTGACAGCACAACGACAATTGTATATCACCCAATGAGGGTGCTCCCAAAACTTGTCTGCCCACTAATTGTCCCGGTCCTAAACCTTCCACAAATTGATTAATTTGTTCATCGGCTCTAATGGTTGGTGAATATCTATATATTTTTCATTTTTGTTTTTATTTTTATTTTTGAAAATTAAAAAAATATATTAATATCGGTTCCTTAAATGAAATTTTATTAATTTAATAAATAATAATGTAAAAAATAGATTTTAATATTTATAAAAGTTAATATAGTTTTTCTTTAATTGTATAATACACAGGGAGATATAGAAGGCAATTTTTGAAAATTTTATTAAAAAAATTGATTTTTGTTCATTAAAAACTTTTCGAAAAAACGTGCATTTTAATGCTAAAAAAAAGAGATAAAATATATTTTGGCATGCAAGTAGATAACACTGAGAGAAAAATTTGTAGAGAATTGATATTATTTACAATATTATGTTGAAATCAAAAAATAAATTAATGTGTTAAAAATTATCTGTAATCATTTAAAGATATATTTATATATCCGATTTTTTATTTTTTCAAATTTTTTCATTATGTTGAAAAATAACCGAAATGTTCTTGAAGAAACAATTTTATCCAAAATATCCTTAAAAAATCAAATTTTACTTTATATAACATATTTTCGTGAAAATTATTGTAAAAAAGATAGTTTTCCATGAACTTTTCATGAATTTCCAAAATACAGTGCCGGTAAAAATAACAAGTTCCCAACTTTTAAATTTAATATATTTTTTTGCTTGGCTTTTACTTGCGTTGATTCAAATCCGCAACTGCTAATTTACAGCAGTTGCGGAATATAAAGAAATATTTTCAATATCCGACTGTATGAAATTTTCTACTAAACATTTATCCAAATTTCTAATTTATTAAAATTTTCTTTTAAATGTTTCTCTAAAACTTATTCTGGAATTTTATCCAAAATTTTTTTACTGAAGATTTATTCAAAATTGTATTGAAGATTTATCCATCAATTCCTATTCAACTAAAAGATTTTCAATTTGCATTGGGTCGAGTGATTGAGCAGGTCACTTTGTTATATTGATAGAATGATCTGAAAATCTTAATCTAGTCTTTCTGTTGTAAGTTTGCGGTAATTGTCTTGATGGAATACCCATGATAAAGGCATATCCTCTTTTGCATGCTGTTATTTTCACCGACACTCTATACGTTCCTCAAAAGAAAATCTTAAGAATTCTAAAAATTTATCCAAAAATTTTTATTAAGAATTTATTTAACATTGTCTGTCGAAAATTTATCCAGAATTCTCTATTTTCTATTCCATAATATTCAATAAAATATTATTCGAAAATTTTGTATAAATTTAAAAAACGAAAAAATATTGAAAATTTATAAGAAATGTTATGTTTAAAAACTGTGCGAAAATATGTATCGAAAATTTTTGTAAAAAAAAAATAAAATAAAAAATATATCCCAAATTATCTATTAACATTTTGTTCAAATTTTATTCTAAAAATTTATTCAAAATTTTGTATAAAATTAAAAATTTATCCAATTTAAAATTTACTATTGAAAATTTGTCCAAAATTTTTTGGATATTTTCTTAAAAAAATGTATCCATAATTTTCTTCATAAAATTTGTCCGAAATTTTATTCGGAAATTTTCTTAAAAAAATTATCTGAAATATTCTTTAAAAAAATATCCGAAATTTAAACTTTACCCAATTTAAACTTTACTATTAAAAATTTACCCAAAATTTTCTTTAAAAAAATTTTTTTGGAAATTTTCTTAAAAAAATGTATACGAAATTTTCTTAAAAAATGTATCCGAAATTAAAAAAAAAAAATATCCAAAATTTTTTTAAATATTTTTTTTTTAAAAATTATCCGAAATTTTCTTTAAAAAAATTATCCGAAATTTTCTTAAAAAAATTATCCGAAATTTTCTTTTAAAAAAAATTATCCGAAATTTTCTTAAAAAAATTATCCGAAATTTTTAAAAAATTATCCGAAATTTAAAAAAAAAATATCCGAAATTTAAAAAAAAATTATCCGAAATTTTAAAAAAAAATGTATCCGAAATTTTCTTTTTCTATTAAAATTGTATCAGAAATCTTTTTCTAAATTTATTCGAATTTTCCGTAAAACGTTTCTAAGAAATATGAATGAGAAATTTTCTGTTAAAATTATCTCTGAAATTAGCTTAATCAAATGTTTTCTGTAATTTTTACCAAAAACAATTTTGAATAGAAAATTTATTCGAAATTTTCAATAAAAATTTTTCCTTTAAAAATGTATTAAAAATTTGTAATTAAAAATTTATCAAAAATCTTAAATAAAATTGTTTCCATATTCTATATAAACTATATGATATTTTCTATTAAAAGACATTTTTAATTTGTAATTCGAATTTTTGGTGTTTCACTTATTTCTTTGATTTTTATTTTATATTAATTAAAAGAAGTCAAATTGACTTCTTTAGATCATCTAGTGTGAATACCTGTAAAAATAAATATATGGAGAACTATATGTTTAGCTTAAATACTGTTAATAAGTCGAATCAGTTTCTTCATATTTTAAGGAATTAAATCAAATAAGTTAATATGATAAAGTTAATTAAAAAATTAATAAAAAAAATTTAATTAAAGCTGATTGAAATGACGATTTGTTTTTCATTAAAAAAGTCTTATATAAATATTTAAATTTTAATTATTTACAATATTTTTAATGAAATTATTATAAAAAATAAAGTGTATGTATGTGTAGGTGCAATATATCAATATATGTGTGTATATCAATACAATTTAATTAAAAGAAAATAGCAAAAAAATCCATCAATAAATAAAGCAAACCATATAAAAATGCAATGAAACATATACACTTACAAAAAAAAAATCAATACAATTTTGGCAAAATAAATTGAAAAACTTAAAAATCAAATCGAGGCAAAAAATCATAATAAAGGCATTTCGGTATTTAATTAAATTAATTAAACTTTTGTTCGCATATACATTAAGACGTGTTTGTTTTTATTTCCTATTCCTTCCTTAATGGCTCAGAAGCATCAGACACAACAGCAATAACAACACTTTAGCATCAGAGTTTATGGAAGTTTTTACTTAAAATTAATTATTTGAATTTTTATTGATTAATTATTAATTAATTGCGATCAACATAAACACTTAAGAGAGAAACACACTGAGAGTAAGAGAAATAGAGACACATAGAGACATATATATAGAGAGAGAGAGTTAAGAAATACAGTTAGAAATTAATTTATAATACAATTTTTTTTAATTAAATTACATTAGACAAAGTTTAGAATTTTATTATAAAAAAAAAACTTAAATGAAAATTTTCAAAAACGAAAAATTGTCAGACAACGAAAATAAAATTGAACTTAAATCCATTTTATGGAAAAAGGGGACACATTTATTTCATTTCTTAAAATTTTTTTTTTATACATCGAATAGCCAGGCAAATATATACTGAGTGTGATTAAAACAGCTTTTTAAAGAGAGAAAGTTAAAGAGAGAGAGAGACAAAACTCTCCTAATATGCTTTTTTGATATGTATATATAATATATATATTTTTTTTTGATATATAAACTTACGATGAGGCTTCAGAGCTGGGTAATGAATTTATACTACCGGTACGATATTGCATCATAGATGTCGATGGTGTTACTTCAACAGATCTTTGTATACTACCAGCTGAACCACGCGATTGACGTTGATAATGAATTGGATGTAATTGATGAATATGATGAGATGTGTTAGAGGTGGTGTTGTTATTGTTGGTTGTAGTGGAGTTGGTGGTTGTAGTGCTACTATATTGTGCCTCATTTTGGTCTGTTAGGTAAAATAAAAATATTTCGGAATATGTTTTTGTTTTTGTACTTTCCACATTTTTTTTACGAAATAAAAATTTTTGAGTGTTTCCTGAGTTTTCTTACTTTTTTTAATTTTACACCACTTTAGGAGTTATTATTAAAAACAACTTAAAAGCTACAAAACATAACACTTGTTCCTAGGAATTCCGAACATTTCCGTTTTTTTTTAACACAGATTAATTTGAAATTATCACTTAATTCTATTATTCGCGATCCCGTTTAAAATAGCGTTGAAGAAAAACCTCTTCAAAAAAATATTACTACAAATTAGAAGAAATCGAATAAAATAGTTCTTCCCTAAAGCTTGAAGTTTGATCCCTGTTTGTCTCTGATATATATAACAGATGTCAGATTTTTAAGAGAAATTCTTATAAGAGAGGGGAAAAGAGTAAAGGAAAGAGCGCGAAATAAGATAGGCTACGACCCTTTCTTTCTACTAACACTATAATCAGTATTAAGAATTTATAGTAACAAGGATCTCGATCACTAGTCTATTAGCCGCTAAAGAACAATTAATAAACTGAACTGTTTTCGATAAAAAGAAAACAGGATTCAGATCACAGATAATTGAGAAAAAAAACTTTACGGAAACTTGATGACCATTTGGAATTTAGATTGGTAAGACATTTTTTGAGAATCAAAGCCTTATTGTAGACAAGTCTACAAAAAAACTTCTAATCAGACATGAACCTGATAAGGAGTGGAGAAAACAATGGGAAAATCCATTCAAATTATGTTTTTTCAAACTGTGCGGAAACTTCCCAAATTTGTCTTTTGTAATGAAATGTTGTCCAATTATAAAATCAGTTGAGACTGATAAATCTTTGAAAAAGGACGATGTTCAAATTAAAAAGCATTTAATCGTCTAATTGTTGTTAACCAACACAATAGGGAGAATTATGCGCAAACTACAGTAAATCTGTTGGAAATAAATATCGAATAAAATATTTGTTTACATTTGACATTTATACAAACTTAGAGAGCGTGTGCTCAGGTTCGTAATAGTGCAACAGACAAGCGATTTGTGGTCACGTATAACATTGGACATCATTCTTTAGTAATTCTTACTTTGGCGATTTGATCTTTTTTTCTGAAACTGTTTTGTGATTTCTTGCAAAAAAATTCTCCCGCTCATTTTCATTTTATCTTGATGGAGCGTGTTTCTCTAGTTATTATAAATAAACACGTGGATATATTTGAGTAACTCTTCCTTTACAGATTTGATATTCATTTAAGTCTATTTATTCGAACATCAAACTGATCATAATTTGAAGTAGTTTCTCTTTCGGGCATACTTTTTATGATCCGCAGGTTTTACGTGCTCTGCACCTGACTACAAACATTTTTGACAGAATTTCTATTTGGAACATCTCGAGATTTTTCTTGGCTTTTATTTACTGTCGGTAGATATGCTTGAGGATCTATCAACTACTTTAATATTTTCATGATCTTATCATAATTATGTGGATCTCTTGATTCCTGGTCATAACATTTGAATCAGTTCATTAAAGGACATTAGTTCTTAGCCGAATTTTTTCAAAATAAATCAATTTAATAAAATTTCACATGCTGCTCCTCCAAATTCGACCACGTTGGGTATGTCGATTTTTTAAAAATTCGTTAAAAATTTATTTAAGAATTGCGACAACATTTTTTTATAAGAAGTTCTTGAACATCTCTATAAAAATATGGCAACAAGTGTGGGTTCCCTTTTTTAAGTGGGAAACAGAAAATATTACTCAAGTTAGCGTTCATATCTTTACATAATTCTTACTTGATGGTTGTATTTTGTATTCCTTAAATGTCTTATATGGAACTATTAACAAAAACTTTATCGAAAATGCTAGAAACTTTTGCCATTAATTGCAAGATCGTCATAACTTTGAAATCGCAAGTTTCAACTTAACAACTTAATAGTGAACAGTTATGCCACCTTATAAACAAAAAAAACTATTAAAATATATCGATTACAAAATTTTAATTTTGGAGTTAAGACTATCTTGCTGCAAATGAGCTTTATATATTTTATTTTGTTAAGGATCTCTGATATTTTAGATATTGCGAAAAATTTGTAATTTACTTCATAAGCGGCGCTTTTTAGCCCTGTGTCACGATTAAAATTTAAAAATGACTTAATTTTAAATTCTCCTTATTTCAATATGCAGTTCCTCATCTGTTACAAAAACAAGCTGAAGCCGATGTTCTGGTCGAATTCCATTTGTATTTCGAAATCAAAATATTCACAAATACTACCGAAGTTATATCATTCTAATCTGTAGTTAAACTGGCCGAGAGAGTCGAATTATTTAGCACATCGAACTCCATTCTTAATTGTGGTATTTATCCGATTTATGAACCGAAGTATTTATCTTGTCGTATTATTTAAAATTGTTAAATGACTTCGAATATTTACCTTGTCGGTTTAAGCGTCAAAGTATTTATTTAGTGGATTTTAGATAAGAAGCAGATTTAGATCTGAAGTTCTCTGAATATAACAACTGGAGAAGAGCTCAATCGTCAAAACTTCTTTTCACTTTACAAATGTATTAGTTAATAATAAAAGATCCGAATTTTTTAAAAAATTGATTTTTTTAATTTTTGTAAAAATTGAATTTTCAATTTCGAATTTACTAATTTCAATTTCACATTTTCATTAAAATTTCGAAGTTTTCACAGAAATTTTGAATTTCAAAAAAATAATTTTTTTTTAATAACAATTTCAAATTTTCACAAATATTTCATATTTTTATAGAATTTCCATTTCATTTTCACTAAAATGTTGAATTTATATTTCGACTAACAATTCGGTTTTCACTGAAAATACAAATTCACACAAAAAACTCAAATTTTCACAAAAACTGTATTATTATATTATTTTCACTTTTTCACTCAAATATTCACTTTCACTAAATTATTTTCACTAATAATTCAACACATCACAAAGAAAAATTTTCCAAATTTTCATTAAAAATTTGAAATTTTCACTCTAAAAATTGAAATTTCACTAAAAATTGAAATTTTCACTGAAAAATTGAAATTTTCACTAAAAACTGAAATTTTCACTGAAAAAATTGAAATTTTCACTAAAAAAATTGAAATTTTCACTAAAAATTGAAATTTTCACTAAAAATTGAAATTTTCATTAAAAATTGAAATTTCACCTAAAAATTGAAATTTTCACTAAAAATTGAAATTTTCACTAAAAATTTCCAATTTTCACTAAAAATTTCCATTTTCACTAAAATTGAAATTTTCACTAAAAATTCCAAATTTTTCACTAAAAATTCCAATTTTCACTAAAAATTCCATTTTCACTATAATTTCCAATTTTCACTAAAAATTCCAAATTTTCACTATAAATTCCAATTTTCACTAATATGAATTCCAAATTTTCACTGTAAAATTGAAATTTTCACTAAAATTTAAATTTTATTAAAAATTGACATTTTCATTAAAGATTTAAATTTTTACTAAAATTTAAATTTTCACTGAAAAATTTAAATTTTCACTAAATTAATTTAAAATTTTCACTGAAAAATTGAAATTTTCACTAAAATTGAAATTTTCACTAAAATTTGAAATTTTCACTAAAAATTGAAATTTTCACTAAAAATTGAAATTTCACTAAAAATTGAAATTTTCACTAAAAATTGAAATTTTCACTAAAATTGAAAATTTTCACTAAAAATTGCATTTTCACAAAAAAATTGAAATTTCACTAAAAATTTGCAATTTTCACTAAAAATTGCAATTTTCACTAAATATTGCAATTTTCACTTTAAAAAATTGAAATTTTCACTAAAAAATTGAAATTTTCATTAAAAATTCAATATAATTTTCACTAAAAATTTAAATTTTGATCTAAAAATTGAAATTTTTTCACTAAAAATTCACATTTTTTCACGAAAAATTTACAATTCACTAAAAAATTTCACATTTTCACAAAACTTGCTCCTTCTTCCCTTACTAATAACTTTATTATAAAAAGTTGCACCTTTTAGCAGAAAATTGAAATTTTCACTAAAAATTGAAATTTTCACTAAAAATTGAAATTTTACTAAAAATTGAAATTTTCACTAAAAATTGAAATTTCACTAAAAATTTAAATTTTCACTAAAAATTTAAATTTTCACTAAAAATTGAAATTTTTACTAAAAATTGAAATTTTACTAAAAATTGAAATTTTCACTAAAAATTTAAATTTTCACTAAAAATTTAAATTTTCACTAAAAATTGAAATTTTCACTAAAAATTGAAAATGTTTCACTAAAAATTCACATAAAAATTTACAATTCACTAAAATTCACATTTTCAAAAACTTGCCCTCTTCCCTTACTGATAACTTTTTATTATAAAAAGTTGCACCTTTTAGCAGAAAAGTATATTGAAGAGAACGATTGCACTTTTTCACAAAAATTTATGAACTAATAGATGTTATGACAAAAAAGATGTTATGAGAAAAAAGTAAGTTAAAAAAGGACTCAATCTTGAAGCTGTTTTTCCGTGAACTAGTCTTTAACTTCAAATTGACTGCGGATAATATGTATCTAATTTTGCACAGAATTAAAATAGCAGTTTGAATTTATATCATAAACTAAGAAATCCGCTTTTTCCTCAGAATCCAATGTGTCAAGTTCATCAATATTTCATTATTTATGACTTCAATTCAAATGTAGATCCTCAACCGGTTCAAAAAACACTAAAGATATGACAATTTCACAGGTGTTTTGTTTACTATATTTGAAAAGTTTACTTCCCTAATTTCATAAATAAATCGCTATTTTTCTTTGCTTATTTTCGTAGCATATTATTTTTGAAAAAAGCTCTTATATATGAACTTTCTAGTAATAAATTTTAGTGCTTTTGGTCTTTGTAGTAGTAAAGTGATTTTTATTAAATTTGTTTTTTTTTATTTGGCGTAAGCTTTAGATTAAGCTTTATTAAATTAAAAATAAATTCACTATGTACAGCTTACCGATATTAATCCTGGTCAATACCTAAAATCATTATTTAGCTTAATTGAAAAATTAATTATATTTTATTAAAAATATATTTAGCTTTTACTAAAGCTTTTTTAGCGTTTTTAAGTATAATTGTATATAAAATAATCAAAAATATTAATAAATAATTAAACTTGTTTATAATATTAAAGTAAAAAGAAACTCCATGCAGTAAATTGTTAACAAACTTTTTCACAAAACTATTATTTTGGAAAATATATTTAATGTGGGTATTAAAATAGGAAAAAGAGGATAATTATGTATTAAAGAAATGTAGCGTAAATTGTATTTAAACTAAAATGTTTGTGATTCAAATTATGAAAAGTTGTATTTAAAATTAATTAAACTAGCAAAAATGCGTAAACTAAAAGCTTTTTTTAGAAAAAACGATGTAAATTAATATTTAAATTTTTATAAATTAAGAGATAAAATTAATGTCAAGTATTTATGTTTTGGTTATTAAGGATTTCAAGTCATCTTTGCAAAGAAAGCTTTTCAATTCAACAAAAGCTTTTATTTCTTCTTTTAAGGTTATGTATGGATAAGGAGTAAAGGGAGGCGGGAAAAAAGAACTAAAACTTTGAAAAGCTTTCTCCAAAGAATTGAGCTTTGAAATATTTTGTTATCATATAGATATATTTGTTGTTGCTATTTTTTTTAATTAGCCAAAGTAAAAGCCTAAAAATACGTATCGACTTTGGATTAAGATATCCGATTTTTTTTTAGTTAAAAGGATTTTTTGGTTATCAGATTTGTAAATTTACTTTTAAATGGATTGAGGGATGTGGTAATGGTTTCGCAAATTTGTTTTTTTTTTTCTTAATAAATTCTTAAAAACTTAATAATTACATTAGACTGATTAAAGTTTGAGATAAAGTTGTATAGTTTTTTCAATTTTTTTAAGGTTATAATTAAGCTTTCAGAAGCTTAAAGCTAATTTAGCATAGCTTTCTGTTAAAAAATGTTTCAATATAATAAATCACTTAGAACTAATGTTTATCATCATTAATATTTTATATAAAAATAATAAAATTAAAAAAAAAATAAATTAAAAAATGAAATTAATTTAAGAACTAAAATTTAATAAAAATAAATACAAAAAAATGATAATAAATAGAGATTTGCGAACCTGTCCCCACCACTACCGGCTCCGGGATCAACTAAGCCTTCGCCACCATCGGCTTCAGATGATGAGCCCCGTGATAGAACCGCTCTTATCTCACCTGGCAATACTTCTTCACTGCGATTCACCGTAAATGAGCTTTTACCCTTTTTTCCAAAGCCCATACGTCTTTTACGACCTTTTTATTATCAAAATTTTGACATTAAAAATTTTTAAGTTTCTTCTTCTTTGTTTTTTCGTTAAATTTGTTAGTACAATTAAAGCGAATTACTTTGATATTTTTTAAATCGGAAAAAATCTAAATTTTACTTGAAACTAAAAACGTATGAAACTAAAATGTCTAAAAATGATATCAAAAACCGAAATAAATGAATTTTCTAATTAAAACAATTAAAACTTAAGGGAAACAAATTTTAAATGAAATATTTGATTTATTACAAAAAATGTTGATTTTTAATAACGGCCATGACGAAAAATTTGTATATATAAATTTTTTTTGAGGATCATATGATTGTGGAGACACATAACTGTGTTTCTATATAATTTTTGATTGATCGATTTGTTTTTGATTTTGTTTGATATATACATAGTTGTATGTGAGGCATTAATTGGAGAAAAAGAAAAAGCTTACCTGTTGCTGATAGTTGGGAGGTGGAATTGGATTTTTTACCCATACCACTGCCACTTTTAGGTGAGCGTTCTTGGTCCAGAGCTCCTTTTTTACGGTCCTGTGCAGTGTCTGATAAGCTGCCGTCTAACAAAAAATAGAAAATAATTAAGAATTATAAACATATTGAGTATAAAGCGCCATCTATTACAATGTAGTATGAAATAAATAAATTAAAAGCACTATTTTGCAATAGATGGCGCTGGCAACTTAAATATTACTATTTAAATCTTCCATACCCTCCACTACTATCACATGATAATGTTATACTACTACCTGTCCCATAACAAAATTACATAGTCTATAGGGAAGTGAGATCGAAAAATTCTTAACATATATATGTTAATAAAAATAAAGCCCTCAAATTTCAGTTTTTCATTGAAGTTATTATTACAATTTAGAACTAAGAAAAAAATATTGCTGTAGTTTTAATCACTAGTGATAAAGTTTTGAAGCCCTTTCGGAAGCTTTTCCATTAACGTTTTTCTGAGCTTTTTTGTCACTTTGCTCCAAAAGGTAGCACATTTCCATTTTAAATCATCACACTTTTGGACACTTGTTTAAGCTCTTTAATTCTCACAACAAGCGCCCAATATCTCTTCACTGGCCTTGGTTTCGGACAGTTTGGAAAATTTGCTTCTCTTGATACAAATACCATGTTATTGCTTTTGTACTACTTAAGGACTTGTTAACTAGAGTGACGCGATACCAAGTCAGGCCAAAAATAAATGGAAACATTATAGAGTCTTATGAGTGGAGAGTTTTAGCTGTTATTTGATACCCAAAGTCCATGCAATAATGAAAAATTTAATACTCTTTTTTTCTCAGTGTAATCACTAGTTGCATTTTTTGTTTTTTACAGTGTATTAGCAATTAATTCAGTCCGAAACACTTGCTAATGTTATTAATATTTTAAAGCACTCAACATTCGGTGAATATTGACAGTCGCTCGAGAGAGGGAAATTACCCCCTTTTTCATGATTTGCTCCATTTGGATACTATTGAAACCAATTTTTCTCATAAATAAATGCGAAGGTTACAGATTCCCTTTTTTGATTTCTTAATGGAAATGACTTTCCATAGATCTGAACATAGAACGCTGTTCTCTTTGACATGTTAGGATTATTTCTTCCTCGAAATATGTAAAGGACTCTGTCCACGTTCTATCACTATCGTTCTTTGAGAAAACCAAAGAGAATTCTAGCGATTGCAAAAACTATAAGTAAATGGATTGGATTGGCTGTACGGCTAGAGGCAAACATAGTTAGAACTGACACTGTTGGAATCCGCAAAGGAACAGAGAATTGGGAAGACCATGAGGACGGATTTCTTGTAGGAAAGATACTTATCTGTATGCCTATTAGAGTCAGACTTTCAGGATTTTTGTTTGTTGAACAATTTTGCAGACTCTAAATAGAAAAATCCGGAATGAAAATACCCAAACATACAGAGCATTTTGTTTTCTAAAATTTTATTTAATATTAACTTTTCTATTCCGATATCACTTATTTTAGAGAAGTATTCAAAGAATCGAATATTATTATTTCTACTTTACCAACTTTTTATCAGCACTTTGAATTAATATTTGATCTTCTTTTTTATTCACTGCCTTCGGCTTTTTGTGCATCAACATATGCACTAAAATCATTCATCCAGCATCATGCATCAATTGCATTCCCAATCGATGGCCTCGCATCCAAATCAACAGGAGCATCACCAATCCGGCCGCAGGCGCATCATTCAGCGCCAGAAAACAGCACCAGCACCCGCACCGATGTAGCATCAATATTTGATGGAGTCTGCATGTTGTTTGATTATTCGTTGATGAGATTGATGTGGTTGTTGTAGTTGTTGTGAGATTTGTGGTTTGTATGATTGTTGTTGTAGTTGTTGTTGGTTGATTTGTTCCGTCAGCGTTAACGTTTTGAGTGGTGGTTGCGTCGTTAGTATTATTGATGGTGGTTGAATGTTTCAATGAGGCACGTTTATTGGGTGATGTGGAATTTGCGACACCATGATGGGAATTTGCAAAAGAGGAAGAAGAAGCAGTATTATTAGCATTATTACTACTACCAGCAACAACATTACCGGCAGTAGCAGTTGTAGTGCCAGCACTACCACTACCACTCCCACTGCCAGTTTTCACTGCCTGTTGTTCTAAAACTTCTCCCTTCCCTCTTTGTCTACTAAGATTACTACTACCGCTACCACTAACTGGCATAGCACTACCGCTACTACTATTGTATTGGCGATTCGTGTTGTGATGTTGTTGTTGTGATGTGTTGTGAGGAGCTGCAGTACGATCGCCGTAATCATCGTACTCAAAATATTCGGGCTGATCGTTAATACTGACGAGATTACTGCGATCACTGCCGGATTCGTGTAGATGTTGTTGTTGGTGTGTACGGCCACTCTGCCGTTTCGAGGAGGCAGATGAGGCCATGGCCGATGGACGTGGTCCCGAACGACCTGTATCGCCCACCGGTCCCGGTCGTTCATTGGCTGTATGACCATTGACCATGCCACCGTGCGACATTGATGCAGATGCGTGTGGACCAGGGCCCATGAGTGCATCATCGTCATAGGGCATGCGAGAACCCGGTTCGACGGGCGAAAAGTTGTGGGCATTTTGTGCACTAGGAGGATGCGGCAAATTACGACGGCGTTTTTGATACGGCATAGCCGCCGAACCACTGCCATATAGTTTATCATGAGTCGAACGGTCCAAGTCCAGCGACATATGATTCCGTTCCCGAGCCATATCATAGCGACGTCGGGGATCACGAAATTGTGATGGTGCTACACCGCGTCTCGTCCAACCCACGTCCGAGTCATAAGTTATGGTCACAATTTTATCGTCTGTTACCAGAAAATGCGAATGACTTAAAGGATTATTGACATCAACATTGGCCCCCATGTACGATTGGCGTATGTTCGTTTCCGAACCATAACGGCGTGATAGTTCATCATCGAATTGTGCCGGATAGACTTCATCTTCGTAACGTATGCGTCGACGACCCCAGCTTTTGGCATGCAAGTCATCATAGTCCAGAGAGCGCGATTGTCCCTCCTGAAACATTTTTCGCCGGTCCAGTGGTGTACGACCCGTAGGTATACCGATTTTGGGTTTCTTTAAGATCGAAGGCGGTTGAGCTTTAGCCTCTGCTATGGGAACGGCCGAGACTAAAGCATCTTCGCTTAGTTGACGGGACAAACGTAAAACCGACTGTGTAGGTAATTGAGGGGGAGGGGCCAACGAGGATTTGGCCTTTTTGTGCGCTGTTGGTGTGGGTGTATGGACATGATAAGTGGGTACGGCGCCTAAATCTAATTGTGGAGCCGTCAAGCCGCTAACAAAATGTTGATCCACACATTCACCGCACATTGCCGTATCGGTGGTGGGCAGTGAGGGCTCTGACGAAGAGGGCTGAAACATGGAAAGGGAGGGTCGTCGTAACAGCTGCTCGGCTGTATAGGGATAGGCGACAGGATGATGTTGCGGATGTGGATGAGCGTCTACCAAACAGTAGGGATCCGCACAGGCCCCTATGGTAACGCCGGATGAGACTAAGGCGGCATTAGTCGATAACACCACCGGTTGGCTGCCATTCTGGCAATGACTGCACGTGTTGTCATAGTGATCGCGTATGTAGCCAACATAGGATGAGGGTGAAGAGGATACCGTGTGGGCATGAGGTTGGCCGGCATCAACTGTTAAACCAAAATGTTGGGGATGCTGACGAAAAAAGTTCACCACTGGTGATGTTAGACGCTTAAGACCACGCATGGCAACACCACCACCCAAGCCGGCACCCATGCCGACGGCCTCGGCTTCCATGGCACCTAAAAGACTATCGGAAGCAAAACCTGGATCGGAAGGGAAATGCGTGAAATTGGCAGCATGCGGTTGAAACTCTGGGAATTGTATGGTGGGTATTGTATGTGGTGGAGGTGGGTATTGAGGTGGATTAAATGTATTGAGTTGTTGTTGTTGCATTTGTAATTGTTGTTGTTGCTGTTGCTGCTGTTGTTGCTGTTGTTGTGTTTGTGTCTGTATTAAAGGATCTTGTGTGAGACGTGGCTGTGTTACTAGTGTATTGCCGCCGCCACTGCTATTATCGATCATTGAGACTCGATGGTTGGCCGGCATCGAGAAAATATTGTTCGACTAAATCGCCGCTATTGTCTGTCACCATAAGTTGTGTTGGCAGTTGTGGTTGTGATTGTAGTCCTCCTCCTCCTCCTCCCGCTGCTGCCGCTACGGTTGCCGTATTCGGTGGTGATTCACTGGCAGCCAATTCGGCAAGACGTTGTAAATGTTCCAGCTGTTCGAGCAGCTGTATCTGTTGTGGTGTTGTTGCTGCATGCAAATGACGAAAAATTCACCACTGGTGATGTTAGACGCTTAGACCACGCATGGCACACCACCACCCAACCGGCACCATGCGACGGCCTCGGTTCCATGGTACCTAAAAGCTATCGGAAGCAAACCTGATCGAAGGGAAATGCGTGAAATTGGCAGCATGCGGTTGAAACTCTGGGAATGTATGGTGGGTATTGTATGTGGTGGAGGTGGGTATTGAGGTGGATTAAATGTATTGAGTTGTTGTTGTTGCATTTGTAATTGTTGTTGTTGCTGTTGCTGCTGTTGTTGCTGTTGTTGTGTTTGTGTCTGTATTAAAGGATCTTGTGTGAGACGTGGCTGTGTTACTAGTGTATTGCCGCCGCCACTGCTATTATCGATCATTATGAGACTCGATGGTTGGCCGGCATCGAGAAAAATATTGTTCGACTAAATCGCCGCTATTGTCTGTCACCATAAAGTGTTGGCAGTTGTGGTTGTGATTGTAGTCCTCCTCCTCCTCCTCCCGCTGCTGCCGCTACGGTTGCCGTATTCGGTGGTGATTCACTGGCAGCCAATTCGGCAAGACGTTGTAAATGTTCCAGCTGTTCGAGCAGCTGTATCTGTTGTGGTGTTGTTGCTGCATGCAAATGCATATGCGAAGGCGGATAAGCCGTCATGGGCAAAAAGTCACAGTCGTCCACTTCTATAGTGTTTGAGCGAAAACGTTCAAAGAAACCACCTCTGACGCCGCCGCCGTCGTCGCCGCCACCTAGACGCATGAAGCAGGGCCAGCAGTTGTTAAACTGTTGGGCCCAAAATAAGAGCGCCAATTACGTGGGTAAACTACTGTTATTTTGTGATAACAATATTATCAAAGTTTCAATGTTTATTTTTTTGTGAGTGTTTGAGAGAAGAGTTTTTTTTGTTTTTTTCATTCATGAGAAGAGTTCATTGTGGCAAGGTAAAGTGTAGAGTGTAGAGTGGTGTATTTGTAAAGTGTGGATAATTTTCAAAGGTGAATTGTGGTGGTGGTAGCAAAAAACACATGCAGAGAGTGTGAATATAAATAAGAAATAAGAAGAACAAAATAAAGAACAACGAAACAAAGAAAACGGAAAGAAAAGGAAAATGTAAAATAGAAAAAAGGAACGAAAATGATAACCAAATGACGTCCGAGTGGTGGTAGAGAGTAGGTGAGCATATGTTTATGTATATGTATATGCGTTTAGTTTAAGTGAGAGAGAGAGAGAGTGAATAAGGATGTTAAATGTTTGTTGGTATGTATGTGTAAGTAGGTGAGTGAGAGAGTATTTGTGGGTGGTCGTGGCACATTTAAAGGCATGTAAACACAAAATAAAGCGCAGGCGTCATTGAGTCGTTGGTTGAGTAAAAGAGTTGAAATTATAGTTGAGGTTTTTTTTAAGGTTGTTGTTGTATTTTTTTAGTTTTTAGTTTTTGGTTTTTGTTTTAAAACATACATAAAGAAGGGAAAACAATATAAAAAAGAAAGAAAAACACATAGTAAACATAAAGAAAGAAAATAGCATGTTTTTTTTGATATTTGTTTTGTATTATTTTATTGTTTCAATGATTTTCTTTTATTTTTCTGTTCATTTTTTTCTCTTTGTTTAGCAATTCGCCAAATACTGTGTACTTTGAGAATTTGTTCGTTTGATTTTGAGATTTGAAAAGTTCAGATTTTTTGTAGGTGTTTGTATATATATTTATATATTTTAATGCCAGCCAGATTAGGTATTTTACGGAATTTGTTTTTGTTTGGAGAAAATATTCAAAAATTTCTTTATTAAAAGCCAAAAATTACAAAAAAAAAGACAAAAATTTTGTGAAATTTTTAACTTAATTTACTAAAGCTTTAAAGTGTTGTAAAGCTTTGGCTTGTGTCGTTCCATAAGCCTTTTGCTCGGGTGTACTTTAAAAAAGCTTTCTTAAAATTCTTAGCTAATTATTTGGAATTTTCAGCAAATCTTACCAATTTTCTGTGTTTTAAAATTATTTTGAGATTATGAGAAGCTTTTTCTTTTTAAGTGTGTGTGAGAATTATTTTATATTATTTATTAAACTTTCAAAAAACTTACCTGAGACCTCTTGACCCTCGGGGCCTTTCGGATTGTGTGGAAAAAGAACTTGAAGTTACACTAACTACGGATTCCATATCGGAATCACCAAATTCACCCATAAAATCTTTGTCGGGCGATAGAGAATGACGTGGTCGCATACGAGTTTCCATCGAGTGCAGATCACTGTCCGAAGCACCGGTGTAATGACGTTCCCAGCCACCGCCACCGGTACTACGGTACAATGGCTGATGATGTGGCTGACGTGTGCGATGTCGTCCAAAACGGCCACCACCACCGTTACCAGATGATAAACGATCATCGAATTCCTGACCCAAGCGATCACGTATCATAGCGCTTCGTGACGTTTGGGGAACCTTTAAAGAATATGAAATAAATTACAGTTATTTAAAATTGTACAAATATTAAGCTTTTCCTTACCTTTGGCAGTTGTCTCTTTTTGGGCGAACCAGTCGGCGTGGCAGTCGCTGAGCGCGATTGGAAACGTTGCTGCTGTGATGACGATGAACCCACCCCACTATCGTAAGGTGTTATTATCGATGTACCCCCACCGTATGGCGGTATACTGCCTATATCGTGACCCCGATACTCAGGCGGTGATAATGAACCACGTCTGGGACTGGAACTGCGATAGTAACCGCTATGATAGGCATCACTTGGAGCAGCTGAATGACTACGTTGGCTTAAACTCATGCCACCAGGACCAGTGGTGGTAGCACCATTACGACGAAAGTAACCACTTTGTGCGCCAGGAGCCTAAAGTTTTTATTAAAACAAATTTTTAGGAAAACGGAAATTATGTTAGTAAAGGAAACAGGAAATTGTAAAATATTAAGAAATTCAAATTTAACGGTTTTGCGAAATTAAAATTTTTAGGTTAAAACAAAACCGTTTTTTTAAAGAAAATTATAACTTTTTTGTTTAATTAATAAAATTCTTTTTAAAAATATGACACTGAAAACTGGTTTTTTATTTTTTATTTATTTTTTTTTAGAAAAAATGCATTTAATCTTTAAAGAAAGCTTGTTAAAGTTTAAAAAAATTAAGTTCTTTAATGAAATATTTTAAGAAAATTTAACATTAAGTTAGTAGAAATAAAGTAGTAAAGCTTTTAATAGCTTCTCATTTGTTACAAAAAAATGAAGTTTAGCAAAAAGGGGAAAGAAAAGTTTAAAGGATTATTTTAACAAAGTGCTTTCAACAAACTAGGGTGGAGCTCCTAAGGGTTTGGAAACAAATGATTAGAGTATTTTAAATGAAAAGGGAAATTGATGTGAATTGATATAAAAATGTCTTTTATGAAAGCTTTTTAAAAAGCTATTTTTAAAACTTTATATAAAGCTTTTTTGTGTAAAAGCTTTTTGGAAATCTCAAAAGAGCTTGTTGGAAAGCTTTCATAAAGTTTTTTGGAAGCTTTTTTTTCTAAAGCTTTAATAAAGCTTTGTTGTGCTTATAATATTTCTAATTTTGTTTAGTGTAATTTTTTTGGTTAAAAAGCTTTAAGGTTTTTTATATTGAAAGCTGTATTTGTTTTGAATGATATTTCAAAAGCTCTCACAATTCCTGGACCTAATTTTTTGAACATTTTGTTAATTTTTGTTTCTGAAATTTTAATTTAGATTTTATGTTTAATAAAAATTTCAAACCTGATTGTGATAACTTTGTCCAATGCCCGAAACCGTACGATAATCACGAGCTACCATGCCGGCCACTCTTTTACGGCCCTGGGGTGACATATCACGTCTTGAACGACGTTCTTGTAAATCAATCTTCAAGTTTATTATTTTTTTCACAAAAGGACCAGTAGGGATTGATGATTTAGAGGGGGTTTTGATTATTTTTTAAAAAATGATCAAATAGAAGAACAAGGCGGGGATTTGAAGAGATAAATGGGTGGAATTTTTTTTGGGGGGAAGGAAAACATTTATGAACCAGGGCGGAGTTTATATAGAGAATAAAAAAAGACAAGATAATAGAAGAAAAAGTTTTGAATTTTTTTTAACATAAGAATTTCACAAAATCTTGACAACATTTACATTTTTAAAAAAAAGAGGTCCAACTAATTTAAATAAAAATAAAAATAAGTTTTACTTTTCCCGTGTTTAAGGTGTTAATTAGTGATTTTTGGTTAATGTTAATGTAGTTTATGTTTAATTTACAAAAAAGCTACTTGACATTATTTTTTATGTTAATTTTACAGTTAAAGCTTTAAAAGAAAAATTAAATATAAGAAAAATAATATGAAACTTAAAAGCTTTTTGATAAAAAAATGAAAATAAAAAAAGCTTACATGCAAAGTGCTTAAAAGTTTTGTATTTTTTCATATATATAAAAGTGCTTAAAGCATGTAGAGCATTTAGTTATGTTTAAAAAGAGCTTTAATTATTTAAGTTTATATAAAACTTTTTTTCTTATAAAAAGTTTCAGTTTTTCTATTCAAAAGTTAACGAAGCATGTGTTCTCTTGTTTGATTCTTTTTTATAAATGGATTTTTAACTTTTTTTGAAAGTTTAAAATTTAAAGTTTTTTTTTATACTTAAAAGTTAAATTATTTTAGTTTAAGTTTCAGTTTAAAAATAAAGTTTAGTTTTAGTTAAAATTACAACACTTAAATTTATAACCTTAAAAATTTGTTTCTCATACATTTTATTTTTAAATTTAAATTTTATAAAAATATTAGATTTTTTTTTTTAATATAAAGTTTATGGTTTTGAGAAGAAAACATTTGTTTTTACAACATCGATCAAGTTATAAAATTAAAAATGAAAAATTATTGATTTTAGAAATGTTGCCAAACATCTGAGAATTTACAAATCATTTGGATCTTAAAGGGCTTTGAAATTTTTGGAAAAATTTTAAAACTCTTTAACATAAAAAGTTTTATAAATTTTGAAAAGTTTGATTTTTGTGATTATAATTCTGGAGAACAGTATGATATGAGAATTTGTATAAAGTAATGAAGTGAATATGATCTTGTGTATATGATTTGAAAATTTATCTGAAAGAATCAATTCTAATTAAGGAATTAGTGAAAAAAACTCAGATATTCTTCGCCCTTTTTTATGCCATTGGAAAAATTAACCAGCTGGTTAAAGCCAGAGTTGATTGAGCAATGTCCGTCTGTTGTAAACATCTTCCCATCTACAATAATGATTCGATTATAACGAAATGGATGTTATTTGAAACTGGCAATATTGGTTGAATAGGAAGATTGTAATAGTTTAAAAAAAGCAAAATTTTGATTCACCCCATAATCAATGTGTCATATGGGTCTCAATTTTAAAGATAATATTCTGAAATAATAACTTTCATTATATATGAAAATGGAACTATTATTTAGCCTTATTTCCATATAAGACCTCAAATATAAAACGATTCTATTGAAAACTATCGCAATTATCTCGCTAACTCCATTAAATAAATAAAAACATTTTGATGAATATCGGTCCATATTTTAATAAAAATTTAAAAAATGTATCTAGTTTTACGACAATCGATTGATTGTCCATTTATGGAACCTGACTGGATAAGGTTTTCAAATTTATAAATAAAATCATATTTATTAAACTCTAAAAATATTTTCAACTTTCTTTAAATATCGTTTATATTTCCCATATAATTCCCTTTCCACATATCAGTTTTCGTTATGTCCTGTTTCCTGGTTCGGGAGATTAAACTACAAATTCTATATAAATGTGACAGCTGCTCTCTCGTCAATTTGACCAGAGCTGGCATTAATCCAATGTATTTGCTTGCTCATTCATTCAGACAAAGGCTGAAAGGGTCGGCATTTCTGAATTAAACCAATGCCATCTAGCGAGAAATAGAGTACTAAATAATCTTAATAATCAACTCTGTGATCTCTAGACAACATGGTATAAATTTGAGAAAAATAGTCAATTACTGGCTCACAATGGAACTAGTAACGGACAGTATGATTTTGATAAATAAAGTAAAGAGCAGATTACAGTTAAGTATCAATTTTAAAGAGGTATTACGACAAACTTATGTAAGACAGTGAGGAACTTTCGCGAACCTATTTGAGGTCTAAAATCTGTCAGCTGATTTAAAGATCTGCTAAATAGCATTGTAATTAAGACTGCTATTTATGGCTTATTAAATTTTCAAGTTGAATTTTAGCTTCCAAATGCAGGGTCCAATCAATCAGCCAAAACCTACCGATCACCTATTTTTTACGAAATAATGTTTTATGGTCATTAATGAAATGGATGAAATGATCATTCAACGATAACAATTAAAAAGAAGTTTTCAAGACAATTAACACACACATACACATTTAGACGTTCAAGAGTTTAACCAATGCGCCATAAGCTTTTAGAAAGTTTTCAAAACTGTATGTATAATAAGATCATGATCAAACTGTACAATTTTAAAATTCATGTTTTTGAAATTAAAAAAAAGAAACGGAAATGTAAAAACGGAAGTTTAAACTTTTCCTTCTCTAAATAAATACGATTGTTATTAAGACATAATTCGAGGGAGAGAGAGCGAGAGGGAGCAAGAGTTGTTATAGAGTTTAAGTGTTTAATTGTGTTTGAGAGATATTTTAGCTAACAAAAAAAAACACCCTTAAGCGTTATTTAGTTAGTATTAGTGTGTTAGTAGAGTTCATTTGTAACTGTATTTTTCGTTTTTAAAGAGAAATAAGTTTTCTTTTTGAGTAAAAAATAGAGAGTATTTTTGTATTTTACTTAAACGTTATTTGAGTTACATATACATATTTATAGAGAGAGAGAGAAAGTTATTATAAAAAAGAGAGAAATAGAGAGAGAGAGTTTTATTTAGTAGGTTTAACAACAATTGTTTAGGTTACCTCTGGAGGTGGTGTACTGGCTGAACTTCCCATGGATGAGATACTGGCACCATCACGTTGTGATATATAATCAATTTCAGACATGGTATCAGAATCACTATGACGTGATGTTGTACTGGGTGGTGATAAATGATCACTGGGTGTTAAAATCACTATATCCACATCTCGAGATGATGAATCATGACTGCGTAACTGCATTTTTTTTATTATAGAAAATGGTCGATGATTTTTTTTTGGTGGTGGTAATTTATTGTAATCGATTGATGATGTTGTTGTATTGATTGAAGGGATTTTTATTATTTTTTTTAAAGGGAGGAAGAGAGATATATAATGATCATGATATAGTGATAATTGATTTTAAAATTAAATTAAAAAAGTAAAAATAAAATTTTTAATTTATTTTTTTTAATATTAAAAAAATTATTATTTTTTAGTTCCAGATTTTTTTCAAATTAAATTTGTTCCCTTCTCAAAACCAAAACTTTGTTGTCTTTAATATTTCTTCCTTCTTTTTTTATAGAAAACAAAATATTTTAGTTTTAGTTATTTTCACAAAAAACATTATAACAATTATCGTTTAAAGGGAACAAAATGGCGCTATGGAAACGATATCTTTCAATTTCTGTTTTTTTTTTTTTTTTAATAAATCGTGTTTTTGTTGTTGTTTCTTAAATATTTATACATAATTTTTTTCGGGTTTTAACTCAAACTTCAAATACTTAAAAATGTTTTGTCTTTAAAATATTTGAAAAAAAAGAAAGAAAATTTGGTTTGAAAATTGTTAGGAAAATCAAGATCACATACGAGATATGAGGTATCCTGATGAGGTTGTAATTTATACCAATCTGCTTCATCATCCAATGAATGATGGGCCAAATCAATAACGACTTCGCCAATAAAGTCATTGGCGCCATAACGTACATAATCCCACAGGGTGACCTGAATTTGTTAAAAAAATATTTTTTTGATTTGAGAATTTTTTTTAACCCAAAAAAGTCCTTTAAAGAAAATCGGGAATTTACCTCTAAATATCTGCCATTTAAATCACAACGTCTTAAACCGGTATAAACAAATGTTTGACCCCAACGAGGTTCACAGGTATTGGCTAAAGTTTTCGTGCGTCTTTTAGATTTTGTACCGCGATCGGGTAAAAGGAACACCTATGACATTTTTCACATAATTTACATTACAATAAATCACTTCCAATCACTTCGGTTTTTTCTTTATTTTCTACTTACTTTTGCATAAGGATTGCGGGCAATACCAGTTTGACGTAATGTCAAACCAGTGGCACATACAATTGTTACAATCAACTGTAGCGTTGTCTGATCATAGCCCAATTTCATCTGTAATTCACCCTCAATATGCAGGGGTATAGGACCGACCATAGCTCCGGTATGTGAGGTTTGTTGTTGAAGGTGAAGCTGTTGTTGTTGCTGTAGTTGCTGCTGTGGTCCCAAACCCGAGCCATATGTATACGACGATACAGATGACGTATGCGCGGGCGGTGGTGGTACTGGATGACAATGATGATGATGTGAATGATGATAATGGCCCGCCGTCGTTGTTGCTGCTGTTGGTTGTGACGTTGAGGCCAATGATGATGATGTTGGTGGTGGTATATGCGGTGGTGTGTGTGTAATGCTACTACTACCGCTACTACAACTACTGACCGAATTACTGCTATTACTGGCCGCTGCCGATACGTTTTTTGGTCCCAAACGTTGAACTGTACTCTCGTAGGTGCGTACAACATTCGCACTGTGTCTTAGTGTAAGACCTCCTCCACCACCACCACCAACAATGCTGCTATTACTACTGCCGCCAACGACACTAACACTACTACCGTTGTTTGCATGTAAATCGGGTGATCCGGGTGATGTTATAAGAACACTCGGCTTATCACGATGTATTTCAAGATCATCGACTAATGGTGCTGTATATAGATATGTGATGCATATGTATGATATATACGTGTATGTGTGTGTGAATATGTACGTGAGTGTAGATACATATTTTTGGTGTTTTATATAAATGTGTAGGATAATAATGCAGGATGTGATTGGGAAGAGAAAAAAGAGGTGAAAAAATATAATTAGGATATCAGTTGTGCTATCAATTTAATTTTATGAAAAATTTATTTAAAATTATAATTTTCGTTAATATCAATTTGCTCCAATTCACCGTGAATTTCTAAAAGTGATTTATTTTGTTGCTGTTATATTTTTAATTATTAGAAAGAAAATTTTTATTCTTCCCACTACACCGATATCGAAGAGGTTAATTGGTAAATAATATGTTCTCAAAAATTTTATTTAATCGATTTGCCAGGCCTGAGAAATGTGGACCGAATAATATTTGAACTCTTCAATGACATCGGGAAGGTCAGAGCTGCAATATCAATAATATGCTTGATTCTAAACTACAATTGAAACTGTATATTTAAATGGTAAACAAAATAGTAACTGTAGTAGAATCAAGAATACAACTGGGAATCTGATAAAAAATTTAGATTGGTAATCTGAACTGGATTCTAAAATGGAAACTGAAGTAGAATTTTAAATCTTACGGAATCGGATCAAGAATTTTTACTAGAATCCGAACACAAAACTTACAACTACAACTACAATCCAAACTAGAATCTGAAATAGAATTAAAAATCTGTTCAAGAATTTGATCTAGAATCTCAACTTAATTTGAAGTTAAAATCTGAAACAGAATCGTTAGAAGAATCAAGAATTTGAATTAGAATCTAAACTAGAATTTGAGTCAGAACCTGAATCAAAATCTGAAACTTTCGAATTTTCACTAAAGAATTCGAATTTTCACTAAAGAATTCGAATTTTCACTAAAAAGTTAGAATTTTCACTAAAAAATTCGAATTTTTACTAAAAAATTAGAATTTGCACAAAAAAAATCGAATTTTCACAAAAAAAAAAAAAAAAAAAAAAAAATCGAAAAATTCAAATTCAAATTTTCACTAAAAATTCAAATTCAAATTTTTACGAAAAATTCAAATTTTCACTAAAAATTCGAATTTTTACTAAAAATTCAAATTCAAATTTTTACGAAAAATTCAAATTTTCACGAAAAATTCAAATTTTCACTAAAAATTCAAAAATTCACGAAAAATTCAAATTTTCAATAAAAATTATAATTTTCACTAAAAATTCGAATTTTCACGAAAAATTCAAATTTTCACTAAAAAATTCAAATTTTGTCTAAAAATTCAAATTTTCACTAAAAATTCAAATTTTCACTAAAAATTCAAATTTTCACTAAAAATTCAAATTTTCACTAAAAATTCAAATTTTCACTAAAAATTCAAATTTTCACTAAAAATTCAAATTTTCACTAAAAATTCAAATTTTCACTAAAAATTCAAATTTTCACTAAAAATTCAAATTTTCACTAAAAATTCAAATTTTCACTAAAAATTCAAATTTTCACTAAAAATTCAAATTTTCACTAAAAATTCAAATTTTCACTAAAAATTCAAATTTTCACTAAAAATTCAAATTTTCACTAAAAATTCAAATTTTCACTAAAAATTCAAATTTTCACCAAATATTCAATTTTCACTAAAAGTTCAAATTTTCACTAAAAATTCAAATTTTCACTAAAAATTCAAATTTTCACTAAAAATTCAAATTTTCACTAAAAATTCAAATTTTCACTAAAAATTCAAATTTTCACTAAAATTTCAAATTTTCACTAAAAATTCAAATTTTCACTAAAAATTCAAATTTTCACTAAAAATTCAAATTTTCACTAAAAATTCAAATTTTCACTAAAAATTCAAATTTTCACTAAAAATTCAAATTTTCACTAAAAATTCAAATTTTCACTAAAAATTCAAATTTTCACTAAAAATTCAAATTTTCACTAAAAATTCAAATTTTCACTAAAAATTCAAATTTTCACTAAAAATTTAAATTTTTACTAAAAATTCAAATTTTCACTAAAAATTCAAATTTTCACCAAAAATTCAAATTTTTATTAAAAATTCAAATTTTCACTAAAAATTAAAATTTTCACCAAAAATTCAAATTTTTACTAAAAATTCAAATTTTCACTAAAATTTCAAATTTTCACCAAAAATTCAAATTTTCACTAAAAATTCAAATTTTCACTAAAAATTCAAATTTTCACTAAAAATTCAAATTTTCACTAAAAATTCAAATTTTCACTAAAAATTCAAATTTTCACCAAAAATTCAAATTTTCACTAAAAATTCAAATTTTCACCAAAAATTCAAATTTTCACTAAAGATTCAAATTTTCACCAAAAATTCAAATTTTCACTAAAAATTCAAATTTTCACTAAAAATTCAAATTTTCACTAAAAATTAAAATTTTCATTAAAAATTCAAATTTTCACTAAAAATTAAATAATTATAATTTCACTTATATTCGTATAAAAAGTTTCTAAAAAATATTCACGGTGAATAGGAAATTAATATTATCATATAATAATTCCCAAATAATACAAAATTTAAATATTTTCGCAACATTTAAAAAAATTAAATAAATTCAGATTAAAATATACTTTAAATTTTCATAATACAAAACAAAATCTTTTTCAATGAACAAACATGGCTTTTTGTCGTTATCTACCTTTTCTTTGCACATAACGTCCACCACTGCTGACGACAGCACTGCCCGCTATATAACTGGCAATTGTATTGCCAGGTACTTTACGATTAGGCTGATTCGAAGCAGCAGGTGCTGGGACTGTTGCAGACGATGATTGTTGCTTTGAATTGACCGGTCGTGAGACGACCAATTCAACTTGAGCATCCAAACGACTTTCATCGATAATATCATAGACCTCGTCGGCCGATTTATTTTGTAAAATATGACCATTCCATTTAATAATTTCATCACCTTGAGATTTCAAAAATAAAGTCATCATTTACACACACAAACACACGCCACACACACATACACATGATGTTATGCAAATAATGAATGAAGAAGAATAATGTGAGAAAACAAAAAAAGGAGAGAGAAAATAAAAAGAACAAATTTGGATTAGTTATAAAATCTTTTAATGGAGAGTTTAAGAATCAACAGTGGGAAAAAATTGAAAAATATTGGCAAAGTTATTAATTCGAAAGACTTAAGGTTTTAATGAATTTTGGAAAAATAACAAAATCTGAACTAACATTTGAATTACAATCTGGACTATAATCTGAATTAGAATTTAATCTAGAATCTGAACTGGAATCTGAATCAAATTGATGTAGTAACTGAACTAGAATCTTAGTAAACATCTGAACTAAAAACTAAACCAGAATCAGCTATGGAGTCTGAATAAAATCTGGAAAATCATGCCTGAAACAATCTGAACAAACATCTAAACAAGAATCTGAATAAGTATTTGAATTAGGCTCTGTACTGAAGTTTGAACTAGAAACAGATTTAAAATATGAACTGCAAAACGATGAACCTCCACTAGATTCTGTATTAAAATCTGTACTTAAGTCTAAACTAGATTCTGAATGAGAAAATTTTGAAATATATTTTGAAGCAGAATCTGAACAGGAATCTAAACTAGGATCTGATCTATACATGAATTATAATATGAACCGAAACTTGTGTTAGAATCTGAACTAATATTTGATCTAAAATTTGAACTTATTTCCAAATCAGAATCTGATCTATGATATGAAATGTTATCTGAGCCAAAACCTAAACTAGAATCTTAATTTCAGTCAGAGCCAAAAACTGTATTAAAATCATTCATTAAAATTTGATCTAAATTTGATCTGAAATATAATCTGAACCAAAACCTAAAGTAAAATCTAAACTATAATCCAAACCAAAGTCTCAACTGAACTGAGAATATAGTCTAGAATTTGAACTAGAATCTTCAGTAGATTATGATCAAGTATATGAACCATAATCTGAACTAAAACCTAACTTGGATACTGAACTATAACCTCTACCAGAATCTGAACTAAAAACGCTATTTGATCTATAATCTTTTTTAGAATCTGAACCAGAATTTCAATCAGCTCCTGTACTGGAGTTTTAAACAGAATCTGAAATAGAATTTTAATCAGTTTTCTTTCCTAGTTCAAATGATATGGACATCTCTTTCTATTCATATAAATTTTTATTGAAATTCCTCCAATCGATTAGGATTTACAGAATTGTTTTCAAAAATTTTCCAAGTTTTACCCCACTGTATAGGGATCGTGGGATGTAAAAATAATATACTGTGAAAGTGTTGTTTCATTACCTGGTTTTATGTGGCCTTCAATATCTGCCACAGATCCTCTTTTAACTTTTTCCACTATAGCACCATAACTTGTTAGATGTCCAGCGGTACCACCACCACCACTACCACTACTACTGCCACCGATTATATGACTATTGTGTTCATAGGTTACCGGTTGACCACCCAATACTTTTAAGCCTAGAATATCTTCGCCATCGTAGTATTTACGTAATATCATATGACCAATCATGCGAGTATTGTCCGCCGATATTTGCCAATTCACTGGTTGCTATTTTTATTCAATTTTGTTTGTTTGTTTTTTTTTGTTTGGTGATCGAAATTATGATCATTCGAATCAAATTTGTGGATTTTTGGAGCAATAATTTTTGGGCAATTTTCGTTAAATGTTGGTCAATTTGATTTATTGTTTGTTTAAGATTTTTTTTTGAATTTTTGATTTGTGGAAGGGAGTTACGAATTGATTTTGGTTTTAATTTGTTTATGGATTTTTTTAAAGGAATCCAATTTACATAAAATGGAAAATGAAAATGTCAATATTTTTGTTTTTTGCATGATTTTTTTTACATAAATATAAATTAAATTAAATAAAATTAAATTAAGACAATTTATAAACTATTTTTTTTTTGAAAAAATAAAATTTATAAATTGTGGTTAGTATTTTTTGTCATTTCCAAAAATTATAAGTTATTTTAACAGTTTTTTTACAAAAGAGCTTTTTTTATCATCATTATCATACTTAAACTATACAGTAAAGGAAAAAATAATAATGACTTTGTATTTTGACAAAGTAATCGTTACAAGACTTAATGGAGATCAGAAAAAAAAATAAAGATCAGAAAAGCTTAATTTCTAAAATATTTATGTTTTTTTTGTTTTTGTTTCAATAATAACAGGCGCTTACATCGATATAGAACTTTTTTTTGGATTTTTATATAATAAATATGTATATTTGTTTATGTAAAAAATATTATTTTTATTTTTTATTTTATTTTGTTAGAGCTTTTTAACGCAATTTATGGCAGAGAACACATACGTATTAGAAACTTTCTGTTTTTTTTTAATCAAAATTATAATTTTTAAACGATATTTTTATATATAAAAATGCAAGTGCTGGGTGCTTAAAGTGAAAATAATAGAAATGTGTTTTGGGATTTAGAACATGCATGAGATGTTAAAGAAATTAATATTGTCCTCATCCGTGATAATTTTATTATTGCGATCTGCATTGGAGATTTAACTAGAATTGAGTTCAGGCTCCATGTCAGATTCTAACGGGGAGCCTGAACGGAAAGCTAAACCATAATCGAAACTAGAAAATAAACCAAAATATAGACCAGGATTCTAACCAGAATCGATACTTAAATCTGAACCTGAATTTGATCCATATACAAGAATCTTAACTAAAATTTGAACCAAAATCTGAATCTAAATCAGAATATGAACCGGAATATGAACTGGAGTCTAAACTAGAATCTGAACCAAAATCTGGAGTAGAATCTAAAATAGAAACATTGACTAATTTTGAAACACTTGATTCTGATCGCATAAAATATCAATTAAATTCCATCAATCAATCAACTACCCAAAAATGTTAAAGCTCTATCCCACGATATAGGGATCTAGAAAATTAAAGCAAACAATTTCAGATAAAAAATATAAAATGTTGGAAATATTTTATTCAAATTGAAAAAATGTTAAACAAGGTAGAAGTGTACAATATGACAATTTGACCTGTTTTAATAGCAAAATAGCTGTGAGAGCGAGAGAGATTGTGGAACCTACATGACTGTGTGTGAGATTTATAGCACGCTCTTGTACTCGCTTAAATTAGATTTCTGCCTAGGTCCAATGATGTTGGCTTCTTCTGGCCTTGATATCTTGAAAACCTGTCTAAGATAAAGTTATATCAGTAAAATATAGCACAAGCGAGCACAAGAGCCAAGAGATGTACCTGACTCTGAGATTAAAGAGAAATTTCTAATATCCTTGGTAAAGTGATTGAGAATTCAGTGCGCAGTTTTGCGATCGACAATACTGACTGGAATTTTGCTATAGGTTAACCGAGAATGAAGCACTACTTCTTAGTATGTGTGTGGTTAGCAATTAGCTGGTATGAGAATACACAAGGTAGATGCGACCTTGTACCTCACGATCAGAGGACAGAAAATTAGATCATTAACGTTGCTAAAATGCTGGGAGTAAAAACATTTCAATCGGCCACTGCAAGGATTCGCATAAAATTTGTCGCTCTAATTTTCTCCTTTTAGAACTAAGTGTATCTGAGATTCTTACGAAGAGGAAACATTTTTCCCTTCGGAATAGTGATGAAGACTTCGACTAGAAGTCGCAAAAGGAACAAATCCTCAGGAGTTGAACTGAGTTTCTACTGAGTTTTTGAAATGTGAACTACCAGTCACAAGCATGGACCTACCGTTGAATTCGACTAGAAGTCTCAAGCGGAAAAATTCTCTAGGAATTAAGTCTCTGTAAAGCTATTAGCCACATCCTTACGGCATATGTTTTTCTCTTAAGAATTGAGTGCGTCTATGTTTCTCACTCTAATCGACTCAATTTGTCCCTCATGAGAAGTGATTAAGAAGTCTCAAAGAGGAACAGCACTTCATTTGATTTAAGTCTCTGCTGAGCCTTTGACATTGACCAGCCACTAGCGTGAAGCAACCGTAGGAAATGCGATTGAAATGTGATATACATTTCAATAATAACCTCTTGAAGAGTTAATACTCTTTTTAATAGAATAGACTTTTGAATGCCGTACTCCCCTGTACTTACTGTGCATAGATTTCAAGGAGGATGTTGAACTCTAAGTTCTTCACAACGTCAATATCAACTCAAACAATTGTGAGAGAAAAGCCTCAACTATTCATCATAGTGCTGAATGGATGATCGAAATTTCTTCAGACAGAAGAAGAAATTGCATGGAGTCTCTCGCGTCAACTAGAGGATTTGGTTTTTGCTGATAAAATTTGTCAACTTGCGCACAAGTTATCCAACATGCAGGCAAAATTAGTCGACTTGAGTTTGAGACAAATATTTAGAAAACGAAAACCTGTAGAAATCAATAATGTAAGCGCAACACCAACACCATGCTGCAAGCCAACCAGTCGAAATGTGAATAATAGACTCAATTAGGTGTAAGCAACATTTGGATGACTGCAATCAATAGGGAATCACAAATATCCAGACAAAAGAAGTCCAGAACATTCAACGCATGTGTAAAATCAGCACTGTTGTATCGAAATGAAAACTGGTCAAGAGGTGCCCATAATGGTACAAATAAATCATAGGGAAACAATCAAATAGTATAACCAGAATGACGCTTGAGAGGAATCCTCAATGCAAAGAAACTACTGAATACGTTTGATACTTCAATATCAAGAACAATGATAAAGCAATAACGCAAGGAAAGGCGCAAAATCAAGAAGATGTTTTGTGGAAGCAATCTTGGGAGCATTGGAAAAAGAAAACGTTGAAGAGTGAAAGTTGGAATTGACGTCAGAGTAGCGTTCTTTTACCCAATCAGACTATGGAATGATGTAATATTCAATCAGTCGGAAACGTTATTTTTAAACGTTTTGAGCTCACGAGATATATTCTAAAAATAACTTTAATTCAAAATCAATTTAATTTCTTTAACAGAACACATTTTTCTATAGAAAATATTTACAAAGAGAATTGTTCAGTTTATTTTATATATATTTATGTACACATGTGGCAAATAATAAAAATCAGTGATTTAACATGCAACATTTTAAAGCCAACAACAATTAAAGCCTTTTGTGATTTAATTAAATTTAAAAATAATAATGAAATTGTTAAAAACAAATAATTGATTTAATTAATTATTTAATGATTGTAATGAAATTTGTTTATATATAAGTTTGTGTTAATGTGTTGTATTAATATGTATATATGTATTAATATGTATATGTGAATACAGATAATAAGTGTTTTTTTGTATATACAAACCAAAATGGGAAGTTATCATTATAGTGTGTTTTTCAAAAAGGGTGTTATTATGGTTTAATATTAAAGATAATTAACAAAATGTCTATAATTCTTTCCTTTTTGAATGAAAATCTTGTATTATGGACGTTATCACATATTTTTGCGTTTTAAAACATTTTCTTTTGAAGAAACAAAATTAACGGAAATAAAAAAATAAGATTAAAATAACTCAAAACTCAACACAAAACAGAGGTGAAAAACAGTTCCAAGTTGTTGAAGAAACACAGAGTATTAAACACTACAAAACGTTTTTGTTTGAAATGCGTTTCGAAAATCACTTAAAATGCTTTTAGTGTTTTTCGTTTTATGGATTTTCATTATCTTTCTGTTTTATCATAATTAACTACCTTAAGACCATCACCACGATTGGAATCTTCACTACTGGTAAATGTACTGCTGGTATCAATACCCGAATCCTTGGTGGCCGAATCTTGACTTCCCTGTCTCTCGCTATCCCAGGGGCGGGACGACCAGTTGGCATTGGCATTGTCATTTAAACTACTATTATTAGTGGCAGTGTTGTTGGCGCCCAATTTGGCGCTGGTCAATATAGTGGCCACACCCACATCTACCGCTGTCGAAGGTAATATGGTAGTGACTGGCGGTAGTGTTGTAAGACCTGGCACTAAAGGATCTTCATCGTCGTGAGCATCAAATCTAACTGTCTTTTTTATTCTTCTCTCGGTAAAACGTCGCGAATCTTGTGCTTTATTCGATAAAGTTGAGCCAGGACTGGGAAACTCATCTAGATAACCATCGACTAAGCTGCGTTCACGACTTAAACTACGTGTGGCCCCTTCAGAGGCTGATCCCGTTAATGATGCCATTGTAGCACTACCGCCCATATAACGTTCATATATAGATGTAGCTGACGTTGAAGACTTGGGAGCCAAGTGTCCCGTCTCGCCTATAACAATTTGTGGTTGTTTATGGTTGTGCGTATAATTACTACTACCTCCTCTTAAGGCTGCAGTAGCCAAAGGTGGTGCTCTTCGTACACCATATAATTTTTCGGCAGCACTTAAACCAGCAGCTGCTCTACTACTACTACTGCCCCCATCAATTCCAGTTGACAAACCAATCGTTTGCCGATCGTGATTTGAACGATTAAATGTATTACGTTGTTGTACATCCAAGCGTGCTGTACGTGTTAAAGGATATTTTTCCAGTCTTTCACGATGCAAATCGTAACGATCACGATCTGCTGATGAATATAAACGATTGCTGCTTGACAAACGATGATAGTCTGTGGCATAGGAGTTGCTAACACTTAATAGATCACGTTCGTTAAGACTTCGTTGCTGGCGCCAGGGTTCCGCACGCAAAGATGCTGCAAGATTTTCAAGAGTTGAGAATACAAGATTATGATGAAACTGTTGTTGTCAGTTTGTAAAATTTTTCTTTTTGTATGGTTAAGGGGGACTTATATGGTTATTATATTTGATCATGGTTTATATATATACTTTTTGTTGTTTTCAATTCTGGGTTGGGTTGGGTTTTTTTGTTTTTGTTTTGTCATTGGTATACATCCTCTCTTGTTTTTTGATATAGAAAATTATATAAATTGATTTGATTGTTTTGAGTTTATTTGATGGGTTATATAACTTTTTTAAGGACTTGGTGGGAGTTATTTCTTTATTTTATTTTAATACAGGATTTAATTACAAATTGTTGGAAATTTTATATTTTGTTAAAAAATGTTTGTTTTTAGACTTAAATCATTTTGAAATTTATTATTAATGACCAAATTACTATTGACCTCAAAAACCTTAAATGTTTCATTTTTTATTAATAAAATTTTTAAAAGAAACCTGATTAGATGGGATCTTGTACTCCAAAATATCTTGAAAATACTTCTGCTCTAACCGTAAATTTCATTAAAACATCTCTTAACTTTAAAAAGTTATTAAGTTTAATATAAAGAAATTCTTTTTAAAAAGTTAAAAAATTGGAGACCCTCAAAATTTGAACACCTTAACTGTCAAGGATCACTGAATGTGCTCTTGACTATATAGAACCATGATCTCCAAATCAAATTGTAAACACTTTAGTTTTATCATGTGAAATTTTATTGAGATTTTTCTAACGGTTTAAAAGTTACTGAATTATCACCCAAAGAACTTGTGAATGTTGTAAACACTTTTCAGGTCGCAATTTTTATGTTTTGGGTTTTATAAGGGAAAAATACTGAGGAGGTGTTTTTTTTAAATTTCATTCGTCCGTTAGACTGACTCTCCATGTGAACAAATGGCAGATCAAAGTTTTGCAGATATCTTGTCGAAGTTCCTCACATTTTGAAGTGTCTCACATTTCTCACTTTGGGAATTTTAACAAAGTTAATGGGGTATAAACTGAGTCACAAATACATCTTCAATTTCGCCAACTTGTAAAAATAAATTGAAATTTAACGAATTTTCGTATCAAGAGAACTGAATGCTGCAAACAGCCCTGAGCTAAGGCCTTAAAGAGATGTTGAGCTCTTGTTAAAAGAGAATGGAAGAGCATAAAAAAGGTGAAAGGCATTATAAAAACATTTATGGAAGGGTTTCCTAAAATCGGTCAATTAAAACTATTTCGATATATAACAATATATATGTACGTTATATATAGAATTTTTCGATCTCACTATTTATGTATATTATAGGAATATGCGTCAGTGTATATACAAAATTTCTTTTGTCTAAATATATAATAGGTGTTCAATTTTGAGGGGTCACCGGCTACGCCCCTGACCATATAGCACATGAACTCCTTCAGATAAACTCTGAAATACTTTTATCCATTTGAGCGGTTTAAAAATTACAAAATTATTTCTAAAAAATCGATATGAAAATGATTCCGTATTTGTAAAAAATTAGTTTTAAAAATTCGAAATTAAGTTCGAAAAATTATATTTTTTGCATACGATTTTTACCATTCGAAGTCAATAATATTTTGGTCCTTTTTTTGAAAAAAAAAAATTGTAAAAAAAATTAAATATAAGAATCTTTTTAAAACTTATTAATGAAAATAATTATTTTATACTTAACCTCTGGCCTAAAAATAAAACAAAATTCGATTATCTGAAATTTTGTGTAATTTTTTTGCGATTTTTGTGTAAAAATAACTTCAGTGTATTTTTGTGAGTGTCAGTGTTGTTGTAAAGATTTTGTAAATTTCGTTTGAATTGAAGAGAGTTTTATGGGAGTATTTAAGTTGTTTTTGTTTTAGGTGTGTTAAAGAAAAAAAGTTTTGAATTCGAGATAAAAAAAAATTATTAGATTTTTAAACAGCTTTACGATATCCATGCAAATTTTCCACATTTTCATAGCAAAAATTTACAATAAATTTTTTTATAAATTTATTTTGAGTTCAGACATTTGAATAATTCAAAATGAAAAATTTTGGAAAGGAGTTTATGGTTGATTTGAAGGAATATAAAGGATAAAATTAAAAATAAATAAAATAATTTATTAAAAAAGTGTAAAAGTGTTTTTTTTAAGATTTTGTGATAAAATGGCTGGAACAGGCAAGACAAGACAAGACAAAAATCATGTTTTTATTTAGGGAAATAAAGAAGTTTAGAGAAGTTTAAAGACAAGAGAAACAACATCAATTTATATATATTTTTGTGATTTTTTTTTCAGAAAAAAAATATTTAAAAAAGTTTTGATTTCAATTCAAATTGTTTATTCAAAATTAGGCAAAAACCAACACCTGAATTATTATTATACACAAACACATACACATTAAATTTGTATAAAAAAGATAAGAAAAACTTATACAAAAAGAAAGATACAAAGAAGAGCAAAGAAAAGTGTAGATTTTCACAAAAAAACTAAAATTTGTGCCAGAAAGAAGATTTTTGTTTTTTGATAATTAAGAAAGAAAATTATATATCAAAAGAAACACAATACATTGATATGACATTCCATGTATAAATTCTTTAAATTTGTTGTTAGTATGTTTTTGCCATTAAAAAAATTATAAAATAAAATTTTATAGAAAACATAAAAAATTTTAAATTCTTTTATTTGTAATAAAAAAATTGTTCTCTTACATTTGCATGAATTTGTAAGTCGCCGGGCGTTAATACACCACCAACAACAACACCAGAATTTGTTGTAGCAACACCACCAATTTTACCTGATAATTCAATCAACATTCGAAATACATTTTGGGAGGGCCGATCAGGAAGGCGTGGCAATAATTTATTATATTTTGGTTTGATATTTTATAATGCACACGACACACACACACACAATTGTTATAATATATTTGAAAAATATATATATTTTTTGTTTTGTTAAAGGTGAAGTTGGATGTATAGTTATTTTGTTGTTGGTGTGGGGGTCACAGGTCACACATAGTTTACAACACATATACACACACACAAAGTTGGTTTTGCACAGGAAGTTTTGCGATTTATTTTTTTTTGTTATTTTTTTAGTTGTTGTTGTTGTATAATTTTGGGAAAAAGGGAGGAAATATATATAAAAAATGAAAAAAAAGATATATAAAAATAAATTTAATTAATTTATTATTTTGAATTTATTTGATTTTATTTTTTGGTTATTTAAAAAAATGTCAGTGTACTTTGAGAGATTTAAAAATGGTTTAAAAAAATTTATACATATTTTTTATTAATTTTAGATTCATTTAAGAACACTTCTGAAATTGTGGAGAATTTGTAGGATTTTAATTTTTATTTCTATTAAGTTTTTTAGTACTGTAAAATAGGCATTCAACTCTTAAAAAATGATAGTTAAATAACTTAAAAATTAATCTTAAATATCACATAATAAAGTTGAAAAAATCTAGTACTTAAATTAAATCATATAATTCAAATTATATAAAAATAACTTTAAAATATCTTAACTCTAATGTTACATTCCAAAATAATGAAATGTTATACTTAATATTAACTTAAGAACCTTTTTTATATCAAAAATCTAGGATCCATTAATTTCAACATTTTTAAAATTTTTCTATATAAATCTTAAAATTCAGAATGGATTCAAATTTTTTTCAAATACCTATCAAAATTCATCAAATTGATTAAATTATTTTATCAAATAACAAAAAACATATTTTAATTAACAGTTAAGATTCTGGTTTAAGTTCTAATTCAAATTCTAGCTCAGTTTATATTATCAAGTTCTAGTTCAAGTATCAGTTCAGGTTCCAGCTCTACTTCTAGGTCAGTTTGTAATTCATGTTCTGGTTCATTTATTGAACGGTTTCCACTTCAGTTACTAATTCAAGCTTTAGTTTTGGTTCTGAATCAAGGTTTTCAGGTTTTAGTCCAAGTTCTATTTCAACTTTTAGTTCAGTTCTTGTTCAGTTCCAGTTCATTTCTAGTTCAGTTCTTGTTCTGTTTCATATCATTTATAGTGCTTTAAAATTATAATGATCTCAAGAGAACAAAATTTTCGATGTCCTAGATCAAATAACTTTGACTTTATTCAAAAGTTGTCTTTTCAAAAAAGACCTTAAATATAAGACAAGTCTAAGCATTTATTTGTAAGGAGGGATTTTACCGATAACCATAAAGTGAGCTGCGGTAGAACGTACTCGAAACTCCTCTTGAATACAGTAAATAACTTAGATATGTTTTTGTATTTGTACTTTTATAAAATAAAATTGTGTTCTAAAGTGAGACTTTCCAAAAACAATAAAAAATTTAATTAAAGTCTTTCAATAATTAATTTAAGCGTTTTGCAGCCGCAAAAACTTTAATAAATTAACAAATTTTTAAAAAGTTTTCCAAAACTGATCTCATGTAAGTCTACATTTTCAACATCAGTTTATTGTCTTTATTTATTATTTTTAATATAAATTTAAGTTGATTTCAGACATTAAAACGCCTGTTTGTCAATAAATTAATTTAATGAAAATGCAAATTGTATGAAAGAAAGAAAAAAATTTTGTACAACACAAAATCATCGTAAACAAAAATTAATTAAAATGAGAAACAGCAGCAGCAGCAGCAACAACAACAACAATTTCAATGGTCTGCATTAAAGTGGACAACAAATGAACTACAACAGCAACATTAACAAATATTGCCAACAAACAACCGCAACAGCAACATCAACAACAATATAAACAACAAGAAAGAAATAAAGAACGAACGACTGATGTTGATGATGACAATATATTTTCTCATTGTTAAATGAGTTTTATGTATTGAGTGAATATCTTTAGTGCTTTTTTGTTTAAAGTGACAAGTAAAACAAACACACACGCACAACACAAGCATACATACTCACTTACACATATTAAAAAAAAAAAAAAAAAAAACAGAAAAACACATTTTTACATTTCCCTTTTCCGCCAACTGTCTATCATTAAATTTATTTCATTTTAGTTAATGGCACAAAAAAAAATAGAGAGGAAAGAGCAAGAGGAAATAGGATGAGCGAACAAAAAAAGTAAAACACAAAAAAAGAAGCAGAAAAATGTAAATGAAACAACAAATATGAAATAAATTTATACCACAAAATGGTCCAGTAGATGAACAAAAAATATTTATATAAAAATATAAATAAATTAAAAATGTGTTTGTGTGTTAAGTTAAAAATAATGACTTAAAATGCGCAACTGTGCGTATGAGCAACTTTAATACAACATTTCACACAACAAACATAAAATGCACACAAACACATATACACAGTAGAAGAATATACAACCTCATTTGTGTCAACCATTTATTTACACGTTTTTAAATACACACAAATACCAATGAATTATTTTTCTTCCTTCTTTTCATTTAAAATATGCAAACACATACACACAAACACATATTTAAAAAAACTAGAAATATTAGGCACAATGGGCCCTATTTTAACCTATAAATACAGGATATAAGGAAAAGTTTTTTATATTAAAAATTGACTGACTGATATAAATGAAAAATTAATCGAAAATTTTCTATAAATCAAAAATTTATCGAAAATTTTCTATAAATCAAAAATTTATCGAAAGTTTTCTATAAATCAAAAATTTATCGAAAATTTTCTATAAATCAAAAATTTATCGAAAATTTTCTATAAATCAAAAATTTATCGAAAATTTTCTATAAATCAAAAATTTATCGAAAATTTTCTATAAATCAAAAATTTATCGAAAATTTTCTATAAATCAAAAATTTATCGAAAATTTTCTATAAATCAAAAATTTATCGAAAATTTTCTATAAATCAAAAATTTATCGAAAATTTTCTGTAAATCAAAAATTTATCGAAAATTTTCTGTAAATCAAAAATTTATCGAAAATTTTCTGTAAATCAAAAATTTATCGAAAATTTTCTGTAAATCAAAAGTTTATCGAAAATTTTCTTTAAATTAAAAATTTATCGAAAATTTTCTATAAATCAAAAATTTATCGAAAATTTTCTATAAATCAAAAATTTATCGAAAATTTTCTATAAATCAAAAATTTATCGAAAATTTTCTATAAATCAAAAATTTATCGAAATTTATCTATAAATCAAAAATTCTCTATTTATCGATAATTCTCTATAGAAAAATTTATCGAAAATTTTCTATGAATCAAAAATTTATCATAAATTTTCGATAGAAAGAAAATTTATCGTAAATTTTCGATAGAAAGAAAATTTATCGTAAATTTTCGATAGAAAGAATATTTATCGTAAATTTTCTATAGAAAGAAAATTTATCGTAAATTTTCTATAGAAAGAAAATTTATCGTAAATTTTCTATAGAAAGAAAATTTATCGTAAATTTTCTATAGAAAGAAAATTTATCGTAAATTTTCTTTAAAACTAGTTTTTTATCGAAATTTTCTTCATTAACTTAATTTCTACAACTTTTTTAATTGAAATTTAATAGTTTTTCCCCATGGTGCTAAATTTTATATATATATTTCTTGTTATTTAAAATTTATTTAAAGTTATGCATAATGAAACACATACAGACACACACTTAATATTCCAATTATATGAATAAATTTCATATTTTACACACACTCACATACAAAACCACTTAATTGTAAAAATTATTTCCATAATATACAAATATGTGTATGTGTTAGTAAACAAAAATATACACAGATGAAATTTATATGACAATATCTGCGATCAGCATAGGAAATTTTGAAGTTTTGAAAAGAAGAACATTTTTCCAGTGATTTATCTGAATTTTGTTGAAATTTCTATGACTTTTTATTTAAGTGAGAGAAAGAACGTAATAACTAAAATTCATTAAACAATTTATTGTTATTTTGACACATAAAACCGGCATCGTAAGAGAAAAATAGCCGAAACAATAAAAAGTTGTGTTGAAAGGAGGAAAATATAAAGTGTCACAAAATATTCGTATAAATTAAAGATTCACTGCATTATGATATTTTTTTTTTTAGATTTCACTTTAAAAGGGGAAAAATAGAAAAGAATAAAAATTATCAATGGTTTATGTGACAATTTTTGCGTTTAAAATAATTTATTGGAAATATGAGCCAAAAATGAAATTCCATGGAGAATTCACTATTGTGGTTTCTTTCTAAAATAAACCAAAACTGTATCGAATATTTTCAATAAACCAAAAATTTTTCTCTTAAATAAAAATTTATAATATTGAAAATATAAAACTTGCCAAATAAAGTGCGATATATACATTTCATAACACGTTTTTTAAAGAGAATTTATCGGATTTTTTCTTTGAATTTCAAATAAATTAAAATTTTCTGTAAATTAAAAATTTATCGAAAATTTTCTATAGATCGAAAATTTAAATAAAAATGTATCAAAAAATTTTTTCAAATAAAATAAACAATTAAATGTTTTTATAAATCAAAAATTTATTGAAAATTTTCTATAAATCAAAAATTTATCGAAAATTCTCTATGAATCAAAAATTTATCGAAAATTCTCTATGAATAAAAAATTTATCGAAAATTCTCTATGAATCAAAAATTTAGCGAAATTTTTCTATAAATCAAAATTTTATCGGAATTTTTCTATAAATCAAAAATTTATCGAAAATTTTCTATAAATCAAAAATTTATCGAAAATTTTCTATAAATCAAAAATTTATCGAAAATTTTCTGTAAATTAAAAATTTATCGAAAATTTCCTATAAATCAAAAATTTATCGAAAATTTCCTATAAATCAAAAACTTATCGAAATTTTTCTATAAATCAAAAATTTAATAAAATTTTTCTATAAATCAAAAATTTAGCGAAAATTCTTTATGAATCAAAAATTTAGCGAAATTTTTCTTTACATCAAAAATTTATCGAAAATTTTCTTTAAATAAAAAATTTATCGAAAATTTTCTATCAAAAATTTATCGAAAATTTCCTTTAAATCAAAAATTTATCGAAAATTTTCTTTAAATCAAAAATTTATCGAAAATTTTCTATAAATCAAAAATTTATCGAGAATTTTCTTTAAATCAAAAATTTATCGAAAATTTTCTTTAAATTAAAAATTTATCGAAAATTTTTTTATACTAAAATTTATCGAAATTTTTCTTTAAATATTAATTTTATTCAAAATTTTCTATAAATCATAAATTTATTGAAATTTTTTTATGAATCAAATATTAATACAACATTTAACATAAATTAATAACTAACAGAACATTTTCTATAGAAGCAATATTTTTCGTAAATTTATTGAGAGAAAATTTATCGAAAAATTTTTATGATTTTTTCTAATAATTAAGAATTTTCTATAAAAAGAAAATTCATTGTAAATTTTCTGTAGAAATAAATTTTCTCTTAAAAGAAAATTTCTCATTCTCAAATTTCTCTGCAAAAAAGATTTCTTGTAAGTTTTCTCTAAAGTTAAAATTTTCTCTTAAATTTCTTAAAATAATAGATAAAATAATTTTTTCTTAAAAGATTTTTTTTTTGTAAATTTTCTCTAAAAAGGAACATTTTGTATTTCTTTGCAAAAGCAAATTTGTCGTATATTTTTTGTTTAAAGACAATTTTTCGTAAGTTTTCTGTTAAAATAAAATTTTTCGTAAATTTTCTTTAAGAAGAATATTTTTCGTAAATTTGAAATTTTAAAACTTTTTTTTACGTTATTTGATCAATAAAGGAAGTTATATATCGAAACTTATACTTTGAAGTATAATTTCCTTTTTTTTGTGCACACATATACAGCTGCTATTTATGTGTGAGTATGTGTGTAGTTGTATATTACAAATAAATTTTATATAAACTGTTATATTTGATAGAATCTTATTGTTGCTGCTGTTGTTTTTGGTTTTTTCTTCATCATTTTTCTTTATTATATTTATTGTATTTACTTTATATGGAATTTATCTTTTGTTTTGATTTGTGGTTTACCGCATTTCACTAGAGTTTTTGTTATTTAGTTTTCTTTTTCTTTTGTATTTGTTGTTGTTGTTTCTATGGTCTTTTTTTGCTTTTGTTGTTCTCTAGATTTTCTAGTCTCTAACGTGACCAAAATCAGGGGAAAAAAGTAGTTTTAAACAAGTTAGAATGCAATATTCGGCTATGACGAATATTCAATGATTTAAAAAGTGATTTCGATATGTAAATTATGTAGCGTACATACACACACATATACATTTACACATGTACACTTTATAAGTCATAAAATTAGCTAAATTTTTAGCTGCCACTTTTTTTACTGAACCGATTTTGATTGCTTGTGGAATGATAGCGACGTATATATAACCAGATATTATGGCAAAATTTCATTCAATTTATAATGGAAAATTTTACGAATGATGCATCATATATCGAAACAATATTGCTGGTTTTAAACAGGACATTTTTTAGGACTATAGCCGAATTTCATTGAGCTCTGTCAATTATTGTAAATGTAAGCGTGTCAACAATAGACAGACGGACAAAGCTAAGTCGGCTCAGATTTTGCTTTGATGTAAAAATATATATAAATATTATGGGGTCTGAGATGATTCCTTTTCAGCGTTACACACGAAATGACAAATTAATTACACCCTCTTCACCACTTGTGGTGGTGTAGGGTATAAAAATACTAAAAAAAAAACTTACAAATAAGAAATAGAAAACTATGCCAGGGGTACGTGCTACTAAATCTTATTTTGTTCAATTTTTTTCTCGATTTCTTTTTTATAACAATTTCTCTGTTGAAGGTAAACATTTTATAATATTAGAAATAGAAGCAGAAGAAGAAGAAGAAAGAATAAACTATTCTAAACATAAAAAGTAAAAGTGGGCAAGAGAATTGTATGGAAACAAATTCAGAGGGTTGTTCAATAAATTGTAGATTTTGCAGAATTTTGCAAAGAAAGAAAAGAATTTAATTTCTTGATATTTATTGGTCGACCTTCGTAAAGTGCGTTTTATTACCTTTTATTTGTTAACCGAAATAGCCTTATTTTACACATTTTTTTTATTTTATATTTTAGTTCTTTTTTATTATTGTTTGGCAGTGACACACATTTTCGTATAAAAGACTTGAAAGAAATAAAAATGCATTTATTGCATTTTACTATTTACAATTAATTTAAAGAAAATGAATTTTACATTTATTTCTGAAATTTAGGACAATTTGTAAATGTTAAGAAAATTTAGAAAAAAATCTCAATTTATTAATAAAAATGGTAAATAAAGCAAATTTATAGAAAATAAGTTAATACGTGATCCACTAACAAAAATTCAAAATTTTAATAATTTGAAAAATACAAAAAAATTGTTCATGATAAAAATCTAAATCGGCAGTTGATCTAAACTCTTATTTGAATAACAATTTTCAGGAAAAATCAATCAAATCAAATCTTGTCATCAATCATACACTGAGAAAAATTGAATTTTCAATCATATTTTAAAACGACCTTTAAACAAAATAAAATATCCCTCAGTTTGGAAATTAATCTGTAACTTTTGATTGGACTGATGGATTAGCGATAAATTTGACATAAAAATGGTAAATACGTGTAGCATTATAACTTTTGAAGCCATAAGAACTCCTAGGCTAAATTTACAGGGGCGTAAAGTAGGGTATCACAGAAATTGAATTTACTTTATTACGTAGCAAAAATTTGTTTATCATTTTATCATCTTATGGCCCATGACGTGGCCTTTCAGTGCTTACATGCGTTATTTATCTCTTTTAGTTTATGAGTTATGTGCACTTTTTAACAAGATATTTAGTGAGTTTTTTAATATAAATCCATATGTATTACCTCGAGCTCAAACACTTAATTTCACAGGTAGCAAAATTTATATATCTGAGGTATCATCATGTTAAAATTCGTACAAATAAATTATTCGGATTAAACGTGACAGATTTATTTCCGAAAAATATCGATTCTTCATTTATGTGAATGGTCCGTTTGCTTAAAAGAGAGCGACAGTCGTTTATTGCGTAAGCAAGCTGGATGTTAAGTCTTAACTCCTGAGCCGGGAGCGGTTAATTTATATCATGTTTATGTTATTAGACCTAAATTTAAGACATTTTCAAATAGTAATAAGGAGTGATATTCAAAAATTCTAAAAGCACGTTTTCCATTAAAACTTTTAACCCGGGTATTATTGATTATTTGTTAAACATGAAAAACATTATGTCTCATGTCAAACAGATCCGAATATCTGTAGTTTGCCTGACTAAAATGAGCGACCAGAAAGAAGTGCTTTCTCAAATATTTAAATATTGTCAACAAAACCCAAACATGGTCCAACAAAAAGTTTGCAAAACATTAAAAATTATTGGGAGAATTTGTCGGTTGATAGAAAACCTGATTAACGTAGAAGTAGTGGTTCACATGATGTTTCTAAAGAAAACTTTTTCAAAAGAGCTACCAACTCATCCAGTAGGAAAGTTGCCCTGTTCGCTTAGTGCCCGGCACAGAAATTGAAATCATGTTATTGCTGTATAATGGATGATGAAACCTTTGCTCTAGCAGATTTTTCGTAAATTACTGATCAAGAATTTACTGTTGCTGATGCTCGAAGGAATGTTTGCGACTCAGAAGTAATCAAAATTTCTCAAAACGTTTTCCATATGTCAGGCAATATGAAGTTGCGACAAAAGATGTCAATCGTTTGTTACAACGGGCTCTATAAATACCGAAACTTACATCAAGAAATGTTTACAAAAACACTTCAAAATGTGTTTTCTTATTTTTGGTCTGACTTAGCATCCTGTCACTATATAAAGAAGCATTTAAGTGGTGCAAGACCAGTAATGTGGTATTTGTACCAAGAGATGCAAATCGATCAGGCTAAGTTTAGTGGAGAGAAATTGGGATTTTGTTAAAAAAGAATTGAAGAGTTCAAAAATGTTGTTCAAAAGTGCTTTAAACGGAGATGGTCTAACAACAAAGTGACAGAAAACAGGTTTCTTATAAAGATTCGAAAATTTTCATTAGTGACTAAAACTATAATTTTTCATTTTTTTCTAATTTTATATTAATTTCAATAAAATAAAAAGTTAAAACTAAAAGTTTGGTGGCTTCGTTTTTATTAACAGCTATGTATGTTAACAATTTTTCGTTCTCACTCATTATTTTCTCATATTGAGTTAATTTTTTCCCGCAAGAATTACAGTTTCTAAATTATTATCGTCATAATTTTTTATACCAAAATGCACTTAAATATTTAAGTCTAAATTTCAAGAACACTTTTCGCGAAAAAGACTCTAATATTTTATGCAATTTACAAAATTGCAAAATAATTTTAAATTAAAATTTTCGAAACATTTAGTTTTTTTGTTTTGCTCCCTAAATAAAGTGGCAGCAGATGTTTTATACATTAAATGAGTTAAAATGGGAACATAATGAAGGCGTACAAATAGAGAGAAAAAAAACTATAAATGTTTACTGACACACATACAACACACACACACAAATGCATATATTTAAGCATACACACACATATATATAAACATAGATATAAAACTAAGCTAAAGTAAATAATTTACAATCATACAAATACATTTGCAATCATTACAAAACATTTCATACACTCACACACAAACACTCACATATTTATTTACACTCAAACTTTTACACACACATACATATACAAATGTATATGTTCATCAAATATTCATTTAGTTTCATTTTCAATATTTGCACATACACTTACACATGCACACACACACATACATTTTTATGTTACAATTTATTTGTTTTAGTTGTTTTCTGTTTTTATACCCTACACCATCATTGGTGGTTGGGATATAACGCGTTTGTGCTTACGTTTGTAATGCACAGATAAAATATTGCTACTACCACTGCTAAGTATACCGTTCGACTCAAAATCACTTTCTGATTCGATTTTATGATGTCTGTCAGTCTGGCAGTCTATGTAACCCATTTGAATAAAATTCAGGTCGTTATTATGGTCTATTGAAATTGATGATAGGTTCATTATTTCATCACCCTATATAAATGTTCCTCCCGGAATGGGGTTTTAAGGTCACAAGAGTCCTTAATATAAAGCGATTTTCGCACAAATAAGTCTTATTATATTCTAAAATGATATAACAATTTATACGAGGATCAGTCCATTATTTCTCATAGGTCCCATACAACCCCCTTAAAAATATCATTTTGAAAGGCTTAAATCTCACATATACGTTGGTATTGTAATAAGAATTGGTCAATTAACTTCCTCTAGCTCCCGTATTATCCCGCCCAGGAAAAGTACTTTTAAAGCGCAAAAAATACTGCATATTTTGGTACTACAATATATTGCAGTACAAACTAGTTAATATATTTGAACGAGGTCCGATCATTAATTTATGACAGCTACCACTTATATTCAAAAATATGGTGAAGGGTATTAAATAGTCGGTCTTGTCCGACTTTGGCCTTTTACTTGCTTTTTTATTTTTTTTTCAATACAAATAGAGAATATTACTCAATAAAATAAAATATTTTTTCATTTCTTTTGATTTTTGCTTCTTGTTTTCTCCTCTATTGTATAATATTTACAAATCATATTTTTAAGTATTTGAAAATTCAAAAAAAAAAAAAAAATAAAAACAAAAATAAATAATAGACAAAATTAAAGGCAAAATAAATATTTCGCAAAAGAAAAAAATCTGTAAATTTTTATAATATTTTGCAATATTTTTAAGTGATTTTGGTAAAAAAAATCCGAAAAATACGTAAACGTTGCGAAATTATAGTTTTCTATTGTTTGAAATAAAAAAACATACAAAGTTTTAAAACACTGAGAGAAATATGAATTAAATGTAAAAGTTTTTCCCTTCAAATGATTAAAAAGTCTCTCAATAAAATATGATCAAATTATTGACGAAAAAATGCATTAAATTAACGAAACTTTACCGATGAAACTTTATGTCAAAAAGACATGTAGAATTAAAGTTAAATGGAACTAAATCAATTTTTGTAAAACTAGATACCATGTCATTTATGCTGAGTTTAAAATGAATTTCGTTTTTTTTCTTTAAATTTCGAACTGTGTTTTAGAAAAATATATTTTCTCTGAAAATTTGAATTTTTATTAAAAAATAATTTCTAATGAATTTTTATTGACAACTTGAAATTTTAATTTTTAATGCAAATAAAAAAAGGATTTTAATGAAAATTTTTAATACTTCAGCGAAAACTAAAGTTTTAGGTGAGAGAAAATTTTTAAAAATTTTAAATTTCAGTCAAAATTTTAATTTTGAATGAAGCAAAAATCAGATTTGTAGTAGAAATTTGAATTTTTATGCAAATTTTAAATTATATTGAAAATTTGAATTCTTTGTAAAGATTGGAATATTTAGTAAAAAAAATTCAATTTTTAGTGAAAAATTTAATTTTAGTGAAAAATTCAATTTTTAGTGGAAAAATTTAATTTTTAGTGAAAAATTAAATTTTTAGTGAAAAATTCAATTTTAGTGAAAATTCAATTTTTAGTGAAAAATTCAATTTTTAGTGAAAAATTCAATTTTAGTGAAAAATTCAATTTTTAGTGCAAAATTCCATTTTTAGCGAAAAATTCAATTTTTAGTGAAAAATTCATTTTCAGTGAAAAATCCATTAAATTCTTAGTGAAAAATTCCATTTAGGAAATATTTTTAGTGAAAAATTCGATTTTCGTGAAAAATTCAATTTTTCGTGAAAATTCAATTTTTTCTTGAAAAATTCAATTTTTCGTGAAAAATTCAATTTTTCGTGAAAAATTCAATTTTCGTGAAAAATTCAATTTTTCGTGAAAAATTCAATTTTCGTGAAAAATTCAATTTTCGTGAAAATTCAATTTTTCGTGAAAAATTCAATTTTTCGTGAAAAATTCCAATTTTTCGTGAAAAATTCAATTTTTCGTGAAAAATTCAATTTTTCGTGAAAAATTCCATTTTTCGTGAAAAATTCAATTTTTCGTGAAAAATTCAATTCTTTCGTGAAAAATTCAATTTTTCGTGAAAAATTCAATTTTCGTGAAAAATTCAATTTTTCGTGAAAAATTCAATTTTTTCGTGAAAAATTCAATTTTTTCGTGAAAAATTCAATTTTTAGTGAAAAATTCAATTTTTTAGTGAAAAATTCAATTTTTTAGTGAAAATTCAATTTTTTAGTGAAAAATTCAATTTTTTAGTGAAAATTCAATTTTTAGTGAAAAATTAAATTTTTAGTGAAAAATTAAATTTTTTGTGAAAATTTTAAAAATTTAATTTAAGTGAAAAGTAAATATTTTTAACAAATTAAATTTCTGGCGAAGATATAATTTTAGTGAAATTTTTACATTTAAAATTTTAAGTGAAAAATTCTGTTGTTTTAAAAAATTAAAATTTTTTTGTGAACTTTAATTTTTAATGGAAATTAAATTTTAGTGAAAATTTGAATTTAAGTGAAAATTTGAATTTAAGTGAAAATTGGAATTCTCTAATAAAATGTAAAATTTGGATATTAATTGTGAATGTTTTTTTGAAACTGTTTCAAAACAATATTTTACTTTTCAATTTTTCATAATTTCTCTCAGTGTTTTAAGTGCATGTTTATATAGATAATCACATGTTGTACATTTATATACATATAAATATATATGTATATGTATTATTCAAATATTTATTGATTGAACATATTTATTGATACATTGTTTTCGATTTTTTTCATTATTTTATTTTTGGTATTTTTAAAGAAAAGACTCTTAATTTGTGACATACCTTTTAAATTTAATCCACAATTGAAATTTGTTTAATTTTATTGTTGTTCTGCTTGTTGTTGTTTTAATGTTGTTTTATTATTGTTGTATCGAAAAATTAGTAATTTCACTTTATTTCCATTTCTTTTTGAAATTTTTATTAATTTTTTTATTTTATTTTATTTATTTTAATTTTAATAAAGTTTTGTTGTATAAAAATTTATATTTTAAGTATAAATAAAGTTACATTTTTAACAGTTTTATATTTTTTATTTTTAATAATTTTCATTAGTTTTTATTAGATAAATAAATTTTGGCATTTTGATCTGATCCTGATTGTTTAAAAGGGAATTTTATTTGTCTGTGTATGAGTATTGATTTAATAAATTCTATTTGCATTTTAATAAAATGGATCCTTGTTGATAGAAAAATCCTTAAAATGGGATTAGTATCTTGTAGATATTTAATTATGAAACGTATGAAAATACCTCAGGTTGCTTGATTAAAAATAAGTAATTAATATTAATCATACGTCACACAGTCTTTTCAAATTATTGCTTTTGGAAATAATTTTGTAATTGTAGAAACGTTAAAAATATTCTTATAAAATTTTTCACAATTAGAGCTGAGGTGTTTGCGAAATTATTAAAAAAATTATAGAACTTTTATAGATGCCAGGGATGTAGTCAGTGACCCTTCAAAATGCACCACCCAGGTAGTTTGATTATTTTAAAATCCACTGAAAATTCATTATTTAACGCCATTAAATTTTAGTTACATAAATCAGAAGTTGTAACTTTAAAATCTAATTGGCCTTTTTTCCAAAATGTTTCCAGTAATTGTCCACTGAAAACCCCATTTTCGTTCCGAACTATGTATTTTTTATTATTTCATAAAGAAATCTTAATGTGAATAAAGATTTAATCTGGATGAGTTTGAGGTCATAGAGCTGCCCAAAAGCTTCTTCTGAGAAATTGAAATTTCTTTATTTTTGTGAAAATTCTTCTTCAGGAAATTATAGTTTGGCTAAAAATCGAACCCAATATTAGGCTTTGCATAGTCAAAATTGGTTATTTTCATTATTTACATAAAATCGACTCAGTTAGCGTATTCCCGTAGCGTATTGTATAAAATGAATTTATATCGATTTTATCTTCAAAATTCAGTCATGTATTGTCTATGATTTGAATTTATAGATTTATTTCTATTTGAAGCACTGGAAGCGTATACGTAATATTAATTGAAGTAAAATATTACATTGCTCATACGTAAGAGTCTATTTAAGTAAGAAATGCTTTAAAAGATAATCACATAAGCGTATTTCTAATAAAATTTTTTATGGTCTATTTATATACAAAATTGCTGTTTTCGCCAATATGAGTTTAGACGATAACTAAATATATGGTGAATTTTTTAGGTGGCCACCGACTATTCAACACTTAGATACCTCCACTCTTACCGTGTAAAATTGCATTAAGATATCTTTAACGGTTATAAACTAAGTGCATTATTTTAAAATCATTGCATTTGGAATCATAATTGTTGAAATTACGATTTCAATATACTTCTCATACGTTAGAGTATATTGTAGAGAAAGGCCTCCTAAACTGTAAGAGAAAATGGACCATTAAAAGACACTTATATGAAAACCTTTAAAATTATTTTAGATATAACAAATCGGTTCAATTTAATATTTTTCTTAAACGAATTGTTCATCTTTAGGACCAAATTAGGTGCATAAAATCCTAGTTCCAAACCTAAACTCTTCTATACCTCTAACTGCCTTTAACTGCGATCATTTTTTAACGGAAGTGACTGATCGGATGTTAAGGATTCTAATATATTTCTACAACTGTACCGAGTAGCTTTTCTGTTGTTGTGATATTAAAAGTAAATAATGGACTAATAAAATACATTTCTATGAAAATCTCAAAAGTCGTTTAAATTATAGCAAATTGGTATTGTTTTAATTTTTTTTAGCACAAGATGCCTAATTTCTGGACCCTGAGTTCAACACAAAAAATTTGCTTTTATCTCTACGATCACTATATAAAACTTTGAACTAATATTGCAGTTTTAATTCCATTTCATTTTACATTAAAAAAAACTGTGTCGTATAATTAATATTTATTGAAATTTATTTATCATACGCTAGAGTATATTGAAGAGATTATATCAGATAGCAAAAATCTTCAAAAGACTGGTATTCGATTATGCACCTAAATAATAAACTCCAAAATCGCTAAAGTTACAACAATTCGAATCGTTTTCTAAGTGTTACACTGGTTGTCCAATTTCAGAATCTTATAGACAATTTCAGAAATTAGTAGAAATTTTTAGTTCAAGACTTAAATTTGCGGAGGTTGCAGATTTATTTACATTTCTTTTACATTTAAAATACTGTGAAAATCATACTGATATTTAATGAACTTTATTTCTTATACATAAGAATATATATAAGGGATATATCTCATAAACTATATTCTACAGTTGAGATTTTAAAAATACTTATATTTGGCCAGCACAATACACTTATAAAAATTTTCTGTAACGTTTAAATTATTAACGAGGTATCCAATTTCAAGACCTTGTGGACCAGTCTCCTTTAGATCTATAAATTTCCAATTCAAGAATTAAATTTGTGTATATCTCCGCTGTCATGATATAATTTTTCATTAAAATTACCTCAAGTTTCTAAAGTTACAGATTTAATTCTTTTTAGTTTTACGTTTGAAATACTGTGAAACGTATAAGTAATATTTATTAAATTTTATTCCTCATACGTAATATAAAACGGAAATCTACTTTAAACGGAAATACTTTTTATAGTTGAAAACTTCAAAAGCTGTTAAAATTCTTTAAAATAAAATAATAAAATAATTCAAACCGATGTATTCAGATTCTTTGACGAGATTTTAAAAAATCAATAACCAACTGGAAATGACCAAATTTGGAGAGCCACCGATTACGTCTTAGTTAGAATTCTATACTCCTTCAAATGAATTCAAATTTTTGGCGAATTTTCGAAAAATCAACAAACTTGAGGTGGCCAAATTTGGATGTTCACCAACTACAGCCCTGACAAGATAGGAAGCTGTACTTCTGGAAATCAACTTGTAAGCACTTCAGCTATAAACCATGTGAAATGTCAGTTATATTTAACGTTGCAAAACTTATAAAATTATTAATAAATTAATTTGGAAAATTTAAACAATTTTATTTCCCGAAATGCCCATTTAGAATCCTGTGGTCACATCCTGCTAAATCAATAAATTATTAGCTGAGAACTTAATCCTTCCAACACATTAATTATCACTGTGTAAAATTTCAATGAAATCGAATTAGAAGCATGTTGCTCACACGATAGAGTAAGAAAAGCAAAGCAGAATGGAACGGAATGGATAGATGTTAAAATGATTTGGAAAATCTAAAATATTTGTATTATTACGAGGTGCTCGAATTAGGACTCTGTGAACTATTCCCCGATTTAGTTTAAAAATTAAAATTTTTAAAGAGTTGCTATTTTGCAACTCTATTATTCCAATAAGACATTTCATTGATATCAAATTAGGACTTTGGATCTTATAGATTTGTTTTTATTTGAAGTTCTGGGAAGCGTATACGTAATATTTATTGAAATGAGGGAAGTATATTACTCATACGTTAGAGTATATTTACGAAAAATGGATTTCATAGAAAGAAAAGAAATGAACTAACTTTATGTGTCAAAAATAAGCGACTTTTAAGCTAAAATTTTCAAAATAAAGTTTTTTTCGAAATCTTATTATAAGAAATTAATTTCAAATTTTGTTTTTATTTTCTTGGAATTTTTATTTTATTTTCCTTTAACTCTGCTTCCTTTTTTACTTTGTTACAAATTAAGCAGGAAACACTAAAGGAAATCACTTCACTGGTAGTTGTAGTATACAAAATATATTTCCTATAATTTCATTTTTCTTATTTGATATTTTCGCTTAATACTCATACGCCAGAGGGCACTTGAAAAACATTTGCCTACATTTTGGTCTAAAAAAAATTATGCTTGTAATTTATTTAGATTTTTCGTGTTTTTTTTAATTTAATATTTTTTATGATTTTTCTTTATGTTTTTTTTACTTTTACTTTCGTTTTTTTTTACTTTGTTATTATATGTATGCAACAACAACAATAAAGTATAGCATTTTATGTTGCTGTTGTTGTATATGGAGGCATTTAGATGTATGTGTTTGGTTTATTTATATACATACAATTTTTCTTCTTTTACTTAAAATAGATTTCATTTCATTTTAACACTCACACACACTTTTGCATATAAAACACACACATATTTACAACTACACAAATACTTTTTTAAAGCATGTAGGATATTTTCTTTTTCTTTTCGTGTTGTTGTTTTTTCTTTCTTTTTGTTATTTTATGCCCACTAATTTTTTTTTTTACTTTTATTGATTTTTAACAAAACATTATAAAAATTTTACTTAAAAAATGAATTTTATATTTATATTTCTTTAAGTTTAAAAAGAGAGTTGAATATGCTTCAAATAATTTGGAAGTTCAAAAAGGAAACATATGTTTAAGGTCTTGATTTTTGGAAAGGATAATCATGGCCAAAACTTTTGAAATTGAGAATTTTCTATTTTTTTATTTTTTCAATTGATTATAATATTTTTTAAATAATTTATTTTACTTTTTTATATTTTTTTCTAAATTTTCATATATTTTTTAATTTTTTAATTTTTTAGTTTTAAAACAATTTTTTTAAATCTTTTCATATTTCCATAATTGAAGGTTGAAAACTTGTGATTTTTACGTTTAATAGTAAAATTTCTTGCTTTATTCTCTTTTTCAAGAATTCCATCAAGGTTAGAAAAAAAAATCAAAATTAATTTTATTGAAAAAAAACTCATTTAATTTTTCAATAATTTTATTTTTTTAATTCACTGGATATTTTCATTTCAAAATTTTTATTTTATTTCTTTAACATTAAAAAATTCTTAATTTTCATTTTATTTTCTTGAATTTGATTTTCTATTTTTTTTATACAAAATTCTTTTCAAATTTTGTATTCTCTTGTTTTATTTTTTTTTATTAAGTAAATAAACCGTAAAATGTTTATATTCTCTTTGCAAGTTCATCGAAAACTAATTTAAACTGCTTCGATTTCATATAAACCAAAAAACACACACATACACTCACTCACATTCACACAATTACCACAACAACAACAACACTCTCACTCTTCTTTCAATAACACCAGAGCTGAGAGAAATTACACTTGTAGTAGTTAATATAACAACAAAAAAAGAAAAAAAATACTCAATGGAAAATTTTAGTTTAAATTTTCCAATTGCAGAACCTTTACAACAAAAAGTAACAAAATGTAACCAACACTACGACAACAACAACAACTGTATTCACCAAGAAATGACAGTAAAAAGAAATCTGTGTTATAAATGTTAAAAAGGAGCGAGAGCGTAAAAGTAGCGAATCATTTGAAAAAAAAAAAACACTAATACTTATACACGAGTAAAATGCGAATGGAATATAAAGCAGGAAACAGCAACATCAACAAATGGTCGTAGGAAACAAGAGGAGGCAAAATCATGAGGAGTATTAATTGAAAACTATCTAAATGAAAATCTGAGGAACAATCTAAAAATGAACTCGATAGAGAACCTAAAATTGAAGTCGAAACAAATTGGAAATTCAAACAGAACTTGAAGCAGAATCGGAGAAGGAATCAAAGCCAAATTAATTTAAGTAGATTCAGAACCATAATCGGAACTGGAATCTGAACTGGAATGTGAATACGAATTTGAACTGGAATCTGAATAAGAATTCAAATTAGAATCTGAAATATAATAATAATAACAACTATCAATACTGGAGTCTGAACTAGAAACAATCAGAATAAAAATCAGAAACAGAACCGGAAAAAGAATCTGAACAGGAATAAAAATTTTTAAATGAAAAAATCTAACCTGGAATCTGAACTACAGTCTGAACAAGAATCTGAAATGGAATCTGTAATTCATCCGGAAGCAGAATCCTAATTAGAATATGAACAAGTTTCGTAACTGGTACATCAACAAGAATCTGAACTGGAATTAAAATTAAGATCTAAATAAGAATAAAAACTTTAATATGAATTAAAATCACAACAAGAATTTGAACTAGAAGCTGAACTGGTATCTGAACTAGAACTTGGAGAAGAAACGCAATAAATATCTGTTTGTACCTGATCTAGAAGCCAAACTATTATCTGAAATAAATTCCAAAGTAGAGTCCACACAAGAATTTGAACAAGAAAAATATCGAAAATTTGAAATCAAGTTTGAATAAGAATCTGAACTACAATTGTACTGAAACTGAACTAGAACTGGACTACAACTGAACCAGAACTAAACTACAACTGATTTCAATTTAATCCAAAAACTAACAAAAATTATTCAAAATTAATAAACAATTAAACTCAAATACAAATTACACATTTTAATTTCATTGCGTGTAAACCCCATTACGTATGATTAATTATTTACACATTAATCATACGTCTAGGAACTTAATGTAACCATCTCCTGAATGTATGCTAATAAAATTTACTACATAATAATATTATCGGTTCATTAGTTTTTTTCACATTATTATCATTGTTTCATCAAGATTTTGTTGTTTCATATTTTGTTAACTCGATTTTTGCTTCATCATTTTAACTAAAAATGAAAGCAAAAATAACAAGAACAACAACAACAACGAAATGCAAAAAAAGAACTTTCCAATGACAATGAAATTTTTTCAATTGAAATTCTTAAAGTTTTATTTGTAGATTTTTATGCATTTTCGCCTTTCACTTCTTTTCAATTTTAATACAAATGTTTTTATATTTCTGGCACAATTACATGTTTCTTAATGTAGGGTAGTATTTTACACACACACACACACATACATTCTCATACTCGAAACGAATGCATGTTAAAAAAACAACAAAAGAAAATGTGTGTTAAAAACATATGTAAAAATTCATAATAAACTGGAAAGAGATTAAAGAATATTACTCTCAGAGAGCAGTTTAATGGACTTGATGAGAGGTGTTTTATGGTCCTAAAAATTATAAGTTAATGTTTGTTATTGTTATTGTGCGTGGGAAAATCGTAAGATATGAAAAGCATGCGCTAAATTGTTTTTTGTTTTGCTTTCATTCTGTTTATTTTTGTTTTATTTTGTGGCATTTAAATCTGTTATTGTGAATTATTTTTGTTGACACTAACATTTTTTACAACTATTCAAATTGACAACCATGTTTCTGCTAAGCAAAACATATGAGTTTTCCTCAATGGTGAATTTATTTTAAGCTAAAAAGCTTTTATCGAAAAACAGCGGCTCGGGGAGAGTTAAATTTATATCGTTAAATCGTAATAGAAACTCATTAGTTAGTTCAGTTCAGTTCTAGTTTGGTTCTAGTACATTTCCAGTTCAGTTCTAGTTCAGTTCTAGTTCAGTTCTAGTTTAATTCTAGTTCAGTTTTAGTTCAGTTCTAGTTTAATTCTAGTTCAGTTTTAGTTCAGTTTTAGTTCATTTTAAGTTCAGTTCTAGTTCAGTTTTAGTTCAGTTCTAGTTCGTTCTAGTTCCGTTTTAGTTCAGTTCTAGTTCGTTATAGTTCCGTTTTAGTTCAGTTCTAGTTTGGTTCTAGTATATTTCCAGTTCAGTTCTAGTTCAGTTCTAGTTCAGTTCTAGTTTAATTCTAGTTCAGTTTTAGTTCAGTTCTAGTTCAGTTTTAGTTTAATTCTAGTTCAGTTCTAGTTCAGTTTTAGTTCAGTTTTAGTTCAGTTTTAGTTCAGTTCTAGTTCAGTTCTAGTTCAGTTCTAGTTCAGTTCTAGTTCAGTTTTAGTTCAGTTTTAGTTCAGTTCTAGTTCAGTTTTAGTTCAGTTCTAGTTCAGTTCTAGTTCAGTTTTAGTTCAGTTCAAGTTTAGTTCTAGTTTGGTTCTAGTACATTTCCAGTTCAATTCTAGTTCAGTTTTAGTTTAGTTCAAATTTGGTTCTATTTCAGTTCCAGTTTAGTTCTAGTTCAGTTCTAGTTCAGTTCTAGTTTAGTTCTAGTTCAGTTCTATTTAGTTCTAGTTCACTTCTACTTCATTCAAACATTTTTCCAGTCTTCTCTCATAATTTGTAATTATTTAATTTTAAATCTGATTTATGTGTTTCAAACAACCGACTAAGTTTTTTATCAAATATTCTACAAACACACACTCATTATGACAAAACTTTTATTTAGATCTAAAAACTAACCAAAACAGCAAAAAAGGCAATTAAAATCAATATGAAATATTTTGTTGCAAATATGAAAATAGAATGAGGCACATACAAATATTAAAAGTGTTTTATAATTTTCTCGTTAAATAGTTAAGATTCTGCTGACAGCGGAATGAAAATGGCACAAACATATGCTAAGTTTTACTTCATGTTTTAAATATCCCCCTCCTGCACACTTAAAAACACTTCTGACAATAACAACATCTCTTATAAATGACGTTAGTTTTAGTAAAACGTTCTAAGTGAATCCTTAATATTGTTACAACTCCAACAACAATAAACGAGCGAATGAAAGAAAAAAGTTTTATATTTTTTTATATTTTTAAAAATAAATCGTGGTAACGAAAACAACAAAAACCAAAAACTAAAACAAAAAAATTGAATGAAATTTGTTGTTGTTATACAAGTGTTGTTACAGTTTACAAAAAAATTAAAGCATACTTTTAGGGCAAAGTATTAAGGAAAGTAGGGTTACAGAAAGGAAGTTAAGTGAGGACTGTTCATAATGGTGCAAATACAATTTATGCAACCAAAAGAAGTTTCAGTTTTTATATAAATAAATGAAATAATCTGATTAGACTTGCTTCTTTTAGGATTTTTTAAGACATTCGTTTAGGCCTTTCTTCTACGCCTCAATTTGCTGTATGTTGTTGCTTAAATATTGAAACTATTTAATTGGGATCATAAATCTTGGAGAAGCACACTTGAAATAGAGTCTAAAACCCGCGAAAACTATGTTTTCAACAATCGTGCAACTGAAGGGTGAATGCCAACACGAAGAAAAAAATATAATAAATATCTTTTACTTCTTACAAAAAAATATTTATAGAAATTGTAACAAACAAAAAAACCATACAACACAGTAAAATAGTTTTCTTATGTTGCATGTACATTGTATGTATGCAGTGTTGGAATGTATGAAAAGGCGAATATAATTTGGTGAAGAAAATTATGCCAACAACAGCAAATATGTAACGTATTGCATGTGCCAAAAATAAAAGAGAGTTTTAAACAGGTTACACTTACATACACAAGTATATGGAAGTAGAATGTGTCTTTAAATTCTGAAGAGAAATTTAAATATGACGAAATTTGTATAAAAACTCTTTAGATAAATTTATAGCAACGAAATTATAAGTGAAATAGAATTGAACTAGAAATGAACAAGAACTCAACTACAATTGAACTACAACTGAACTACATTTGAACTAGAACTGAACTATAACTGAACTAGAGCTGAACAAGAACTGAACTAGAACTGAACTGGAACTGAAATAGAACTGAACTAGAACTAAACTGGAACTGAAATAGAACTGAACTAGAAATGAACAAGAACTCAACTACAATTGAACTACAACTGAACTACAACTGAACTACATTTGAACTAGAACTGAACTAGAACTGAACTGGAACTGAAATAGAACTGAACTAGAACTGAACAAGAACTGAACTACAACTGAACTAAAACTGAAATACAACTGAACTACATTTGAACTAGAACTGAACAAGAAGTGAACTAGAACTGAACTGGAACTGAACTACAACTGAACTAAAACTGAACTACAACTGAACTACATTTGAACTAGAACTGAACAAGAAGTGAACTACAACTGAACTACAACTGAACAACATTTGAACTAGAACTGAACTAGAACTGAACAAGAACTGAACTACAACTGAACTATAACTGAAAAACATTTGAACTAGAACTGAACTAGAACTGAACAAGAACAAACTGAACTATAACTGAACTATAACTGAAAAACATTTGAACTTGAACTGAACTATAACTGAACTAGAACTGAACTAGAACTGAACTAGAACTGAACTGGAACTGAAATAGAACTGAACTAGAACTGAACAAGAACTGAACTACAACTGAACTAAAACTGAAATACAACTGAACTACATTTGAACTAGAACTGAACAAGAAGTGAACTAGAACTGAACTGGAACTGAACTACAACTGAACTAAAACTGAACTACAACTGAACTACATTTGAACTAGAACTGAACAAGAAGTGAACTACAACTGACCAACATTTGAACTATAACTGAACTAGAACTGAACAAGAACTGAACCAGAACTGAACCAGAACTGAACTGGATCTGAAAATGAAATAGAACTGAACAAGAACTGAACTACAACTGAACAAGAACTGAACTACAACTGAACTACAACTGAACTACATTTGAACTAGAACTGAACAAGAACTGAACTGGAACTGAAATAGAACTGAACTGAAACTGGAACTGAACTAGAACTGAACTGCATTCGCTATTTTTCCACTACAACCGTTATTGTCCAATGTTTCTTGTAGTTTTTAAATTTCTTTTATTCCATTATTATTACGTTTCCTTTTTCTATCAGAATTTTTGTTGTCGACTTCTTGTCTTGTTTGCCAAATTGTGTTTTCAGGTCAGAGGCAATAATATTTTAAGGCAAATAAGAATATAAAATCTTCTTTATAAATATATATATGATCCTTATAGAATACATATGCAATTATAATATTATATATAAATACTTTTATATGCAAAAAAATCGTTAATATTCAAACATTTTTTTGAATCCAGAAATTGGAAAAAATCTATAGTATTTTGATGTTTGTGTGTATGAGCGAGTTCATAGTTTTTTTGTTTTGTCATCATGTGATTTTGTATATGTGAGTATTGGAGTTTATTTGGGTGCAAATATATTATTTTCTTAACTAAAATCCGAAATAAAAAAAAATTAACTAAAACATGTCGCCTGAATGCAACGTTTTTTAGTTTTTGTATTTAATTGTAATATTTTCACGAATTTCCTTTCAGATTTAAAAAAAGTTAAATTTGTTATATATTTTGTGAAACAAGGATACTTTTTTATATATGAAGATCAGAAATTGTTTAGTTGTGGAGAATTTAAGTCTTTAAAAAAATGAGTTTGAAACAGTTTCAAATTTAGTCTACTGGGAGCAGTAGCATCTCAGCTATTTCCAGATATAATTTTATTAATTAAGTGTAATGAAATGACTTTCTTTAAAAATGTTTTAATTGTTTTATTTTTTAATTTTGTTTTTCAGATTTTACAGTTAAGACAGAATTGATGAAATTTTTAAAGGTAAATCAAGATTTATGTGACTTAAGAATTTTAAAAATTCAAACTTTAGAGCTGATTTAAAATTGAACCACAACTTGAGAAGAATTAAATATGAACTAAATTTGAACTGAAATAAATTTGTATCTGAGAGAAAATTTTAACAAGATTATAATTATGTGAATAAGAATTTGAATGAAAACCTGATCTAGAAATTTAGTTATAATCTTAGTTTAAATCTGGCATGGAATCTGAAACTATTATTAACAATCTGAGCAAAAATTTGGATTAGAATCATAACTAGAATAACTAGCGAGCACCTGAACCAGAAACTGATCTATAGTCTGCACTGGAATCTAAACAAGAATCTGATATTCAGCCAGAAGCTCAACTGGAATTTAAAGATGAGATTTAGATAGAATTTGAGCTGGAATCTAAACTAGAATTTGAAGTAGAACTTGGGCTAAAATTTAACTAGAATTTGACTTAAAATCTGAATAAAAATCTAAGTAAAAATCTAAACTAAATCTTTATTAGAATCTGAACTTTAAGCTGATTAAAAATCTGAAAGAGATTCGGAAGAAAAGACCGACTTGAAATTTGAGCTTTAATCTCGATGTGAAAAAGAAAATTAGTTAGAATTAGAGCTTTTGCTCTCATTAGAATCTGAGCTAGAGTCTGATTAAGAATCAGAAATAGAATCTGAACTAAAATCTGAACTGAAGTCCGAAGAAGAGACCAATTTGAAATGTGAGAAAATTAGTTAGATTTAGAACTTAAATCTTCTCTAGAATCTGAATTAAATTTTTATTAAGAATCAGAAATAGAATCTGAACTAAAATCTGCACAGAAATCTTAAGGAGAGAACGATTTGAAATCTAATTTTTACTCTCAACATGAAATAGAAAATTAGTTGGAATAAGAGCTTCAATATTCTCCAGAATCAGAACTGGAATTTGAAGTAAAATTTTAATTAGAATCTAAATCAGATTTTAAAGTGAAATCTTATCTTGACTGGAATCTGATTAAGAATTGGAAATAGAATCTGAACAATAATCTGAATCTCAACAAGAACATTAAATGGATAATTAGATAGAATTGGAACTTTAATCTTGATTATACTTGTCTGTACTTAAATCTGAGCCAACATATAATATAGATTCTGAAACAGATTTGACACAATAAATTTAATATAATTTGAACTGGAAGTTCAGCAAGAATGTGATACAGAATTTGAACTCAAAACTGAACCAGAATCTAAATTAGAATCTGTACTTTAATCTGTATTAAAATTTTAAATGGAATCTATTCTAGACTTGTTGTATGTTGAATCACAATCCGCCTTAGGGCCTTGATAGAAGTTTGAATTCGGGACTTAATTGGAACTTGGAATCGGGTGTATAATAGAAGACAATCCAGGTCCTTAACTATAACTTAAATTGCTTGCAATTTTGAAATTTCGTTTGTTTATTTTTTCACATATTTTTATCCGAAATTCCAGGATAAAAATGATCATGAACTTAATTTTCTTTCTCTTACACATAAGCAAAAGAGAAGATGTGAAGCCGGAATTCCGGATTTGCGGATCAGAAGTTATTTTAATTATCTATATAAATTAAAATGAATCTGTGTTTGTTTGGGACTTATAGACAGTTAAACTACTGAATCGATTTTGTGGAATTTTTCACAGCTATAAAAAATTTCGATAGGATTAGGGGGAGAGGTACCCCCTATACAAAGCAAATGTTTTTATTTTCGAAAATCTAAAGAATTATAAAAGCGAGAATTTTCTAATTTGCTTACGATCATTTTCTTCAAAAATCTGGTTTACTTGGCAAAATGTAGGACGGATAGGATCAGGGGGAGTGGTAACCTCCATAATTCAATGTCTAAAGAACCACCTAATTGAGAATTTTAAAATTTGGTCCCAAAAACTTTCTCAAGGAACTATTTCAAAAGACCAAATGTGGAACGGTTAGAATCAGGGGGAGAGGTAGCCCCAATACGAAACAAATTTTGATCATCAAATGTCTGAAGAACTACAACAGAGAGAATTTTTAAATATAGTCCCAATAATTTCTTTAAGGAAGTTTTTTACGATGCAAACTGTGAGACGGATAGGATCAGGGAAAGAGGTTGCCCTCATACGAGGCAAATATTGATAATCGAATATTTAAAGAACTATAAAAGCTAAAATTTTCGAATTTGGTCTCAACCAATTTATCAAGGAATTATTTTACTGGACAAAATAAAGGATGGATAGGATCAAGGGGAGAGGTAGCCTCCATACAAAAAAAATTATAATCGAATATCTAAAGAACCACTAAACCGAGTACTTCAAATTTGGTCTCAATAAATTTTTGAAGTAACTGTTTTACTGGACAGAGTTTAGGGCGGATAGGATCGTAGGAAGGTTGGACCATTGAGAGGTTGGTTACAAAATTAATTTTGTTTCGCTTTTAAGGGCGGCAAAGCGCACCAGGTCTTTACTATTTATTTATATTTTTAAGAGAATTAAGAAAAAAATAAAAAAGCAAACATATGTAAGTGTGAGTTTGTTCTCTATACTTTTTTACACGAACGTGCTTATGCTGTGTAGTCAGAGATTTTTTGAAATACACTGTAAGAAAAAGTCCTGCAAGAAATGAATGTAAGGTTTTTTGAATAATAATTATATATCAGACTTAGAAACCATGATATTGTATTATAAAATAAACATATTTTTTGCCTTTAAAAAGGCAATTTTGTGATAAAATTAGTGAACATTTTTTCTGTGTACTTTAAGAGAAAATTATGAACATTTCTCACATACACAAGAACAAAATGAATGAATTCTTCTCTACCGATCTATGTGAGCGAATAAATATAAAATTGTTGATTAAATATATTAAAATTTTCTTATTTCTATAAAACTGATCTTTTTGTAAGATCACCAAATACCTCTTTTTTTATTTCCCATCTACTTGCAGTTTGAATCCATAACGATCAGATACTTAAAGTTGTAAAAAAAATTCTAAGTTTAAATTTAGTTTAACATTTTTTACTTAACTTAACCTAAAATATTTCTTAAAAATTAAATCTTAATTTATTTGAGTTTTAAAACTTAAAAGATTTTTAAATAAAAGAAAATTAAAATCCTACAAAATCTTAAAAGTAACTTAATATTTCAAAAATACTTAAAGCAAAAATTAAATCAAAAAGTGTTAATTAAAAAAATTATTATTATTTTTTTATAAAATTCCCAACAAAAATTTTTTATTTAGGGAAACAGGATTAAAAAATCGGATACACACTACCGGTATCCTTAGTGAAAAAAGGGGATTTTGAATGGTGTTAAAAGGGTTAAAAGAAAAAATTCAGAAAAAATTAATTTCCAAAATAAAAAAAAACAAATTTATTTTGTTAAGTGTAAATTTGGAAGAAAAATTAAGAGCGTTTTTTGTTTAAAGAAAGAGTTAGTGATTTAGTTTTTTTTTGTTTTTAAGAGAGTACGCATACACAATTATTACAAGATAGAGAGAGAGACAGAAAGAGTTAAGTTTAAGAGATAGAGTGTGTGATAGAGAGGCAAGAGATAGAGAGAGAGAGGCATACGGAGAGGTTTTTGTGAAAGAGTACAGACACAGACATTTAATTGGTAAAACGATCTAACTTACCCTCATACTCGTATTGATGAAGTTGTTGTTGTTGTGCTTGTTGAGCGGCTGACGAAGCCGTTGATTGATGCTGTGAGAGCATTTGTTTCGTTGGTTGTTCATCTTCGTAGCTGACAAAACTTCTTTGTTGTTGCATCGAATATTGATTGGCGGAGGTGGTGGTCAAATGTCGACGCGCATTAAAGGTTGTGGGATCCATGGCATGACCACCACTTATAGTTAGATTACGTTGTATGGGTGGAGGTTTTTGATAACCCTGAGACGCACTGGCGGGGGGAGGAAGAGAGGCTGACATAGAACCCGCTGTGGGTGGCGTTGGCAACTGAGCATTTAAAGCGGCGGCTGAGGATGATGACATTTGGCCAGAACCGTAGGCATGCTGTGATTGAGGATGATGTAATCCAGCTGTTGCAGATGTTGGGGGATGTTGATGTGGGTGATGATGTTGTTGCTGTTGTTGCATATGATGAGAATGATGTGATTGTTGAGATACTGGAAGCCTTTGTTGTTGTGGTTGTTGGTGTTGTGGGGTATTATAAGGGGCGGAGGAGGAAACTGTAGCATTGGGTGGCATGTTATGTTGTTGAGAACGCATTCCATGTTGTTGTTGTTGTTGGCTTGCACCATATTGTTGATGGTGGGCCTGTTGATGCTGTTGTTGCTGTTGATATTGATACTGTTGCTTTTGTTGTTGTTGTTGCTGTTGATGTTGTTGTCTTTGGCTGGGATGAGCCAAGTGGGGATGTTGTTTCATTAAACCATCAATTTCACCCTGAAAAATTAAAAAAAAAGAATTAATAAAAAATTCAAATATTTTATTGCAATTTCAATCTCTCTTCCACCTGATATAATTTTGGATCTTCATCGGTGTGGTAATTTGTATTGGCTCCCCCACCACCTCCCATATTTTGTCCCCTATATTGTGTTTGTTGATGTTGTTGTTGTTGTTGTTGCATTTGTTGTGGTGTCATTGGCTGCATACGTTGTCGTTGTCCGGGACTTATCATATCCACACCCCCATCGTTTCCCATCATCCTCTGATTCGTTGTTTGTTCCTGTTGGGAATATTGTCGCTTCAACATGCTGCCCGATCGTTGCATTGGCAGATTTTCTTTTTCGGCTGCACTACGCGTTCGCTCGAGTTTGGGTCGTTTGTCGAGCGTGTCATGAGGATCAACCACAGCCTGTTGTGAAATATCCTGTAGGGAAAGCAAAGAGGAAAATTATGAATTTATCAAAAATATATATTTTTTTAAATTAAATTTTGACTCTTAAATTTGTTAAATTTTTTTATAATTTTTTCTCTCTAAATATTTTATATTTTTCTCAAAAATCGTTTTAGACCGACCCTCGTGGAATTATTATAAGTTATAATTGGATTTAATAAATATTATCACTTTTTAAAATTTCACTCAGATTTTTTCTTTATTCGTAATTAAGTCTTATGAGGGATCTAAAGCGTATTATGGACTCAGTATCTAAAAATTCGGAATAGGGATTTGGGCGTCAAAAAAAGCTTTAGCAAATTTTATTATAAATATGTAAAACTTATTTTCATATAAAATCATAAAAAAATCGAATTTCGATCGTTCTCAGATATTGGACTATAATTTTATTATTTCTGGACTGAGTCCATTGGCTTTAAATCCTTACATATGTAAGACATTAACCATCTGGTTGAGGTTTTTTGCAATCACGTTATTATTTTCATTAAAAAATTCTGCATTTTCTTAAGTTCTACGACTTGATTAGATATCGGTATATAACTTTTTTCTCTAAGTCCACTTTTCATGATTTTTTTTACCTGTGGAAGTTTACAAAACTTGTCATTACATTAATTTTCATTTCACTTTTTGTAGTTAAACACTTTGTTTGGGTTTTGAGATCGTTCCAGATATCGGTCTTTAACCTTATTACTTTAGAAAATCCTCTCATTAGATTTAAATACCAAAGGCTTATGATATATATAAAAATCTTTATATGTTTTTATATTTTATGATATCTTTGTAACATTTTGTTTGAGTTGTCTCAGATATCGGTCTATAACATTTCTCTATTGGTTTATATTATATAAACTGTTTAAGTCCTAATATTTCCAAGGGAAAACATTCTCAATCAGTTTTCTTGAGGATAATTCAAAATTTATTTAAAAATTAAAAGATTTAGTTTGAGATTGAAGATTATTTCAGATATCGGACTATAACTTCATTCTACTTTTATAATATTTAACTTTTTTTAAAAAAGCTTCGAGTTGACATGACTTAAGACTATTTTATTTGAAATGGTCTCTGTTTTCGTATACACAAAAAGATTTTATTTGAGTTTTGAAATTATTCCAGATATCGCGTTATATAATTTCAAGCTTCTATTATGATCTCGTATATTTTTTTGCATCATATTTAGTTGTCTTTGATTTTTAATTTACATTAATTTTGAATTCACTGAATTGTTTTCTATAAAACGCTTTCTTAAAGTTTAAGTTATTTCAGATATCGGTCTATAACTTTACTTATTCATGAAACGAATTTTTTGCATTTCTTTTTTGTACGATTTATTATGTTAATTGGGTAAATTGAAAATAATCCGGGAATTTTTTTTAATTAAATTCTTTGCGCCCTTTCAGTTTATAGATTAACTCAGATATCGGTTTATAACTTTTTTTGTATGTGGCCCGATTTCTTTTAAGTTTAAAAAAAGCTAATGCGTACTTTTATTTCAATCCAGTAAATCAATTTTAATCTAAAACTTTTGCTTTTTTCGAGTGTTGTGATTGCCTCAGATATCGGTTAATAACATTTTTATCTATCAACCGATTTTATTTGTTTAAAGTAACAAGAAAATTGTCGAATTCCTGTTATTATTTTTTAAGTGAAAGCTTTAACTTTCTTTTTTGCTTTAGGTTGGCTCAGATATCGGTCTATAATTTATATAACATCGAAATTTTTGCTTTAAATATATTAAGAGATACAAATTAAAGCCAACAAATAGGTACTGTATTCATGACTAAATTTGATAAATTTTATTGAATTCAAATAAATATTTTTAACTGAAATTTGTAGTTAATTAGTTTTTATATATTAGAGGCTGCCCCAGATATCGGTCTTTGAATTTTTTGTTTATGATTCGATTTTTTTTGGGGTTTTGAATGATATAGATCTCAGGCATGGACATATTTATACACATTAATGTCATTATTATCTATAAAGTGCTTTATTTTAGCACACTTAAGAATCTGCCAGTTATCGGCCCATAACTTAGATCGGTCTATAACATTTTTGTTAATAATCCGATTTGTGATTGAATTTAAATAACAAAATCGATAAGACAATATCGAATAGTCTGATAGAGATAAATTGAGTGAAAATCTGAAAGATATGAAGTCAAAGTCCACTTAGGGCACATCTTCGTATTGATGGATGAAGAGCATAATAAATGTTTACTCTCGAATTCCCCATATTGGCATTTCTATTTCCAGTTGCATTTATACATTTATAGCAATTATAGCTTTTTTTACTGTCTCAAATACTTACACTACTGCCATCCGGTTCATTGCGTCTTATGAAACCATCTTGTTGTACTGCACCCTTATTCATCCATTGACCAGTCTTTGATAATAATTCTTGTTTTTTACGACACAATATGCACACCCAGATGACCTGTAAATAATACAATGAAAAATATAAGTATTAATAATACACTGAGAGAAAAATGACAGAGGAGAGTATGAAAAACCTAGCAACCGATAAATAAATAAACATACAAACACATACATCCTGACAGTACACACACATATAAGTAAATGAAAATACATAAATTTCTATTTGGTTGGACGGTTTTAATTGGCAGAAGTTCAACGACTCGAAAAAACGTGTTGAAACCTTCAATTGATTTCAATAACTAAAAAAAACAATCTAAGAGTGTATTGCACACAAACATATGCAAATCCATATATGCTAGAGTAATGTTTATGCATATGTAGTAGTAGAGTTTATTTTAGTCTTTTTTCCGTTAATAAAACAAAAAAGAAAACGAGAAATGAATAAAAGAATCTATTACATTTCATTTAATTACAAAAACACTGAACAGGAAATGTTTGCCAACTATAACTGACCTGATAAAAGACAATTGATTTTAAGAACCTGCACTTGTGTTTTAAGGGTCTAATTTCATCAAAATGCAAATTGTTGACAATTTGCCAAAAAAAATTGAAACCAACAACAACAGCAACAATAAAACAAAATCGTATAAACAAATTCGTATAAGAAAATTATTGGTGTAATTTAGGGTGACAGTGAATAATGAATGAGTGGATATTGAGAAAAGAGAAATATTTCACAAAAAGAAAAAAAAAGGAATGAAAATTTTGTGTTGCAATATGGGAAACACATACAAACAACAAACAAATTGTTTTAAACGAAAAGCCTAAAGGAAAAATGCAATTGATTAAATTAAGCTTGTGGAATGACAAGAATTTTTGTTAGAACTTAAACAGGAAATAAAGATTGATTAATGGACTTTATGGAGGAAGATAATGGTAATCAAAATTATAAGTATTAAAATTTTATTGATTGTAGTTCAAGAATTAGAAAGTTTGGTTCTATTTCATAAATCTAATGCAGTTGCTAGTTTCGATTCTACTTCCGGTTCCAGTGTAGAATCTAGTGTACGTTCTAGTTCAAACTCTGGTAACAGATACTACCACAGATACTAATTCATATTCTAGTTTAGATTCTAGTTGAGATCCCAATTCAGATTCAGTTCCAGTTGAGAATCTAGATTATATTCTTGTTTAGATTTTGGTTCATACTCTAATTGAAATTCTAGCTTAAAATATAGTTTCGATTGGAATTCAGATTCCATTACAATATTAAGTCAGTTCCAATTCCGATTATTACAATTATGGTTCAGTTCTAACTCCGATTTTTGTCAAGATTCTAATTACGATTCTGGTCAAGATTGTTGCTCAGATTCTAGTTGAGACTTTAGTTCAGATTCGTGTTCAGATTCTAATTTGGTTCCAGTTCAGTTCTAGTTCATTTATAGTTCAGTTACAGTTCAGTTCTGATTCAGTTCCTGTTCATTTCTAGTTCAGTTTTAGTTCAGTTCTGGTCCACTTTTAGTTCAGTTGTAGTGAGTTCTAATTCAGTTCTGATTCAGCTCTAGTTCATTTCTAGTTCAATTTTAGTTTAGTTCTTGTTCAGCTTTAGTACAGTTCCCGTTGTATCCCTTTGTTGTGCAGACTATAAATTTAATTTTTAAATAAATTCTCTCAGTTGAGCGTTTCCTTCCATTTATCTCCATCAGTATGTTTTGCATGTTCTCAGTTTTTGTATTGAAGGTTAATTATAATACAAATATTACAGTTTTCATTTCACATATAATTTTTTACATTTTCATATTTTGTTGCCAAGAAAAAAAATATATTTTTGTTATCTTATTTCCTTTTGTTAATCTTATTTCCTTTAAGAATATTAAAAAATATAACGAATCCATTGGATTCTTTGATAGCAAATGACCTAAATTTTCTATTCAAGACTCCCACTCAAACAACTGCTGGCTAATTTTTAATGTAAAAGCAAAACTACAAAAAAGGCGAAACCACCAATAACAACAACAATGAAGAGTAATACAAACAAATTGGAAAAAAAGTGAAATAATAATAAACGCCTTCGAAGTCATCATAATTACACTTGCAATTTTATTTTATTCCCTTTTTGCATCGCAATTATGAAATTATGCATTTAAATGCTACAAGAACAATTTTGATGAAAAAAATAAAATTTTATTCAATATTTTTCTTGGATTTTTACGATTTCGGTTTCTTTTGACCTCTTGACTTTGAGTGGCAAAATTTTTTATGCTTAAGACAAATTTTTCACTCTTCAGTCTATTTTTTAAGTGGAAATAGGACGTTTTTTAGCAAACGGAGATATTTTTGTATTTAAATCTTTAAATAGGATTTTGTTGTTTATTATATTTGTGATAAGGTGATAAGGCTGATAATAGCGTGAGATATTCACTTTAAACGATTCAAAAGCGTTTGTATTCCAAATATTCAGATTGCAAAAAACATTCCATATACTTCAAGTTTTCACTAAAAATCAATTTCAAAATTCAATAAACATTCAATTTTCACTAAAATTTAAGTTTCTCACTAAAATTTAAATTTTTCACTTAAATTAAATTTTTCACTAAAAAATTCAATTTTTCACTAAAAAATTCAATTTTTCACTAAAAATTAAATTTTTCACTAAAAAATTCAATTTTTCACTAAAAAATTCAATTTTTCACTAAAATTCAATTTTTCACGAAAAAAATTAAATTTTTCACAAAAAAATTCAATTTTTTACTAAAAAAATTCAATTTTTCACAAAAAAATTCAATTTTTTACTAAAAAAATTCAATTTTTCACAAAAAAATTCAATTTTTTACTAAAAAATTCAATTTTTCACAAAAAATTCAATTTTCACAAAAAATTCAATTTTTCACTAAAAATTCAATTTTTCACTAAAAATTCAATTTTCACTAAAAATTTAATTTTTCACTAAAAATTTAATTTTTCACTAAAAATTCAATTTTTCACTAAAAATTCAATTTTTCACAAAAAATTCAATTTTTCACTAAAAATTCAATTTTTCACAAAAAATTCAATTTTTCACTAAAAATTCAATTTTTCACTAAAAATTCAAATTTTCAATAAAAATTCAATTTTTCACTAAAAAATTAAAATTTTCACTAAAAAATTCAATTTTCACAAAAAATTCAAATTTTCACTAAAAATTCAAGTTTTCACTAAAAAATTCAAATTTTCACTAAAAATTCAAATTTTCACTAAAAATTCAAATTTTCACTAAAAATTCAAATTTTCACTAAAAACTCAATTTTTACAAAAAATTAAAATTTTCAATAAAATTTCAATTTTTCACAAAAAAATTCAAATTTTCACTAAAAATTCAAATTTTCACTAAAAATTTTATTTTCATTAAAAATAAATTTTTTTTCTAAAAAAATTTAAAATTTTACAAAAAATTTGTATCAATTTTTATATTTGTATGACCGTAGATCTCCAACTTTAGAAGGTTCTAGACCGGCGCCGTGATCTTAAAGAGTTATTAAAACAATCGATTTTTTTGTATTAAATTTTGCTTCAATTGTAATTTGTCCGTTTACTTGAGAAAATGAGTTGTCCTTCAGTGAGGATTTATATAGTTGTATTCTAGATATTTTACAGTGTTTTTGTTGTTTAATATTTTTTGGCAAAATAATATAAAGTTTTTTTTATATATTTTTGTATTATTTTCATTCTTTCAAATAACCTTCAACATATTGCTGCCACAAATATAGAAAAAAATTTACAAGAAACAACAAAACTCTACTCAACTAGATAATTGAGAAGATAAAGTTACGCAGTAACCAATATTTCAAAAGAACAAGTGTGAAGATAATTTCGGCAATGACGAATTTTAAGAGCACTTCGATTTTAAATAATTTGACAGTCGTAAAATATCTCTTGGTATTTTAGTAAAATTTTATTAAAATCTCCTAATATTTCACTACAATTTAATAAATAAGTTTCAAGTTTAGAAATTGTCTCAGATATCGGTCTATATATATTTTTAATGAAGGATTTAAATCCCAAAAAAATAATTAACAAAATGTGATTTATTGTAATTAACAATATAAGCAATTGCATCAGGTAGTTGGCGAAAAGAATATATACAAATCGAATCAGATTTTTCTTAGATCAAAATATATTTTCTAAAGTTCAACAAAAAGCCTCATTAAATGATGAATATAAATTTTTAATTTTTTAATTTCAAAGATATGCCACATATCGGACTATATCCCTAATTAGGTTTTTGATTAGATTTTTTTTAAATTTATTTCTTTGTTTATGCATACGTTTTTAGCACTTTTCTTTCTTACAAAATAACACTGGCACAGATATCGAGCATTAACTTTTTTATATATGAACCGATTTGAACGATTTTAAGCACTTAAATCGTTAGCATAACAGATAATCTTATCTAAAAATTTGGTTAATTTCAGAATTAGTAGAAGTTCAAAAATACACTGACTACTTTTTTTACATTTTGGGTTGTCTCCATTTTTCGAACATTTGAGTCCTCCTGGATATCGACTTATAATCGGTATCTTTTTTTATTTTTCGAACTCTCTTTAATATTGTGGCTGCGAGTGTAGCGGAAGGATAGTCGGACATTACTTAAACTCACCGAATATTATTTTGTTTGAATTCGGATATGGCTTCAGATATCACAACTTATCTTTCATATTTATAAACCGATTCCATTAATAAGTAATAAAGTCAAGAGGGCAATAGCCAATAATATAGATTTTTTTAATTCCCCTGAATAGTGTGGACGGATGAATGGCGAAAGGACAGACGGACATTGCAAAAATTTACAGAATCTTTTATTTCTTAAATTTTAAGATTTCTCCAGATATCTGAATATAAATCTCTTATTTATAAATCGATTCAATTACGACTAAGTAACAATGTCCTGGGGAGAGTAAATAATGTGGCAAAATTTCTTCTTATTCCGTTGAACTGAGCGTGGTCGCAGGAATTGTAGAGAGACAGACGGACATTTTAAACATTAATTACATATAGTTTTTTACAATTTCTTGGTCGCTCCGGATATCTAAATATAACTCTCTTATTTATGAACCGATTGTATTACTGGAAATTTTTCTTCAAATTCCACTAAATAGTGTGGTCGTACGAAGAACAGCAAGACAGATGGACATTACTTAAAATTTATTGTTTCATACATTTAAGGGTAACACCAGATATCTAAATATATCACTTTCATAGTCTTCAGAGCAGCAGTCAATAATCCGTGAAATTTTTCTCACATTCTGCCAAAATGTGTGGTCGAATGATGAACGGAAAGACAGAGGGACATATTTGTTTATTTCATTTTTAGTCATTCGGAATGACTAACTAAAGAGTAATTTAACTAAATATGTATATATAAAACTATGATAAACACTATAAATGTTTGAAGATGAAATTTTTGCTGTTGTTGTTGTTGTTGATGATGGCAGGATTTGCGTAGCCTGTTTTTAGGATATTTGGCGTCATCTAAACCATTATTTAAAGACAAATAATGTGTGGTCTTAGAATCACTTATTTACTATAGTAGTAGAAAAAACAACAACAACATCTACAACAACTTTCTATAAATTATTTGCTCTTTTTAATACTTTAGAATTTCTATTTCAACGCTTAACAACAACGACCTAAATTTTCAAATTTTATATTAAATAAAATTCGTTACAAAATTTTGTTTTGTATTTTTCCAACAGAAAAAGAAAAACCTTTAAACCGACAAACTTTGAGAAAATAATTAGTACTTAAGAAATTACAACAAAATAAGTTATAAAAAAAAAAAGACAGAGAAAAGAGAGCGAGAGAGAGAGACATAAAATCTATAAAGTTTAAATATTCATGTAACTTGTCAGTCAAACAAAAGTTTTTTTGTCACTTTTCTTTTGCATTTTTTAAAACCCAAAACTGTCATCCAACTTTTTTTGTTCGATCAAGTTAAGTGAAAATTTAATGCTCTTCTCTCACTCTCTCTCCCTCTCTCTCCCTCACGATTTCGTAATTATTTTGTCAACAACATATTGGTTATAATACTCACCTTATTGCTACGTAATGTCACTTTACCGCCACATCTTGCACAACATCTTGTATTACAATAGTGACAAATATGTCCAACACCATCGGCAAACTTTGTTTTAAGGCAAATGTGACAAGTTGCATCCAATTCAACGCCAGCTTTTTTCTGCTGCTCTGAACGTTGTTTAATTTGCATTTCAAGCGATAAAACCTCATCTTGTTTGCGTCTAAAATGGAAAAGGATCAAATTGAAATCATTAAATTGTTATATTTGAAGAAGAAAAATCCTTCGTTTTGAAAATTGAAAGATTTAGTTCATGTCAAATATAGAAATAAGATTTAGTCAATTTTAAAACGCATGTGTATGTGCATGTAAGACTTTTTATGTATATTTCGATTTCAGAAATACTTATGTTATTTGAAAATCAATTTGGTAATACCCACTCTTCCATACCCTCCAACATAAATACGTTTGAAGTGAATACAATATATTTGTACGTACAAACACAGTGTCACAAATACACTCACAAATGCATGAAATATATGAAAATTGTTCTTAAACATAACACAAGACCACTTAATGGGTTACAAACTATACTTTTTTACCAAAATTTTTCTATATATATATATATATATATATATATATATATATATATATATATATATATATATATATATATATATATATATATATATATATATATATATATATATATATATATATATATATATATATATATATATATATATATATATATATATAGTACATATAGTCCATATAGTTTAAAACTGCCTAAAATTGTCTTATAATTGAAAATCTTAAGGAAAATTTTTTCTTGAACTGAAACGTAATTTGACTGAAGAGATTTAAATAGGAAGTATTAAATCAGTTACATACGTTATAACAAGCGGCATTATAAAGGAGTTATAGCAAAATATGACCGATAAATGTTAAATAAAATCCATATATTAAAGGTGGTTTGAAGAAATAATTGTACCAAAATTCGAAAAAAAAATTTTCAAAATTTCATAATCATAAAACTTTTTTCCAAAAAGTGGGCTTAAATGGAAGCTTTAACAAAATATGATCCGATACTTTTAATATAAGTAATACATATTCAAAATAGTTGGAAGAATAATTCTGCCGAATTTCAATAGAATTGACGCAAATTTTAAGATCTTCTAAGTTTAAGGTCTTTTTCAAATTTTTTAAATTGGAGCTGAAGTAAAGCCGATATGGACCAGAATGCGATATAAGTTGTATATACTCAAGATAGTCAGAAATGTAATTATGTCAAATTTCAATACAATTGATCTACATTTAAATGTTTTTTAAGCTTAAAATCCTATTCCGGGAAGGGGTGTTATATGGAAGCTTTAACCTAATATTGATCGATATTGATGAAAAGAGAGAGTTAGAAAAATTGTTCCGAATTTCAATAAAATTATTAGATTTTGAGGGGTTGAAGGGAGGGGAACTAGATTAAATAATGACCCAACCACAATCTAGTTTATATAGTTTTTATATTAAAATAAATATATGTTTTAAATTTTAGAAAATGATCTTCCAAATTGCGATCAATAAGGTAAATTGAATTTGCGGTGTATCAAAATTTTGCGTACTAGGTGCCGTTTCTTTTTCGGTCTTCTCGATTTTGTCCACTATCTGAAATTTCTTTGAGATCTAAAGAAATTATTCTTTCACAATTAGAATTTAAATGAAATAAAAGAAATCGCACCACAAGTTCTCGAGCCCCTATGGACTTTTTATGGTGTTGAAAGAATACTATTTAAGGTAAAAGTCTGAAACTAGTAAGATTTTTAAAATTCTTCCAAAAGCTTTAAAAGATCTATAATATATTAATGCTCTGTAACTGAAGTGATTTTGTATGACTATTTCACTCACTTTTTTATTCTGAATTCCGATTAATTTTTAACTCGCTTCCAATATTAATATTTCTAATTTAAGGACTTAACTCCTTATATTGTATGATGCAATTCTTAATTCGGAGCATAAATTCATATTAAGAGAAATTTTCCCATAAAATTGACAACAATATCGCTGATTGAAATATCACTTCATTGAACCATTTAAGAAAACTTTGTTACTAATCGCTTGTATTTTCATTAAGCGAGACCTTAAAATTATTTCAAACAAAGATCAAATTTGAATTTCGATATCCCGGGTTTCCGTGTTCTCTCAAAATGTTTGATTTTGTGAAGATCGGCTTTTATTGATAACGAAATTCTGGCCCATTGTAAAACAGTTTCCTTTTTATAACTTCTAGAATGTTTTAGCAACAACTATAACTGGGTTGATTCTGCCTTCTAGTGATGTGCATGTATTAACCAAAACAATGTTAGAGTCAGCCAAGTCCGATTAAGTTGTATCCTACATTACATTGTTGGTAGCAAATTACACATATGAAGACTTATGAACGACCCTCGTATGATTTACATTATTATGATATAAACATTGATATGAAATTTATGGGTTTGAAAATGATTTCTTTCTGGGTGGTTTTATCGGCACTAGAAAAAATAATGGGTCGACACCCGTTTAGTTTCGGACATCGATTTTATTGTAATTGTAATTGTAATTACAATTACAATAATTTGACATATCAAATTTGAATACTAAATTTCAAAATTAATTTTAAATTCAAAAATTTAAAATTACTTCATAGTTAGGACTTTTATGACCTAAGAATCCAATTCCATGAGAACATTTGTTTTGGAGTTACCTGAAATATTGCAACGAATATGACCACTTTCGTTCTTGAGTCAAAGAAAATAACAAATTTCATCAAAATATTTTAAAAATTGCGTCCTGCAGAATATTAATGACGTTTACATGGAGAGACAAACGAACGGAGAACGTTAAATGATCCTGTTTCAGCATTTTGTCTGGATGTTACAAACATCATCATAATACACCAACCACCTACGGTGTGGTAGGGTATAAAAACCTACTCCTTTTTCTTCTATTTTCTTAAAATTTAAATCAAGTTTTAAAGTCTTAAATTTTATTAATGATAAAAATCTTTAATTATACTCTTTTTCACTCTATTGTTATAATATTTACTTATTTATGCTCCAATAAACATAAAAAGATAAAATAATTATAATTATCTTTATGTATAAAAGTGTTAGTTGGATTAAACACTTACACATACACATACATATATTATTAAATGCATATGTATGTAGTTTATATGTGTATATTTATATCCATTTTACGAGAATTTTTATTAACTTACCGCATAATTTCATTTTGTTGTTCCTCCTCTTGTTTTTGACGCCTGAGAACATTTTCGATTTGCATACGTTCATGGGGTGTTAAATGTGATAAATCTGGCAGTTCATCCATTTTAAACGTTTTCAATGATTAACAAATTTATTACTTTTTTAATTAAAATTATTTGTAATTAAATTTTGTTATTTTTTCTTTGTTTTTTACTTTTGAAACTGCCCCTTCAGTTTGTTTATTTTAAATGTATTGGTAAGTGTTTATATGTAAGTGTATGGCAATAATGTATGTTTTTCTGTTATAATTTTAGGTTATGTTTGTTTGTCTTTTTTTTAATAAATTACGTATAACTTCAGCTGGTTTTTGGTATTATTTTTGAGGAAACGGAAATCGTATGGTTTTGTTTAAGGCTTTAAATTTATTATTTAGTGTATTTTTGCAAAAAGGGGTTAATTAATTAATTATTTATTTTTTTATTTAAATGTAATTTATGTTTTAAGTTCGTTGATTAGTTAAGTTTTCTATTTTTTATATTAAAGTGCTTTTTCTTTTTGTTTTTGAAAATTTATTTTATAGAATTTTTTATTTTCTTTTTTATATTTTTTATTTTAGTTTAATGGAAGATTTCTTAATTAATTAAATTATTATTATATTTTATATATTTTTTTATTAAATAATAAATATTTTTTGTTAATAATAATTTGTTTTAAAGCTTTTTTATTTCATTTAAGTTTTATTATTTTTTTTAATGTTTTTTTTAATTTTTATATTAATTAAATATTGAGTTGTATTTTATTTTTTTATTTATTTTATATAATAAATTAATTATAATTTATTTAAGATTTTCTTGATTTTTTCTTTAATTCGAATTCAGTTTAATCACAGACTAAATTTATGGAATTTTTTTATTTTTTATATTTTATTTTAAATATTTTATTATAAGTTTTAATTTATTTTGTTTAAAGAAATTTTTAAATAATATTTTTCTCAATATTTCTCTTCAATATTTTGTCTTATTCGTTGATTTATTTTTGAATTAAATTTGCATAATAATATTTACAATTTTTTGTTATAATTTTTAAGAAAAAAAAATTATTTAAATTATTTTTGTTTGAATTTTATCAGAGTAATCAAGGCGTATACGTAATATTTAATTAGTTTAATTAAGTATTTAATTAATTTGTAATGTAAATGAAGAAAAAAGGTTATCATGTCATTGTTAATGAAATTTTGAAATTTTCTGTTGAATTAATAAAGTCGTTTCCGGTTATGTTTGAAGTGAATCTGTAAAGAGAAAGAATAGGAAAAACACAATTAATTATATAGAAATATATATAAATAAATCTATTTTAACTAATCAAAAATCGTTTTGGACCCCTGTTCTAACCTCCAAAAAATTGAACATAAATTTCTCTCTTCTTAACACATTTTAAATGCAAAAATATCTTCTAAAACCTCTTTTCTTCAATAACTTCATATGTGTGATTTTTAAAGTTATATAAAATATGTGGAACGACCACATATAATTTGTTGTCACAATGTTGCATTGCAGTTTATTTATTATTTATGCAAAAAAGAAATAAAACTCAAAATTTTATGAAATTTTTATATCGTAATAGGATTTTTCACTCATACACACACACACACACACATAAATCGCTCTTAACATATGTGTATGTGTATTATCACCACAAAAAAGGTCAGTTACCCAGCTGAGTTCAATTTTTGTATTTGTATGTGTGCGTGTGACAACAACTTTATAAATTTGTAAAATGTTAAGTTGCTACAAATTATTGGGGTAGAAGTATGGGATCTCGTGATCCTATAAATTATACTGCCCTGACGGACTTATATTTAAAATTAGGAAATCGATACAGTCAATATATAGTTATAGGCTGATATCTGAACTGACATAAACATTTTTAAGGAATAACTTTTGTGATTTGCTATCAGCTCTTTTCAACGACTTCAAAACGTACTAATCAAAATTTTTCTAATTGGGACCAAATATCCGAAATTTCGGCTGTTAATATTATTTATTATAGCAATACCAAAGCTATCATCAAAGCTAGCGTGTAAAAATACCACATTATGACTAAAAATACCTCCGTCCATTGAACTATGTACACTTTATTTTATGAATTTGGGTGAATTCAAAAAGTACCTAAAATCATACCATTTTAAATCCACAAAGATTTTAAAAAAGTGCCACATAATGTCCTGTAATAACTTATTTTAAGTTTTCTAGAATTTCGAATGGCCGTGCTGCAGATATGATCCAAGCAATTCGAGTCTTCTTGAAATTTTAAAAAATAATTTTAAAAAAGTACCACTTTTAACTTGAATTTGCTAAAATTTTGTGATATGTTGAACCCCTTCCAAAAATAATTTGTGAACTGGAACTGAACTAGAACTTAACTGGAACTGAATTAGAGCTGAACTAGAACTGAACTAGAACTGATCAACAGAGGGACATATGGGCAGTCAACTCTGCTTTTGATAAATTAAGTAGTTTTTAATAATTCTTTATTGTTGTTACCATTTGTTGCGGGGAAGAGTTTAAAAAATACAATTCCACCCTAATATCCTTTAAAAAAAGTGACATATATCCTTTACAAATACACCAGAGTATAATTCCAGTGTATCATAAATATCGATTGACATCTTGTAACAAAGATGCTTGCATAAGATGGTTATAAGATAAAAAAAACAACAAAATTTTATACAAACACATATATAACAAGAAAAATATATACATACACACATACACATACAAAAGAAAATTATTTGTAATTTAAATATTTATGACATAAATTATATATCAAAATACGAACAATAACAAAAAAAAAATGGGGGAAAAAAGATGATATTTTTTTAAAGGAGTTAATTAAAGAAAATTAAAGTGAATAAAATTAAGGTTGAATGAAAGTTCAAGTAACATAATTGAATTTATTACAATGAAAACTATTAATGACATAAAGACGAAGATTGAACGGAAATTAAAAATTTTTAAATAGGTCATATCCGCCAACGTAAAAAACAAAGACAGAAATGAACTTTAAAAGAAAATAATATCAAAGAATTGGATTTTAAGGTTAAAATAGATTAATTTAAGAATTAAATGATTTAAGGATTTTCTGATAAGAAGTGATAAAATTTTTCCTTTTTAATTTTAATTTTTTTTTTTGTATTTTATAAAAGTATTTTTATTTTGTTTAATAATTAAAACTAGAAAAAAACCTTTAAAATCACATGTTTATTATTTATATGTCAAATAGCCAAGAGAGCGAAAAAATCAAGAGAGAAAAAGAGTGGGAGATTAAATTTCCCTTTTTCATTTTTCTTTTCTTTTGCATTCTATTTTCTTATTCACCTTTTGTAAAAGAATAAAATTTATCCCGAAAATTTTTCATAAAAGAAAACCGTTAACAAAGCACATGAAAAAGAGAGAGAGAGAGAGGCGAAATGTTCTCTCTCTCTTAAAAAAATAGTATAAAACTTAATTAACAGTTATAACATGAAAATCTCTGTTAACATTTCACTGTTAAAGGTGAATTTCTCTATAAATTCAATGTTACCAATAAAAATCATATGGAATTAAAGAAATTCACACACACACAGACACACTTACACATTTAACAGATAAATAAATATATGTATATCAAGGATAATTGAAAGAAAAAAAGTAAAAATAATAAACGATACACAACAAATGGCTGATAATAATAATGATGACAATGAAGTTAAAATTATTCATTTTAAATAGAAAACAACAAAAACCATAAAGGAACTTTAATACAAAAGTGCCTTAAATATGGGAAATAGTAAAAAAGTTGGAATTATAGTTATAAAATCATAAAACTTTGTTTCTGGTCTATTTGTCTGTATATGCACTTTATTTCAGAACAATTGGTTTTTATTTCCATTGTCTCTGATTTCCATTATTCTTTATGCACTAGATTTTTGTAACAGTTTGTTTGGGCGAAAGGAGGGCTAAAAGGATAATGTAAAGGATATCGATAGTGGAATTTCAATTAGCGGAATTGAAGTAATAAAACAGGATGTAAATGACTATAAACTATTTGTGGGTGGCGAACTAACTGACCTTTTGAAATGTGGGCCAGTTAAGGTTTGAACAAAACAGAATACTTAACAAATGTCATAAAGGACATTATGAAATAAAGTACTTTTCAGAAATGTATGTATCTTAGGAAGCAGAATTCTGATCACATTCAAAACTTAAAAAAATAAACATTATAAATTTGGCATTTTTTGGAAATGTAAATGTTTAGAGTGTTAAAAAAGTGTACCTATATTTGGTACTTTTTTCCTAAATAGTTCTCTTTCTATTTATGGACAAAATTGCTAAAATATTTTAGTATGAAAATAAAAAATAAAATATAAATTTCGGGGAGGACAAAAGTACCATAAATGAGACCAAAAAGGGAATTACTAGCAATTAGAATTTTAAAGCCAAAAAAATTTATTACATTTGAAATTTATCATAAACTTAAATATATAAATCTGGTACTTTTTGGAAATTCCAATGATTAAGGGTAAAAAACGTATATACATTTGATAATTTTATCATAAATAGAAATTTTTTTACCAATTTATTGACTAAATGCTTCAAATATTTTTTTATGAAATCATATAAATTGTGGGGCGGTAAATAGTACCAAAAAGGGACAAAAATGAGAAATTTATGTAGAATCATTAAGTTGGATTTGTCAAAAAAATCGTTCATTTGCAACTTATTACGTTTCAAAATTTAACAAAATTAAATTTGGTACTTTTGTAAATTCTAATATAAATGGGGTAAAAATGTACCTAAATGTGACACATTTTTCTAAATAGTTTACTTTCTATTTATGGACAAAACGAATCAACAATTTTACTATAAAATTGAAATATGGCTTTAAAATGTGTTTAAAATAACTAACCAAAGTTTAATAATATGGTACTTTTTGAAAGAAAAAGTACCAAAAAGGGAAAATTTCTTTCTATTTCAAAGCAATAAGCCGAAACTGCCAAAATTTGTTAAAATCATTCATTTCTTACATTCTAACAAATAGTACCAAATTCTTGTTATGTTTTGGTACTTTTTTTGCTTGTTTGGGTTATATGGACATTTAAATATGATTCAAATAATTTTTAATGAAAACACGAGATTTGCAAATTCATTGAAAGAAAAAAGTAAACATTTCTCGATGTAAATTTCGTTATTTGATACCAAGAACTTTTTGGGAATATTTGACTTCTTTTAAATCCCAAACTTTTCTTCTACATTCCCTCGAGTAGCAGCAAAATTTAAATCCAAGAAGTTGTCGCAAGAATATTTTTTAAGAAAACTTTACATTTATTTCCTTCTTTGCTCTGTTTTTGGCTTCTTAATTTTCCTGTAAGGAATTTTTTGAGTCTTGTATGTTTTTAAATCTACATTGAACTTTTGGCACCAAATACTTCGAACCCTGAACTGCTTTCCTACTAGATGTGTTATAAGGAAAGCATGTTCTCTTTTCTTTGGCTCATCACTCCTGCTACCTGAACCAGGATTTGTATCAACGGACAAATTCTCCCGATAATGTTTAAGGCTTGGCCAACTTTTTGTAGGACCAATTTGGATTTTATTAAAAATATTTTTATTTTAGTACCCACATTTTCTGGTCACACATTCTAATTACATTAAGCATATAGTAATTTTGTTGACATTAACATGTTTTAAACCTGACATCGGTCTATATATTATTGAAGTGTTTTTAAGGTTTTAAGGATAAAGCTTTCTTAACTTATTGCCTCTCTTGATGCAAGTATTAACCAAAGTGGCAGGATGCCAAGTCGGGTAAAAAAAAGGTCGACACATTATGAAGTCTTATGCATGAAAGCAGCTTTTTTTGTAAACATTCCTTGAAGTTAACCGAGGTATTTATAGAGCCCATTTTAACAAATTATTGGGTTATTTTGCCGCAACTGCATATAACAAGAACTTTTTTTGAATTTAAGACTGTTTATAGGTCCTAAACTCATACACTCCCCCGAGCATCAGCAACATAAAACTTTTGTTCAGGAAGTTGCGACAAATCTGTCAGGACATACGTTTCGTCATCCATTATTGAGGAAGATTTTTTTGGAAAACTTAATTTAAATTTCCGTGCTCTGTTTTTGGTCCCGAAATTTTTGGCATTGTTCCTATCAGAATCTTTTTGAGCGTTGTTTGTTCTTAAACCTTTCGTACTAAATAGTACAAACTTTCCTAGCGGATGTGTTGGCAGCTCATTTGAATATGTATTCTTTTTTCTTTGGCTTCAGAAATATCACGCTTACCATTCCTTCCATTTGAACCAGGTTTCCTAACAACGGACATGTTTGATGGCAGACGTTTGAATGCTTCGCCTACAAAACCCAACGTGGTCGGGTTTTGTTGAAAATGTTTAATAATTTGAATATTAAATAAAACTTGTTGTAAAAGTTTTAATGAAAAACATGTGTTAAGAATTTCCCGATCTCACTTCTTTACCTCGAGTTTTCTTGTTCTTCTAAATCTTTCAATTGTAAACTCTTTTTTGCATTTGACTAAAATTTTTTAATTTATTTCCAGCAAAATGTCACTGGCCCTTTTATAATTCTCTCTTTTTAGTACATTGAACTTAAAAATATTATTTTTTGTGAAGCAAAACGTAGAGGAGAAAAAAACAAAAACACTTAAAATACTTTTAGTCAAAACACTTGAGATTTAACTTGTGTTTTTCCATATTAAAATCAGTCCGTCAGTCAGTCATTCAGTTCAGTTTAGTTCAGTTTTACTGCAAATTTGGCAAACAAAATATGATTTGGTGGCCAACAATTTTTAGCATTTGAAAAAGTTTTATTGCTTCAAATCATTTTAAAGGAGCCATAAATTTTCCTCTAATATAATTGCAAAATATATAAAAGTTATGACATTAATTTATGTATATATTTTTAATTAAAAGAAAAGGTTTTGTATGTATTAAATTTTTTAATTAAAAATTCTATTTAAATAATTAAATATTAATCATTCGCCACACATTCCTGTCAAAAGGACATTTTGGTAATAAATTCATAATTTTCAAATCGGTGGAAATATCTTATTGAAATTTCACATGGTTGGGGTTGGTGAACTTTTCAGTTTGTTTTTAAAGAGTTAAGGTCTCTATCTGCTCAAGAGAGTTGTAGGTCAATCTGCAAACTTTGCCACTATGAATAGTTTTGTGTATACACTGGTGCATATTCCTATAAACTCTGATTAGAAAAAAATGAAGTAAGAAAATTATATGTAATAATGTTGCGAATTACTGCAAAAATATCAGTTTGACATTGATTCTACTAATTTTTGAAGATGATCGGAATAAATTTCCTCCCTAATTTTGTTTATTTTTAGTTTTAGCTCTATCAAAGGCATTATGCTCTCATCTTGGTTATTATTGGAACAATCCTTACGGGATATATCCAGACTGTAATCCGGTCAGTTCCATAGAAGTATACTGTGTTCCTTAAACCATAATCTAAACAACTTTGGAACGTGTATCACAGTGTTATCTTTCTGGAATATGCAATCGTTATCCATTTTTTCATCCATAAAAGAAAGGAGATCCAGCGATTCGTTATAAGTTCTGCAATTAATTTTTTTGGAACAGAACAAATTTTTGATTTACCAACTGCAGAAAATTTTGTCCAAACTAATAAAACTACTTCAGCCGAAATTACGTCTTGTCATCAGAATCTCGTTTGATCTTATATCTGGCCAAAAATATGAATTTTAGACAGGATCATTTAAATAGAGAAAATTGCCTTTCCCCACCTCTTTACCCATTTCATATATTTTCATGATAAATTTATGCTGTTTTCTAAGCATCGACTTACACTTTGGCTTCTTCTATTTTATGTTTTCATCTCTTCGCAAAATCTTAGCAACGTGTTTGGAAGTCACAGGAAGACTTCTAAGTTTGTTCTTTATATGTGTCGAATTCAATTTGTTACGGGTTGATTCTTGTTTTATAACATTAATCTGTGTTTTTGTTAATTTTCTGTTTCCCTCTGTAGGTTTCCGAACACCATAATTCCTTTCTGAAAACAAAAAATTACGCTCCAAACTTTCGAAACATTTAATATTACGACCCATTTTTCTATTGGAACATTTATGGTTATGAAAACATTTAAATTTATTTAAATTGTCCGAATAGTTTGTCGTTCTCCGTTTAAAATCTGTCGAAAATTGGGCCAACTTTTTTGTGCTTTGGTAAACAACCCCTTGCTCTGCTCAAGGGGTTGTTTACCAAAGTGGTAGGAAGCCAAGTCGGGTAAAAAATAAGTCGACACATTATGAAGTCTTATGAATGGAAGCAGCCTTTTTTGAAAACATTCTTTAATGTAAATTTCGGTATTTATAGAGACCGTTGCAACAAATTATTGACTTCTTTTGGCGTAACTGCATACTGCTTGCCCTAGTAAGAACTTTTCGGGAAATAGTGACTGCTTTCGGGCCCTAAACTTAGACATTCTCCCGAGCATCAGCAATATAAAATTTTGACCAGGAAGTTGCGACAAATCCGTCAAAACAAAACGTTTCGTCATCCATTACGCAGTAAGAACATTGTGTTTTAAAAACTTAATTTCAAAGTCCGTGCTCTGTTTTTGGCCTCTAAATACTTTTTGAGCGTTATATTGTTTTGAACCTTCATTAGTTTTAACTATGCGTACCAAATAGTCCGATCTCTGTGCCAATCGAGCTGTTTCCTAGCGGATGTATTGGAAGATCTTTTATGGACAATTTCTTTTGCCTCAACCAGGTTTTCTATCAGCGGACAAGTTCTCCTGGTGCTATTGAATAACATTGGAAACAGATGAAAGGAAGATCTTGGACCTTTTGTTGAAATTATTTAATAATTTTAATACGCATAATTTTAATATATTCATTTTTTTGACATTAAACGTAATAACTGACATGAAAAACGATTTCTTGATCTCACTTCTGATATAAAATTTCTTTAGTCTTCTCAACAAATTGATTTTTTAGCGAATTTTTGAACATTCCTGAGGTGACCAACTTTGGAAGGCCACCTACTACTCATCTGACCACACCTCAGCTCTAGCCTTTTGAAACTTTATTAAAACATCTCCAAAGGTTCAGCAGTTACAGAATTATTTCCAAACAAACGAACTTAAAGGAAAAAAGATTCTAAGTGATTTTTTCTTATAATTCAAATTATTTCTATAATTCTGTAAGATTTTTGTAACATAGAAAAATATCTCAAGTCATGATACATATACAAGGTCTTCAAATAAGCTATCTCATACATAGCTTTCACTTCAAATTCTATATTTTAAACAGTTTTTATCGTTTCCGAAATTTTTCGATTTATTTCGGAATTTTTTGAAAGTTTAATTTTCTCTCATATTTATTTTCATAATTCGTTTATTATGGGACAAAGGAAACATGATGACGTTAATGTATCATCATCTATTTACTCATCTGTGGTACGTTTGATAATTTTCTATCTTTAAAAAAATGATGTTAATACAAAGGAATTTCCCATGACTTTTTTCTAAAAAAAAACAAAAACAAAAATAAGAAGCAAAAAAGAATTGCTAAAAATAAGATTAAAAAAACGGAGAGAGAGAGAAGGAGGAGAATAATACGTAGTAAATAAGTTAACAAAGAGTTTTGTTTTTGGTCTAACAGTCATGAATTACAAATCAAGTAATAAGTATGCATTTTATAGCATCCATAGATAATCAAATATTAGGGTGGAACAAATATTATAAAAAAAATGAATGAAACATGGTCAGGGCTGAGATGGTTTTTAAGATGACTTGGAGGAGCACAGGTTCCTATTTTATTAGCGGTATAGCTGGGGATCCTTTAAATGTGATCACTTCAATATATTGTTTTTTATTAATTATATCGATCTGAATTTAAAATTTGTATGGCATTTTTACGAAAAGGTGGCAACAATTATTTATTGATAAAACCATTTCTTTTTTCCGAACTTTATCTATAGTGTTTGCAACTAATTCCATAGTGTTTGGGGCTGAGACCTGTCTGCCCACAAGTCCAATCAAAAGATGAATAATTTAAAAGGTTTAGCTTTTTTTTTTTGATATAAAACACTTGTGAAGGAAGTCGACATCGTGACTAAAAATTCTGCTAAATTTTGTTACTTTCCATAAGTTTCTACAGGGCTGATTATAAAGGGCTCTTTACTCCTCTAAATTAACATGTCTTTAACCATGTGAAATTTGTTTAAGATATCTTTATCAGTTCAAAAGTTACGGAGTTATAAAAAAATCGTTATGGAAACTATGTTCTACAGTGTCGAAGCGGAACGCCGCAAAGAGCCTATGAAATACTTCAGAGTCCTTATAATCTATATGTCCTTTTAAAACACTCTTTGGGCCTAAGTATATTAATACTTAAATTAAATAATAGAAGAGAGATCGATATCTGAGACAACTTCAAAATTCAAATCAAAAAAAGAAACAAAGAATTTTCCAACCAAAAAAATGGACACATTCTCAGAACTTAATTTATGAACCAAGTTCAATGACATTTCTACAGAATATTTGTAATATTTTTATGTTCTTTAGAATTTTAAATCAAGGAAATAAGTTATCTAGAAAGGAGTAACGGACCGATAACTGACATAGTAGTGAAATAGTAATTCGAAAGTAATATTTATAATGAAAAATTATAAACTAAATTCAATGAAATTCCTCCAGATTATTTGTTATTTTGCTAAGTATATTGATACTTAAAACCTTAGCAATTCGACGAATAATAAACATGTTATAGACCGATATCTGAGACAACCACCAAATTCAAAACAAAAAACTTTAGAAAATTAAAAATAATTAAAAGTGTAATAGTCGGTTAATACCGACTATGTTATATGCTAAACCATGTCAAAGACATGAAAAATTACGGACCGAACCGCGTAGTATTTTCTGTTTGGATACAAGATTTATTTGTGCCAAGTGTAATTAATTTTTTGTACATCTGTGAGGTTTTGAGCTTGAAATCCCATTCTGATATTACACTTTTAGAGAACTACTTAAAATATTGGACCAGTGAAATCTCTTTCAAAAATCACATAATTACGATCTCTAGAGTGTTCATAATGATTATATGGAAAGCCGACTGGACGGACGGACGTTTTTCTTATATTTCACATCTGCGTGGTTAATGAGCTTGAAATCCCATTGTGGTATTACATTCGTATGGAGCCACCTAAAAAATTAGACCAGAGTCCAATATCATTTCATATATCAAAAAAATGCAATCTTTATTTAAAATATTTATATGGAAAGTCGACTGGAGGAACATTTTTCATAATATTCTGTTTAAAACTCACACTAAATAGGTATCACCCTAATAATCCTACTAAATAATATTGTAAAAGAACAACACAAACTCAAACCAAAATGAACGAATGAAGAATGAATACATGTATTTCATCATACATTTTCATGCTTTAATTTACATTATTCTCATTCAACATGTGGGTGTCGTTTTTTAAAACAACAACAAAACAAGAAAAAGTCATCATTATCGTCATCACAACTTTTGCCCCACCACATGGAGGAGTTATCTGATATTTTATTTCAGTTGGTATATTTTTTCGTCAACAAAGAGTCATAAACTCTAATTGAAAACATGTCATGTTGTGGGTTTAAGGTAAAACAAAATATTTTGACCCCCCAAAAAAGACAGAATTTTGTTATATTTACATTCGAACTCCAATTAAGTTGAAGGTTGGTTAATCTTATGGGTTATTTTTTGTATTCATATTAAAAGGTCATTGTTTGATTTTTACTGAAAGAGAGCAAAAAAAAAAAAATAACATTTCAGCTTCATTGGCCCCATAAAATTTGTACATTTTCATTGCAGTTCTTTTCCAGCTTATTGCTATAAATAATTTCCACTTTTTTCTGTTGGTCTATTGACATTTTATGAAACTTTTCCATTAGATTTTTTTCAATTTGATTGGACTGTAAAGTTCAAGGTTTGTTTTTGCTGCCGAAAATTACTGGGGGATTAACTTCATTGACTTTTGTAAATAGTTAATTGCAAGAAACTGTAAAATCTATTAACATATAGAATTTATTCACTAGCGAAAATGTCACAGTTAAGATCCGTGGCTTAAATATATTGAAAAATAATTTCAGATTTGATTTGATGATATCCGTCCTTCTGTCCATATACAGTGGATCCAAAAATACTTTTGAGAAATATTTTTACAGCTTTTAAATTGTAAGGATATCTCAACAAGATATCACTGTGTAAGAACAGAGGAGCTTTTGAGTTGATTTAAAGGAGGAACTTTTGAGTTGATTTAAAGTATTCAAGGATAATTTGGTCAGGGGCGTAGTCTTTAGCACTTTATAATTGGCTACTTTGAGTATGTGTATTTTGTATAAGAACAGTCCCTAACCGGCTTTAAATCGACGCTTATTTAAAAAGTGAAACTTTGAATTTTTAGTGAAAATTTGAATTTTTAGTGAAAATTTGAATTTTTAGTGAAAATTTGAATTTTTAGTGAAATTTGAATTTTAGTGAAATTTGATTTTAGTGAAAATTTGATTTTTAGTGAAAATTTGAATTTTTAGTGAAAATTTGAATTTTTAGTGAAAATTTGAATTTGAATTTTTAGTGAAAATTGGAATTTTTAGTGAAAATTGGAATTTTTAGTGAAAATTGGAATTTTTAGTGAAAATTGGAAATTTCAGTGAAAATTGGAATTTTTTGTGAAAATATGAATTTTTTTGTGAAAATTTGAATTTTTGTGAAAATTTGAATTTTTTTGTGAAAATTTGAATTTTTTTTGTGAAAATTTGAATTTTTTTGTGAAAATTTGAATTTTTTGTGAAAATTTGAATTTTTTGTGAAAATTTGAATTTTTTGTGAAAATTGAATTTTTTGTGAAAATTTTAATTTTTTGTGAAAATTTTAATTTTTAGTGAGAAATTTGAATTTTTAGTGAGAATTTGAATTTTTAGTGAAAATTTGAATTTTTAGTGAAAATTTGAATTTTTAGTGAAAATTGAATTTTTTAGTGAAAATTTGAATTTTTAGTGAAAATTTGAATTTTTAGTGAAAATTTGAATTTTTAGTGAAAATTTGAATTTTTAGTGAAAATTTGAATTTTTAGTGAAAATTTGAATTTTTAGTGAAAATTTGAATTTTTAGTGAAAATTTGAATTTTTAGTGAAAATTTGAATTTTTAAGTGAAAATTTGAATTTTTAGTGAAAATTTGAATTTTAGTGAAAATTTGAATTTTAGTGAAAATTTGAATTTTTAGTGAAAATTTGAATTTTTAGTGAAAATTTGAATTTTTAGTGAAATTTTGAATTTTTAGTGAAAATTTGAAATTTTTTGTGAAAATTTTTGAATTTTTAGTGAAAATTTGAATTTTTGTGAAAATTTTTAGTAAAATTTGAATTTTAGTAAAATTTGAATTTTTAGTAAAATTTGAATTTTTAGTAAAATTTGAATTTAGTAATAAATTTTTGAATTTTTTAGTGAAAATTTGAATTTTTAGTGAAAATTTGAATTTTTAGTGAAAATTTGAATTTCAATGAAAAAATTCATTTTTAGTGAAAATTTGAATTTTTAGTGAAAAAATCCTTTTTTTAGGTAAAACTTCTTATTTTGGTAAAGGGATTTTAAAGAAAATTGTTTGATAATTTTGTGATGATTTTAAACTAAATCTGAAAGCAAACTATATTTCATTATTCTCATTTAATGGGTTAATTGAACCCCATATAACAATTTATTGCAATTTGTGACGTAAATTTGTAAAATGTTTTAATGAGTTTCATTTTGAATTTCATTAATGGATTCTCGCTTTCTTTTTACTACAACGTAGTAATTTTATCTGATATCCCACCAGTCAATGACGTATGATTTTTCCTTTTTGGTGTAAATTGCACTCTTTTCCCTTCCCCTTTCCCTTCTCCTTCATTCGTAATTACTCCCTCACCTTAAATAAGAATCAATAAATTAAAATCAATCATGGAAACCTGTTGTTGTTTATAAAAAAATTGTAATATTGTTGTTGTATTTTCCTTGTTATTGTTATTTGATTATTTTTTCCGTTACTTTTTTTGTTGTTCTATTTATCGTATTGCGTCTATGGATTATTTGGGTCTGGTCTCATTTAATTAAAATCATTTATGCAAATTGCAAAATTATTTATAGGAGATACAAGGAAAATAGAAGGGAAATTAAATAGAAGTGTATGTGTGTTTGTTGGTAATGTCAATGTGTTGGAAAGTAAATAAGTTAATTAAATGTTTCTTGTTGTTCTTGTTGCTTTTTATAGTTGTTGTTTTTAATTATATAAAAAAAGTAGTAACAGCAACTAAATCACTGCATGCTAAAATGTAAATATCTGTATTATTCTGCCACATGTATTGGTAATTATTATTTGTATTAGTAAATTTATATTGTCGTTACGCATTAAGGCCACACCTTCAATTTAAATTGATGTTTGTACCCTACACTATCGTAGGTGAGTGAGGTATTATGCATTTCTATTGATGTTTGTAACAAAATGATGTTACAATATAATGTTCGACTACGAATCACTGTCTGAGTCGATTAAAGGATGTACATCCATCCATCCGTCCGTCTGTCTTACCGTCCGTCCATTCGGCTTGGCTGTTCATTTTTACTTTGTGAACAGTCTACAGGTTGCATTTTTTAAATTTGGTACATGTTTTTATTTGGACGAAGCCTACAGAATCCAATATCTCAGACACCTCCCATACAAATGTCCTCCCGGAATGAGATTTTAAGCTTGGGTCCTTAATTTCATGTTGCTCCCACATAAACTCTCACCAAAAATTATCTTTAAACGCATGTGAAATTTTTGCGTTTATGTGTTAGTTTCACAATAATGTACTGCAGACCTAAGAATAAATCAGAACTACCATTTATAACCTTCATTAAGGGTGTGGGGTATTAGGTAGTAGGGCTTGACCGACTTTAATATTTTTAATTGTTTTTATTTATTATTTTTTTAATTTGTCATCAAATTTACAATAACAAATGTTAAAACAAATAAAAATTATATATTTTAAATTTTCCCAATCAATTATTGTAAGGATTTTTGTTTATTATTGTTGTTTTTGTTTCTATTTAAATACTCAATTGTAAAGGTGTTAAGGTATTATCATACATGTGTATATGTATTTGTTAGTTTCTCTTATGAAAGTATTTTTTTAAATGTCTTTGTGTTTGTTTTCTGTTCGTTCTGTTTATATTTTTAAATTATGATTTTTATTATTTTCTTTGTTATGCAAATAAATATATTGTACACATACACTAATACATGTCTATGTATATGTGTGTGTATGATTGTTGTATAGTGTTTTTTATTAATTCTTCATATTTCCATTGTTGATATAAATTATGACGCAATTTTGTCTACAAATAAATAAAAAAACAACAAAAATAATTTTATATAAAAGATTGATCATTGTCATCTTTATATATGTATTTGTTTATGAATGTCGTTGTTTGCATACGAAGGAATTTATCCTCATAAATTGTATAAATAAATGCGTATTATTTATTAAAGGAGATAAATTAAGAAAAAAATTAACTTTAAAACGACAAATTTACTGAAATAGAAATAAGAAGTGAAATGGAACTGAATTAGAACTGAACTAGAAATTAACTAGAACTGAACTAGAAATAAAAGAAGTGTAAAATTTACTGAAATAGAAATAAGAACTGAACTAGAACTGAACTAAAACTGAACTAATACTGAACAAGAATTGAACTAGAACTGAACTATAACTAAACTGGAACTGAATTAGTACTAAACTAGAAATAAAACAGAAACTAGATTATAGATTGAAATCTGAATTAGAATCCGAACTAGAACATTTTTAAGAATCACAACGAGACACCGAGCTGGGATTTAAAGGATTCTTTGTTAATTTCAGTCTTAACTTAAATTAGAACAAGATTCTGAACTGGAATCTAAATGGGAATTCATTCAATTATACTATGAATTTCAATATAAAATTTAATCTGATGTAGAATTTAAACTGGAAATTCAGTTTGGATTAGTATGTGTATATGTGGACGGAAATTTAAATTAGATTTTTGTTGAGGTAAGAAATAGATATAAAATGGGATCTAAAATTAAAGTGAATTTAATAAAGAACCTGCACTAGAAAGTTTAACTTACATCTGGACTATAATCAAAATTAGATTCTGGATTGAAATTTTAACAATGGTATGAATTGGAATCTAAGGTGGACTATCAATTGAATTGTGAAGTCGAATCTCAACTAGAATTGGAAGCTTTAATCTCAACTAATGTGTGAGAAATAAACTTGAATCTAAACTGAAATTTGTGAATTTTAATTCGAATAAGAATCTGAAATCCACACACATAAAATGTAATTTGTTGAACTGTTTGTAGACTTTTTAGTTTGTGTGTTTGGTTGTTTCTTTTTTTTTTTGACTATAAAACTGAACCGATTATGTTGATTATGTGGAATCTGAATTAGTTTTTAAACTAAAATTGGAAGTGGAAACTAAGCATTAAAGTCAAAAAGGATCTGGGATCTGAACTAAAAAAAAAAATAGGATTTTGAGTTAAAATTTCAATCTTAACTAGAATAGATGAGAGACTGAATGAAAACTTGAACTAATATCTGAACCTGAAATTGAATCTATATTAGGATTTCAAGCAGTACTTAAGCAAGAGATAAAAACTGAAATTTGAGATACATTCTGAAGAAGAATCAGAACTAGAACGTAAATAGTATCTGTACTTAGTTTGTATCTAGAATCTCAACTAGATTCTGAACTGATTGAAAATATAAACTTAAATTTGAGTTAAATTCTGAAGAAGTATTCAAACTGGAAACCAAGCTACGATTTGAACTAGATTTGTATCTAAATTCTAAACCAGTATCTGAAGAGAACATAAACTGAAATCTGAACAAGATTCTGAAGAAGGATTCAAGTGTACGATTGGCATTAGATTTGTATTTACAATCACAACAACATTCTCAACTAGAATTTAACTAAATTTGAAAATACTGTAGATATTGCTGAGAGCGTATACTTAATTTAAATTTATCTTAGGCGTATGATTAATATTTTTTTTTTAAATTTACTTACAATTATTTATGTTGTTTTTGTTTGTTTATTTTTTGTTTTGTTTTGTAAACAGCGTTGTGTAAATATTCGTTGTTATTTTAAATAATCCTTAAATTTGTTGTTGTTCTTGTTTTTGTAATTTGTAGTTATTTTGTGTTATTTGTTGTTGTTAGATTAATTATTAGTGATTAACGAATATTTATGTTTCTTTGTTTTTTGTTATGTCAAATAATGATTATTTTATTTATTTATATGGAATTTATTTTTATTTAGGTTATGTTTTTTTATTTTTATTTAATAATTTATTATATAATGAAACATGTTGCATTAAACGGTATTTAATTAATTTATGTTATTTTTAATAATTTTATTTATTTTTGAGGGGATGTAATTTAAATAAAGCAATTTGTTGAGAGGGGGAAAGTTAGGGAAGATAAAATATATTTGAATTTATTTATTATAGATTATTAATATTTTATTATTATTATTATTATTATTATTATTATTATTATTATTATTATTATTGTTATTGTTGTTGCTTTTAATAACAAATGACATGAAAGTTTGTTTATGATGAAATATATATATATATATTTTCGTGATTATTTTATATACACCGTATGTTGGCAGAAATTCACCTTTTTATCTAATGGAGTTGTAGTTATTGTTGTATTTTATGTTGGAGTTGAATAAAGATTAAAAGCATTCGGTTTTGGTTAAGAGAGCTTTTTGTTTCTTTTGTACGAGGGGGAAATTTTATGTTTGAATGTTGCGAAAGGGAGAGTAAAAGTAATTTTAATGATTTTCTGGGGGGGAAGGGGGGTTACAAATTGTTTTGTGTTATATTCGTTTAGTATTTAATTTATTAATAATTAATTAGGGATTTTTTTGGTTTTTTTGTTTTTATAATAGAGGCACGTTTAATTTTTTTGGTTAAATATTTAATTAAATTTATTTTAAAGATATTTACACTTTTTACACAATTTTTTTTATTAAGTTTTATTATTTTTTTTTTTGAAGATTTTCGGATTTGAATAAAAAATATTTTTGGCCACTTTTAAATAAATTTCCTCTTTTTTTTGTTAAGTAAATTTCCCAAGGTGAATTTTTTAGGGAATTTTGTTGAAAACAAGAGAGGGAGAGAAATTGTTTATCCTGTTATCCCGTTTTTTTTTTTGCCAAATTCAACTTTAGCAGCTTATAAGGCAAATAAGGAAAGTGAGAGCGAGAGAGTGAAAATTTCCAATTTTTTTTTAAATAAATTGAAAAAAAAAAATTTGAATTGAATTTTCAAAAATCGTTTCCTTTCAAATTTTGTTAAAACTTAAACTCCTTGTTGTTGTTATTGTTTTTTTTCTATATTGTAGTTAACGGGTCGGTAGTGGTGAATTTTGTTAGAGAGCCACATTTAACAGTTATTTGAACTCTTTATCTTTTTAAACAAAATCTCTTATTTTGGTTGAATAAATTTATTTTGTATTTTTGTTATTGTTTTTGTTGTTTATATTTTCCCAATTTCTTTTGTTTCATGTTTGTTTCTTTGTTTGTATGTGTGTGTGTATTTTTTCTCATTTCCTTTTTTATGTTTCTTTGTTTTCTATTCTATTTTGTGCTGTATGGTGAATTTCAAAGAGCTTGAAAAGAATTCTTTTTTTTGCGTTTTCCTCTGATTAATTGCCCTTTTACTGCCTTGTTACATATATATTCCTCAAAATGCTTATTCTTCTTCTTGTTCATGGTTATACACAGCTATTTACATAGAAAAATTTTTTCTGCTTCTTCTTCTTCTTGCTAAAATTCTTCACTTAAATTTTCATATGCTTAAAATTTTTGAAAAAAAATTCACCAAAAATTTTTGAATAAAACATTTTTTTAATTTATAGAATTTATTTTATTAAATTTCTTTCCGTAAAAGGAAACATCTTTTTTTCTTTTCACCAAAAAAAAAAAAAAAAAAAGAACATTGAAATTTAACCTTTTTTCTTATTATTGTATACAGAAATTTTCATTTTCATTTTCTTCATCATGAAAATTTAACTCAATTTTTCTTTTCAAATTTTAAATTTTATTTAAATATTTTTCTATTTTAAATATTTTTTGTTTTATTATTTTTAAATTTTAAATTTATTTTTTAGTTTTTTTTATGAAAAAAGTTTATCTACATTTTTTATATATAATTTTTTTTGTACACTTTGTTCCTTGAAGTTTCTTTTTTTCCTATTTTTTTTATATACTGAAGGGTTTTTCTTTATCTCAATATATATAATTTTTTCTTCTTTATATGTTTTTTGTGTTTGTTACGCGCTCTACGACGACGACGACGGCGACACCACTACACGACAACGACTACTAGTCCAACATTAGAGGAGCTGTTAACTTTAAGTATCAGCTCCTAAAATATATAACATTATAAAGGAATTCACCACTTTTGTGTATATTTTATTAGTGTTGAATTTCAATTTTAATGACAATATGTTCCCGTTTTTTTTCCATTTCTCTTTTCAGCTGTCATTCACGGACTCTGTGTTAATATATGTTGACAGTTTAACAATTTAGCGTTTGTTTTTGAAGGTTTTTTATCCAAAAAGAATTAAATGGTGAATGTTAGTTCACTTTAAGTTTTAAATCTAATTAAGATTATTCGGGTTTAATTAAAGTTCAGATCTACTAAAGTTGAAATTTTAGTTCTTCCTCCAATAAAGACTTTCGTTCAGATTCTTGTTCAAACTCTAGTTTCAGATTCTTGTTCGGATTTTAGTTCTGATTCCAGTTCAGACTCTTGTCCAGATTCTAATTCAGAGTTTAGTTCAGATTCTAGTTCACATTCTAGAATAGTTTCTTTTTCAGATTTACTCGTGTTCAGATTCTAGATCAAACCTTAGTCTATTCTATAATTCTAGGCTCAGACTTTAATTCAGATTCTTGTTCAGACTTTAATTCCGATTCTAGTCAAGATTCTAATTCAGATTCTAGTTTAAGTTTTATTTCTTGATTCTAGTTCAGTTGTAGTTCAGTTCTTGTTCAGTTCTAGTTCAGTTCTCGTTCAGTTCTCGTCAGTTCTATTTCAGTTCTAGTTCATGTTCTTGTTCAGTTCTAGTTCAGTTCTCATTCAGTTCAAGTTCAGTTCAAGTTTTACTTCAGTTCTCGTTCTATTTTAATTCTGTTCTAGTTCAGTTTTAGTTTAGTTCCAGTTTAGTTCAGTTTCAGTTCAGTTCTAGTTCGTTTCTAGTTCGTTTCTCTAGTTCAGTTCTTGTTCAGTACTAGTTCAGTTCTCGTTCAGTTCTAGTTCATTCTAGTTCAGTTTTAGTAGTTCGTTCAGTTCAGTTTTAGTTTAGTTCTCGTTTTAATTCAGTTTTAGTTCAGTTTTAGTTTAGTTCTCGTTCAGTTTAGTTTTAGTTCAGTTCTGCTTCAGTTCTAATTCGGTTCTAGTTCAGTTTTAGTTCACTTCTAGTTGTCGTTTAGTTCTCCTTCTATTTTAATTCAGTTCTAGTTCAATTCTAGTTCAATTCTTTAGTTTAGTTCCAGTTAAGTTCTTCGTTCAGTTCAGTTCTAGTTCGTTCTAGTTCGTTTCTCGTTCCGTTCTTGTTCAGTATAGTTCAGTTCTTCGTTCAGTTCTAGTTCGATTCTAGTTCAGTTTTTAGTAGTTCGTTCAGTCTTCAGTTTTAGTTAGTTCTGTTTTAATTCAGTTTAGGTTCAGTTTTAAGTTTAGGTTCTCGTTCAGTTTAGTTTTAGTTTCAGTTCAGTGCTTCAGTTCTTAATTCGGTTCTAGTTCAGTTTAGTTCACTTCTAGTTGTCGTTTAGTTCTCCTTCTATTTTAATTCAGTTCTAGTTCAATGCTAGTTCAATTCTAGTTCAGTTCTAGTTCAGTTCCAGTTCAGTTCTTGTTCAGTTCTTGTTCATTAGTAGTTCAGTTTTAGTTCAGTTTCAGTGTAGTTCTCGTTCAGTTCAGTTTTAGTTCAGTTCTAGTTTAGTTCTGGTTCAGTTCAGTTTTAGTTCAGTTCTAGTTCAGTTCAGTTTTAATTCTGTTCTAGTTCAGTTCTAGTTCAGTTCCAGTTAAGTTCTCGTTCAGTTCAGTTTAGTTCAGTTCAAATTAATTTCGAGCATTTGAAACCCGTTATTTCTCTCTTTCTTTTCACTTTTTTTCTCATTGTTTTAATTAGTTGTTGTTGTCGTCTTATATTTTGTTCTATTTTAATATTTGTTTTCTTTTAATGAATTGTTTTTGTTTATGTTGTTATTTGTGTTGTTTTCTTCAACACCTTAATTTAACTTTCGTATTTTAATGCAAAAATGTTTAATTGTGTGTTGAGTTGTGTTAGTGTTAATGTCAGTGTATGTACTTATACTTATGTGTGTACTTATGTGTGTTATCAAAGAGAGTTATGTTTGTTGTTGGGAATACAAATTGTAATGTTTGTTTGTGTGTGTTTTTTTTAGTTCACATGTTTGTACGTTTGTTTGCAATTCCTCTGGGTGCATTGAAAGTAGTTGAACTAAAACAATTTGCCTCCAGTGTGGTTTGCAATATTGTGGCTTTAGCAGAGCAAAACTAAAATAAGATATGAATGAATTTTGAACATAATATGGGATAAATTTGGAACAGATTGTTAAAGAGTTAGATTTTGAATTTAGGATGTTTTAAAATGAATGTGTAGAATGAGATTGAAAATAGTTTAAGTAACAATCAAATAATAACGAAGCTTTTAGTTGAAGTTTTTGTGAAAAAGAGTTTTTGGAAAAAGTTATAATTCTTGTTAAAGAAACTATAATTTTATCATAGAATAAAAAATATTTGTCTGAAATTCATTTAAAAAATTAATATTTTTAAGATATTAAATTTTGTCAAAAAAATATTTTTTTTTCCAAAATATTGAATTTTGGTAAAATTTTAAATTTTATAAAATTAAGCAAATTTCTATGGTTGACAGAAACAAACATTTTTTAAAAAGAAGCCTTAATTTCTTTTTTTTTTTTTTTTGAAAAATAAGAATTTTTGTTCAAAAATCTAAAAGATGGCAAAAAAATTTTTTTCAAAAATTCACAAAAATATGGAAAATTAAATTTTGGTACGAAAAAGAATTTTCTGTTACATTGGCAATTTGAATTTTACTAAAAATAGATATTGATTCTTAGAGAAAATTTAATTTAAAAAAAAAATTTATATTAATTTTCCAGAAGTATATTTTATTTAGAATCAAAATTATGTCCAATTTAAACTTTATTCTAGTTCAGTTCAATTTCAGTGCAGTAAATAATTTAAAGTAAATAATTTCAATTTCTGTCTGAATACCTGTTGAGATTTCAATATAGAATCTTTGCTGCAATTCGGCTTCGGATTATAACTTAGTATCTTGTCATGGATTTACTTCATATTCTGAATCAGATTTTGGATCTGGTTTTGAAAATTGTTTTTTATAGAAAACTTTAGTTCACATTCTGGTCTAAATTTTAGTTTTATTCCATTTTAGATTCTAGTTAAACATTCGAATATAAGTCCAAGTTCCAGTTTAAATTTTGGTCCAGATTCTAGTTCAGATTTAAGATCAGATTTTATTTTAGATTGCAATTTAGATTCTTCTTTCAAGAATCTATTTACGTTTCTAGTTCAGTTTATATGCCTGATTCTCGTTCAGTTTCCATTTCAGATCAGGCCCAGATTCTAGTTTAGATTTCAATTCAAATTCAACATCTATAACCCAGATTCCATTTTAAATTTTAGTTGGGATTTTATTTCAGGTTCTAGTTTATATTAAAGTTCAGATACTGGATCTGATTCTAGTTAATATTCTTGTCCAGATTTCATATTGAATTCTCTTTCTTATTATATTTCGGATCTTAGTCGCAGTTCTACTTTTATTTTAGGTTCTATTTAAAATTCTAGTTCACATTGAAGTAACAATCCCAGTCCAGATAATGTTTCAGATTTCACTTCAGTTTGTAGATTTGATTCTAGTCTAGATTCTGGTTTAGATGCTATTTCAAATTCAAATAATGATTTAATTCTAGAATAAGTTTCAGATCCTGGTCTATTTCCTAGTTAAAGTTCTACTTTAGATTCTAGTCCAGATCCTAGTTCAAATTCTAGTTTAGATTTTAATCTAGATTCTTTTCAAATAACAGCAACGAATCTATTCCAGATTAAAGTTCATATTCTAGATCAGATTTATATATAATTTTTAGTTCAAATTATAAGTCTGATTCTGTTCCAGATTTTTTTCAGATTGTAGTTCAGTTTATGAAAAAAATTCAAATCCTGGTCCAGGTTCTAATTCAGTTTCTTTATTTCAAATTCTAGCCGTGTCTCTTTTTCAGGATATAGGTTAGATAAAATGATTAAAATTCTAGTTCAGTTTCCTGCTGAGATTCTAGCGAATATTCTAGTTTAGTTTCTTATTCAGATTTTTAGTTCCAATATTTTTCAAATTTTACTTCAGATTCTGTATTAGATTATATGCCAGAATCAAGTTTAGATGGTACTTAAGTTTCAGAATTTTGAATTTTGTTAAGGCTTTTGATACTTTAGTTATTTTTGTTAATGTTTTCATGGAATTTTTTCTCTGAATTTTTTTGAAATAGAAATTTTTGTATTGATTTTTTTGTCATCGGAAGAAACAATTTATTTGTGTGTCAGTAAATTTCTAAAAATTTCTTTTAAAAAATTAATAAAAATGTTGAATATTATAAACTTTTTATATAAAATTTAAAAGAGATGACCGCATTATAAAGTTCCAGTTACGTATGAGTAATATTTGAATATTTTACATTAATCATGCGTCCCTTCTTACTAATTTTCATTAATCTTGGGAAAAACGTTAGCATACTTTAAGGATGCTGAATCATACAAATATAAGGATAAAGAAAAAAATACTGCTAATTTTATATGAAGTGAAAATAAACTTAAATGGAGATGATGTAAATTTAATATTTCGTCCAGGTAATTAACAGATCCATTTAATTTAAATTATCTGTATTTTTGCCACAATAACGTTAATAACCAAAATTTATTTAAAATTAAAAAATATTTATTAGAAGTTTAAAAAAAATCATTTACTTCATCTCATTTGAAATCTTCTCTTTCCTTTCATTTCCTTTCTTTCATAAGCAGCGTGTAGATATGTGGGTTAAAAATATACGTTAACAACAAAATCACTAAATTGAAAAAAGCGAAAAAAACAGTTCTGCTGTTATCTTAGACATTTTATCTCACAAAAAAAAAATCAGGCTGTCAAACATTATCTGTTTGTACACGAATGTTTTTCACTTTTTGTTCTAATTTTTCTATTTCGTTTTTTCCGTTTGCTTTGTGCTTTTTCTAACGTTGAATGGAAAAAAAAAACAGAAAAATTGAGTTTCCTACCAAAAAATGTTATCATAAAATAGAAGTGAAACAACAACAACATGAGAACAAAACATTTTAAACGTTAAACATTTAAAAGTAAAAAACAACAACAAAATAATGAAAAAAGGTATAACAATATTGTTGTTGTCTAATATTTGTTTGTGTATAAAACTTACATATATGTATGTGTGTATTCGAATGTATTTGAAAAAGGTATAAATACTGGTAAACAGGTAACGTTAGAAAAAAAAATAAATAGACAGTGGGAATAAAATAATGAAGATATTCATAAAAAATTATGTAATTTGTATAAAGTAAAAGTTCGAAATTAATTTCGAAATTTTAAATTATTGTTATTTTCTCAAAATTTATGAAATTCAAACTGCCAAAGTTGAATATGATATTAGATTTTTCTTCCAGCTCAATTTCGAAAAATTATCTCAAATCACATAAAATTTATATTTTCACATGTATTTTTCATTTACAATAATGATTTCGAAAATTTTCGAATTTCGAAAATTTTCGAATTTCGAAATAAAATATTAAAAAAAATTCGAAAATTTTGAAAATTTATATAATTATTAAAAGAATTTACTAAATTCGATTTTTTTAATTTTAGACTAAAAATTTAAAATTCGTTTCATTTATTTAAAAGGAAAATGAGAAATATGAATTTAGAAAATTTTCGAACTTAAAACTGTTTAAGAAAGACAAAATTAAAACAAAATAAATATTCAACAAATATTTGAAATATAAAAGAAAATTTTCGAACTTAAATTCAAAATTTTATATATAAAAAAGTCATTATAAAAATAAATACTTTTTTAATTATTCGATATATAAAATTTATTCAGATTCGAACGGTATACATAAAAATGGTTGTAATAGTAAATCGACTCAGATTTTCACATTTAGAGCTACATATTTTCGAAAATTTAAGAGGAATTTACTCTATTTGTCCCGAAATATATCTGCTGTTACTTAAAACTTATTTGAATTAAAAAAATGTATTTAAAATTGTTGTTTGGAAATATTGAACATTTTTGGAACTGCAATAAAATATATAGATCATGTGATTCTTAAGTTAAAATAATGAAAAGAAATATTGATTTACTATCAGATTTTCCCTGAAATTACTAAAAATTTGGAGTAAAGTCTCACTTGATAAGTCACATTAGGGATTTTAGAACTGCATTCTGTTTAAAGATTCAGGATTTGAGATTTTAGAAAACATCGATAAAATTCAAAATTTTTATTAAATCTTTTTTAAATTGTGAGGGTTTGGACACAGTTCTGTGGAGAGTTTAGATACAAAATTTAAAAAAAGCTTTTTATATATAGAAACTTTTCATTTGTTTCATTTTCATTTGTTTTTAAGAAAAAATCTTAATTTTTAGAATTTTTAAATTAAAAGTTGTTTATCTTTAGTCTGGGTTGAAATATTGACCTGAATCTTCTTTAATTTGTTAAATTAATTTTGAAAAATTAAGTCTGATCGGTGCAGTTTTTCTTAAAAATAAAAAATAAACATTAATGAATGATAAAATTTGTCATATTTCACTATAACTTTTTTTTTCTACTGTACCGATTTTATGACAAAATTTACTTTATTTTGTCAATATAAATTTCTTCACTTGAATTTGCAGTTTGTCTCAGATATCGTTCTATATCTTTTAATATACTGAACCAGTTTTAAATAGAAAACTTCTCAAGACAATAACAAATATTCAGGTCAAATTTCATGCCAACAACAGACAGATGGAAAGATGGACAGACGGACATGGCTAAATCAACTCAGATTTTGATGCAAAAATTTATATACATTATGGGATCTTAGTAAATTTTTATTAGCATTATACAGGGAATGAAAAGTTAACTCAGTATCTCCAGCACTTGTGGTGGTGGTGGGTATAAAAACTGATTTTTTACATCTTGCAAATTTGAAAGTTTTACTGCAAATAACTTGAAAACTACAAGAGATATATAACATGTGTAAGTATGTTTATGAAAGGACACACTAGAGGCCATGAGATGGTAGTGATGAAATTTTGCTCGAACAGATAGTTCATCTCCATTTAAAATCCACCACACTTTTGATAGTTCATCTCTATTTAAATCCACCACACTTTTGATAGTTCATCTCTATTTAAAATCCACCACACTTTTTAACAAGAGTTTAATTTCTCTCCACTGGTCTTAGCTCTGAGCAGTATGGAGGATTTCCCTTTCTTGGTACAAATAACATAGTGACAGGTTGCCAAGTCAGACTAAAAATGAGTGGACACATTATGAATGGAAGCAGCCCTTTTTGTGAAAATTCCTTGAATCTAATTTCGGTTTTAATGGGGCCGATTGTAACAAATGATTGCCTTCTTTTGCCGTAACCAAGAACCTTTTAGGGAATTTTGAATGATATTTGGTCCTAAATAATTCTTTAACATTCCCTCGATCTTCTGCAATATAACATTTTTGAGCAGAAAGTTGAGAAAAGTCTGCCAACAACTTGACATAAATTTTACAAGATTTTGAACGTTTCAAATGCAAATAACTCAAAAACTAAGAGAGACAAGCAATGAAATCGTAAAAACTTAAAATGAGTGAGAAACAAAATGAAGACTCTATTAGGTCCAAGCTCGCGAGAGCACTTCTCTGCTGCCATTATGTTGAATTTCATGCAAATATATTAATCGATCAAACGTTATAGGTTTATTTGCAGAAAAAAAGAATCGATCTTGTCCCACTGTGCCATAGAATAAATGTGTATTTTTACTATAAATATGAAAATATCTCTGTATGAATTTTGTGTAAATTTTACGCATTTTTTCCTCTTTGTTAAGCTTCTTCTTCTTGTTTTATTTTTACTCTATTTTTTTTTTTGGTTCTCATTACCTTTGCTGTAATGGTAGTTGTTGCTGTTGCTTCTAATACATATATAAACATATTTTGACAATAGAAAAAAAAACAACTTTTGTTTTTGTTTTGTGCGGTTGTTGTTTTTCTTTCTTTGTTTCATATGAAAACGTCAACTCTCTTAACATTTAATTTTTAAGCTTAAATATTTTGTTTTTTATAACAACAATTTTGTTGGTGTTGTTTTGTTGTAAAATTGAAAAATATGTAAAGTTGTGTTGTTGTTATTGTTTTGTATGTGGGACGTCAGTGGTGGTTTTTTTAACAATGAATGTAAAAATTTTTTGTTTGCTCAACTTCTACTATTACAATTATTACTACGTTTACTCTAGGATTCTCTGTGTTTTTTTTGAGATATTACAAAATAATTTACACATACACTTGCATATCCATACGCATTATTACACTAACTTCACTCTCATTCTCTGTCATTCTCTCTATGTCTCTGATATAAATATTATTATTTGTACATAACATATCAGTTGTAAAATGTTTGTTTATCTTATGACTGACGTCATTGAGCTTTTTATTGATTTTTTAAGGATTTATTTTTTGTTGCTCTCATTCTCTCATTTTTTTTACTCTCTCTCTCTATTGTTGTTGATTCATTGTACCCCTGTATTTCCTTTTTTGCATCATCAACATTTTGCTATTTATTCTTCATATTTTTTTGTCTTTCATATCCTGTGCATGTGTATCCTTAGTGTTGTTTTTGTGGCTGCTGTCGTTGTTGTCGTAAGCACTTCATGTTGTTATTGTTGTGAGCAAAATATATATTATAATATTTTGTTAGTTTTTGTTATTATTTTTTGGGTAAAAAATAATAATTTGTAGGTTTATTTTTGTTACGTTGGTTTAGCTAAAATACTACAAGAAGAGTTTTTCTATGCTGGATTCTCTGTCATTCTCTCTAGTCTCTGATATAAATATTATTATTTGTACATAACATATCAGTTGTAAAATGTTTGTTTATTCTTATGACTGACGTCATTGAGCTTTTTATTGATTTTTTAAGGATTTATTTTTTGTTGCTCTCATTCTCTTCATTTTTTTTTTACTCTCTCTCTCTATTGTTGTTGATTCATTGTACCCCTGTATTTCCTTTTTGCATCATCAACATTTTGCTATTTATTCTTCATATTTTTTTTTGTCTTTCATATCCTGTGCATGTGTATCCTTAGTGTTGTTTTTGTGGCTGCTGTCGTTGTTGTCGTAAGCATTTAATTGTTGTGAGCAAAATATATATTATAATATTTTGTTAGTTTTTGTTATTATTTTTTTGGGTATCTAATATTTTGTAGGTTTATTTTTGTTACGTTGGTTTAGCTAAAATACTACAAGAAGAGTTTTTCTATGCTGGAAAGGAGAGAGAAGAGAAAGAGATAGAGCTTCAAGTGGATTTTTGGTAGTAAATAACAAATGACGTTTATTTAAATTATTAGTAGTGGTTTTGGATCTAAATTTTAAATGTATGAAAACGTCAATCAAAAAGAAAAATCTTCATTTTCACATTTTCAATATTCGCAAAAATTTAATTTAAAGCCTCAAAGAAACTCTTCCATTAACGCTTTTATAGTGCTTTCTGTCTCCGTTTAAAATCTTATACACATTTGGGCCCTTCAATACTCCTTATTATTGTTCATGTTAATCATACCGAGACAAATCGAATGTAAGTGGACACATTATGAAGTCTTAAGAATGGAAGTGGCCTCTTTGACAAACATTCCATAATATAAATTTCGATATTTATGGATCCCATTGAAATAAATAATTGGATTCTTTTTTGGCAAATTTTGGCCAGCTTTTGGATTCTTAAATTTTCTTTTACATTCCCTCGAGTACCATCAACATTTTTAGCCAGAAAGTTCCGAAAAGTCTTACAGAACATACTTTTTGTCATTCATTATGCAGCAAGAATTTTTGTTTTTTAGAAAACTTGACTTCAGTTTTTGCACTCTGTTTGGGCTCCCAATTTTTTAGCAGGAACTTTGTAAACCTTATATTTTATTAGCTTTAAATTTTCGTATCAAATGGTTCGAATTTCTACCAGGTGTGTTGAAAATCATCATGTGGACAATTCCTTCCACCTGAACCAGGTTTTCTATTAAAGAGTTTGACGGATTTGGGTTAAAAGTCTTAATGAAGAACTTGTGTCCTTATTTTATTATTAATAATTTTTTAAAGCAATTTCCATTTATGCGTTTATAGAAATATTCCACATAAAATGTACTTTGTGGTACATTCGAATAAGGCAAACAGCAAGACTAAGAAAAAATCCTGTTAACTCATTCAAAAACTTTATCTCTACTTTTGGTGGAGAAAAAAGAGCAAACAATTTTAATGCGTTTACAGGAATATGCATTAGTGTATAGAATTTTTCAAAAAAATTCCCAATTTCTCGATCCAATTTCATAACAATTAATTCTTTTATATAACTTTCAAGTTGTTGTATTTTTTGTTTTTGCATTTGGACGACAGCTGCTCAATGAATTTCGTGTATCGAGTTTTTTTGAGCATTTTGATGGTTAAAATAGAAAAGAGAGTAATTTTGACAATACACAGTTAGAAATAGAGAGGAAATTTCTTGTATATAAATTACAATTTTGTGCATATTTAATTTGTAAGTAAAAACATTACAAACATGTGTATTAAATTATAAACATTAGGGAGGGTCATATTTTGCAATATATAACTGTTAATAATTCCTATAATTAACTTAATTTTGGTACTTTTCCTATTATCTCTTTAGATATTTTAAAGAATTTTATACTAAAGTAAAATTCTTATTAAATTTTAAAATTCATAAAAATTAAATTATAATTTGAAAATAAGAATATTTTGGGGGGTAAAAAAGTACTATATGCGGTACTTTTTATACCCTATACCACCGTATATGGTTGAGGTATTTTGCGTTTGTTGCTGATGTTTGTAACAAAGGGAAAAAATGGTGTTATATTTTTTAGTATACTGTTCGACTTAGAATCACGTTCTGAGTCGATTTAACGATGTTCGTCCGGATGACTGTCCAACAACACGTTGTGAATATTCTATAGGTCGCAATTTTTTAGATATCTGGATGAAATTTGGTATTAATTATTATTTTTGCCCAAGGAAAAGGCCTTTTGAAATTGAACATGTTCGATCTAGTATTCTAGTTACCTCCCATACAAATGTCCTCTCGGAATGAGATTTTAAACTCATAAAAACAAAAAGCGATAAATATAAAGCGATTTTAACAAAAATTGACATAAATAAGTCTTATAATATTCCAAATCGATGTGCTAAATTTTGCGAGGTCCATTGCTTCTCATAGGTCCCATACTTTAAACTAATTTAAATCTATTTTGTACATTAACTCCTTAATGGGTTAATATTTGTTGCCAATAGCATTTACTCCTGATTAAATACATTTTAGTTTAGTTTTGACATTAAAAACTAACGAGTAAAATGTGAAGACCCTTAAACGTTATCAGTCTCTTAGCTGCTAAACTTCTGACGAACAAGTTAACTTGTCTCGCAAGCATCTTCAAGGAAATAAATATGAGATCCTTTCTGATCGCATAAATTTTAAAAACTTATTGTCCTTTTATATATTTTCGTCTTCGACATCTTTTACTCTATGTAAACGAGGTCCCTTTAAAAAAACTTAGTAAGAAATTGAAATTCGATTGGAAACAAAAATTTGACATGTCCGAAGTATCCCATTTTGCACTACTATAACTCCGTCCATGGTTCATCAATAGTAACTTACTTCCTCAAGATATAATGCCACGCTCCTCATGCAAATCTCTCCATCCGATTATATGTTTCAAATTTATTCCTAAAATTTATTCCTAAAATATTCGAATATTTTGCATCCTCCTAATAACTCTATGTAATATTTACATACATATGTACTTACATATGTATTTGTGTCCACTTGATTTATTTATTAAAATTACCAAAAATTCTGATTTGTAGATATATGTGTTTATGTATGTATGTATGTATGTATGTATGTATGTATGTATGTATGTATGTATGTATGTATGTATGTATGTGAGTGTCTGCTTATATACTTGACTGTGTGCGTAAGTAATTTAATTTTCTGCTGCTGTAGATATTTAATGATTGATAATATTAAATAAACAACAACTTGTTTATACAGTTATAGACACATACATTTATACATGTATATGTTTATATGTGTATATAAACATATTTTGTTAAAGGATATTTTATTGTTGTTAATGATAATGGTGTTGATGAAATCAGGTACTTGTGACCATCGATATATTTATATTTTAATATGAATTTTAAACTATTTATGGCGTTTTTGTGTGAAACATTATTAAATTGAGTTATGGTAGTGACTTATAACAATATGTGTGTGTATATGTTTGTATATGTTTATCTGTGTATAAGTTCTAGGATAATTTATTTTAAAGTTATAAAATTATATGGAAGTTTTAGCAGTAATCCGTTGATGTAAATGAAGTAGAAAACGCGTAAGAATATTATAGTCGTCTTTGCGGAATCTTATACACCGTCCTCCTCCTTAAAGGACAAGTTTGCATAATTTTTTTTTTCGAGAAAATATAGTTTTATATTGGAACTAAAGTCCCATAAGTAAAATATCCATTAAAACAGTATATTCAAACCAAATAGAAATGAAATTGTGCAGAATTTTCATAGAATTGGTAGGAACCTTATATGACGCTATAATCAAATATGGACCTAATATTTTTGTTGAAATTTTAATCAGATATGAGATATCTGGCTTTAAATATGACAATGTTTTGGGTATTAAAAACAATCCAGCCAAATTTCTCTAGAAATTCAATTTTTCACAAAAAATTCAATTTTTCACAAAAAATTCAGTTTTTCACTAAAAAATTCAATTTTTCACAAAAAATTCAATTTTTCACTAAAAAATTCAATTTTTCACTAAAAAATTCAATTTTTCACAAAAAATTAAATTTTTCACTATAAAATTCAATTTCTCACAAAAAATTCAATTTTTTACTAAAAAATTCAATTTTTCACAAAAAATTCAAATTTTCACTAAAAATTAAATTTTTCACAAAAAGTTCAATTTTTCACTAAAAATTAAATTTTTCACAAAAAGTTCAATTTTTCACTAAAAATTAAATTTTTCACAAAAAAGTTCAATTTTTCACAAAAAATTCAATTTTTCACTAAAAATTCAATTTTTCACAAAAAATTCAATTTTTCACAAAAAATTCAATTTTTCACAAAAAATTCAATTTTTCACAAAAAATTCAATTTTTCACAAAAAATTCAATTTGTCACAAAAAATTCAATTTTTCACAAAAAAATTCAATTTTTCACAAAAAATTCAATTTTTCACAAAAAATTCAATTTTTCACAAAAAATTAAATTTTTCACAAAAAATTCAATTTTTCACAAAAAATTCAATTTTTCACTAAAAAAATCAATTTTTCACTAAAAAAATCAATTTTTTACTAAAAAATTCAATTTTTCACAAAAAATTAAATTTTTCACTGAAAATTCAATTTTTCACTGAAAATTCAATTTTTCACTAAAAATTCAATTTTTCACTAAAAATTCAATTTTTCACTGAAAATTTAATTTTTCACTAAAAATTCAATTTTTCACTAAAAATTAAATTTTTCACTAAAAATTCAATTTTTCACTAAAAATTAAATTTTTCACTGAAAATTCAATTTTTCACTGAAAATTCAATTTTACACTAAAAATTCAATTTTTCACTAAAAATTCAATTTTTCACTGAAAATTCAATTTTTCACTAAAAATTCAATTTTTCACTAAAAATTCAATTTTTCACTAAAAATTCAATTTTTCACTAAAAATTCAATTTTTCACTAAAAATTCAATTTTTCACTAAAAATTCAATTTTTCACTAAAAATTCAATTTTTCACTAAAAATTAAATTTTTCACTAAAAATTCAATTTTTCACTAAAAATTCAATTTTTCACTAAAAATTCAATTTTTCACTAAAAATTAAATTTTTCACTAAAAATTCAATTTTTTACTAAAAATTAAATTTTTCACAAAAATTAAATTTTTCACTAAAAATTAAATTTTTCACTAAAAATTCAATTTTTCACTAAAAATTAAATTTTTCACTAAAATTCAATTTTTACTAAAATTAAATTTCACAAAATTAAATTTTCACAAAAATTAAATTTTTCACAAAAATTAAATTTTTCACAAAAATTAAATTTTTCACTAAATTTAACACTAAAGAAATTAACGTTTATTTATCGAAAACTTAATCAACAGCATTTTCGTTTAATATACTTTTAATCAATTTTGATTAGGAGATTTTTACACCAAACGATAACCGTCAAACACAGAATTTTTTTTGCACAAATTAATTTAATCTGAATTAAGGTGCTTACGGAAAAACATGTTGTAAAGTTGGCCAATTAGGAGTTATAAAATTAATATTCTCAGAAATTTTTTTAATTCCGAAATCCAGGTTTATTAAGAGGAATGTTTAGCTCCTCGGGAAGGAAATTTTAGTATCACAAACAACTCTATCGTATACATACAAAGTTTTTTAAAATTAAAAAAAACTTATATGAATTCTTTTCTGATTTATACTCATAATGTGTTTCAAAGTGTTTTACATACCAATATTTTAATAAATCAGTAGTCTCGGCTATAGTTTGGGAGCAGTTGCTTTTGGTAGTTTATTATTAAGTCTGGTCAAACACCTTTAAATTGAATTACAAATTGGTTTGGAAATCAACTAAGCCAAATTAAAATTGTAATAGATTACATTGACAAATATTCTAAATTGTAAAGAGCGCATGACTAAAGATGTCAAAATATTGTCATTTTAAGAGAGAGGAAATAAGCATAAAGTAAACAAAATATAAACAGAGAATTGAAAAATACTAAATTTTACCCCTAATAAAATATTAATGTTGACATTAAACTACCCCCACACTTTTAAAGAAAAATACGATATAAATAAAAATAAGCGAAAAATCCCCACAAAAAAGGAGGAAATTGTGCACAATTAAATAAAAGAAGTGATTTTTCTATGAGAAAAATTAAAAGAAAAATTCAGAAATTCAGAAAACTCAAAGTGAACTTTAAAAGATTAATAAGAAGTGAAAATTTGAACATTTAAAATGCAAAAAGACGAGACAATTTAATGGAATATCAAAATCACACACATACACACACATATATAATAAACTTCCCTTATATGACATTTAATTGAACACCAACACTCTCACATGCCTACAAAATAAACTCTACAGGGAGATTTTGTTACAGCTTAATCATCTCATCTAATGGATGATTTGGTGGTATGAGTATGAGAAGAATCAAAAAAGGACATGAAAAATTCATAGAATTACACTTCAACATTATGGACCAGAACAACAATCAATGAGTAAATGTTAAACATTCAACTTTTCAACATTGAGAAAATCTAACAAAAAGAAAGAAAAGTTAAGAAAAACCAAAATTAAGAATTTTTCTGTTACGAAAATTTTAAGAAAAAAGGAATATTTTTAAAGGAAAAATTAAAGGCAGAAAGTGGACAAAATAAAGTGAACTCAAATCTTATTAAAAATATCGAAAAATTTTAAAATTGTGGCATACAGTTAGGCTTTTGCAAGAAACGTCAAACAAGGTATATATTATGGCTTTGTAAATTTCGCCTAAGTGTTTTATGAAAAGTAACTCAATAAAATCTATTTAAATATTAACAAAACTTAATAAAAAATCTATACATATCATTTAATTACGCCTTAAAATAGGCTAAGTTTTGTGTATTTGTGTTATATTTTGTAACCAGCAAAATGCTATAAATATTAAGGAAATAAATTAATCCCTAAAAGTCAATTGCTAAATATAGAAAATAACTAAATTATAAAATTTTATCAATAACAAGCGTAAAACCAAGAAATTATATATAAAAGTAGGCAATAGTAAAGTTGATTTTCTTAAGCCGAAAAGTATACATCATAAAAAGAATTTTAATATTGTTGTTGTTATTTTAAGTGCCGTTTTATTGCCACATTTCTCATTCTCCATTTATATCTTCTTAGGCCAAAGGTCTTCTTGTGGGGAAAAATGGTGTTCAAAGAATATTGAAAAGAAAACAAAATTGTGGAAAAATGAATTAAAGAAGAATAAAAAATTGTTTTAAAGTGGAAAAAGAAAATAAAGAGAAGAGCGAGAAACGTTTATTAAGAAATGATGAGAGAAATATTTTGAAAAAGGAGAGAAAAACTGATTGTTATGAAAATGAAATTAAGATAAATAAAAAATAAGTAAAGAGAAAATTGTGATTAATAAAAAGAGAGAAAGTTGAGAATAAAACCAAATTCTGAAAACTGTGTGGAGAAATATTTGCTTCAACAAAAACTAAGAATATTTAAGAGTGTTTAAATCAAAGTGTGAGAACACAAAGAGAAATAAACTATAAAAGAAAGAGAAGATAATAAAAATAATACACTGAAAGAAAAGAGTGTTAAATTAGAAATATTCCACAGTACGTGATTAAAATAAATAAAATGCCAATATTTATGTTAAAAAGAATTTCAAATTGTTTAAATTTTTGAAGCAAAATTAAATAGAATTTGTGTAAAAAATTATTTAAAAATAATGTAGAAATTTGAAAAAGCAAAAAAAAAAAAAAAAATAAAAAAAAAATAAAAAAAAATAAAATAAATAAATCTTGAAAAATATTTTGGGATTAGAAAAATGATTAAAACATTTTTTGAAAAATTTGCAAAATAAATTAAAAAATAAATTAAAGTTAAAGTTAAATTTAAAATAAAATAATGTTTAAAAAAATTTTAAAAAAATAATTAACAGTTTCTAGAAAATATAAGAAAGGAAATCCCCGCTAAAGGACCAAATAAAGTTTACAATTTGTAAAATACATATCAAACTATTTAAACATAGTTAAAGAAAAATATTAAAAAATATTTTATAAAAAATTGTATATGAAAATTTATGAATATTTAAATATAAATAATGAAATATTGAAAAAATAATAAATAGAACAAAAATATTGAATAATTAATATAAATAATTGAATGAATAAAAAATAATAAAAATATAAAAATAAAAAAGTGAATAAGAAAGTTAAAAGGTATAATAAAAAAATTAACTTTAAAAAATTACAAAAAATAAATAATAAATAATATAAAATAAAATAATAAAAAAATAGTAAAAATGAAAATAAATATATAGTAATTAAATTTGTAAAAAATAAAAGAAATATAAAAACTAAAAAGATTAAAGAATATAATCGAAATAAAATAAAAGTTAATAATAAAATAATTAAAAAATAAAATAACTTAAAAAAATAAATAAAAAATAAATAAATAAATAAATAAATAAATAAATAAATAATTAAATAAAGAAATAAATGAAAGGAACATATAAAAATTAAGTAGTAAGAAATTTGCAAAAAGTTAATAATGAAATTAAAATTTATGATTAAAAATTTTTAAAATTTTATAAATTTCAAAATAATAAAAAATAAATGAAATAGAAGTTTATAAAAAATAATAATATAATTGAAAAAATATTAAATAATTAAGAAATTGTAAAACAATTAAAGGAAACAATAATTAAAAAAAATAATAAAAAATTGAGAAAAATAATAAGTAAAAAATGTGTAAAAACTAAAAATATAAAACAAAATTAAAAAAAAAAAAATAAAAAATAAAATTTCAAAACTCTAAAATATTTCAAAGTATAATTAAGTAAATAAATAAATAATTAAAAATTAAATAAATAAAAATTTATTAAATAAAAACTAAAAAAAAATTATATAAATAAAAAATTTTAAATAAATAATTATAAAAACAAAATAGTTGATATTTTTAAAGAAAATATTGAAAAAGAAAATTAATATAAAAATTCATAAACAAAAATAATTTTAAAATTATGAAATAAATAATAAATTGTAAATTAATTTATTATTTTATAAAAATTATAAAATAATAAATTGTAAATTAATAAAAATATTAAATAAATTTATAAATGAAAAATTAAACATAAATATAAAACATGAACTAAAAGCACTAAGTAATTAAAAATAATAATAAAAACTAAAAAAAAAATAATTCCAAAATAAAATTTAAAACGTAATAAAATAATTTTAAATAAAATAATAATAAATAAAAGATAAATAAAAAATATAACAATTAATTAATAATTAACAACAATTCAGATTATATTTTAAAAACTTTAATAAAAATTATAAAGAAAAATAAAATAATCTTAAAATAATAATTCCAAAAATGTGTTAACATTTTATAACACTCACCTGTATCACTTACATATCAATTACTTAGTAATAACTTTTAAAACCCTCCATAAAACCCCTAAAATTATGTTATTTTAACAAGAATCTCTATTAGTTAAATACGCAACCAAACATATCATAAATAACAGCCTTTTTTATAAAATAGCATGTAATTAGAAAATTTATTAAATAAAATTAAAATAAAAAATATTCGAAATTTTATAACCTTAAAAATAAAAGAAATTAACTAATGAGTTAATTTTCTAAAATAAAAATCTTAAATATCGCATACATATCAAGTTCTTTAAGAACAAAACGTAACGATTTAAGAATAATTTAAAATATAAATTTATTAATAAAATATAATTAAAAATAAAATTTATCAAAATATAAAAAATAAAGTTAAAAAATTATTTATTTAAAAATCTCACAACCCTTCTAAGATCTAAAGAACTCACTAACATTTCTAAAATAATCAATTGAGCTCAATTCATCTTAGACAACAACCATTTAAAATTTTTCAACCAACAACATCACGAAAAGGTTGGCAACACTCAAACTAGGTAAGTCTAAAATTTTAATTGAAAACCTTTGAAAAATAAGATTCCATTCCAAAGCTTTCTAAACTTTTCTATTTTAAATTCATTCTAAATTTCAAAATTACTATTTGCTTATATTTTTATACCCTCCACCATCACACAGTAGAGAAGAGGGTATATAAACTTTGTTATTCTGTGTGTAATGCTAAGTAGTAAACGAAACCTTTCATTAGACGATTTTATGATGCTTTTCGTCTTGTAGATTTCTGTTTAAAATCTACCAGACACTTTTTTTGCTCCTCAATACTCTTAGCAAGAGCCCAATATCTCTACACTGGATTTGCCTCTCATTATACAAATACCACATTGTTGTTCTTGTACCCTCAAGAGCTTGTTTTCCACAGTGCCAAATCAAGGCAGAAATAAGTGAAAACATTATGAATTCTTATGAATGGAAGCAGCCATTTTTGTTAACATTTCTTGATATAAATTTCGGTATTTCTAGAACCCGTTGCAATAGAGTCTTTTATGGCAAGCGATACGCTATTGCGATTTTATGAGAAATTTCACTACTTTTGGATTCAAAACTTTTCTTCAAGTTTCTTCAAGTCGCGAAAATTTTGATACAACATATATTTCGTCATCAAGAATATTTTTTTAGAAAGCTTGACTTCAATTTCCATGCTTGTTTATGGCCTCTAAATTTTTAGCAGCGTATCTGTCAGGAAATTTCCTGAACCTTTTATATTTTTTTTAAACCTGCATTAGCTTTTACTTATGATACCAAATAGTACAATCACTGAGTTAACAGATCCGCTTTCCTGTCGAATCTGTTGAAAGTTCTTTTGAAAATTTTTTCTATTGGCTCTAGAAACATCAGATGGACCACGCCCTCTATCTAAACCAGGTTTTCTATTAACAAAAATATTTTCCCGTTATTGTTTTATAACATTGGAAATTGGTTGACTGCAGACCTTCGAATGCTTGGTCAACTTTTTGTAGCACTAAGTAGCACGCAGTTTTTCTTGGTCACCTATTTTAACCAGATTAACAAGGTATTAATTTGCTTGACATGTTTGATTGACATGTTTTACAAATTTCCAAAAAAATAATAAAAAAGTGTGTTAAGATTTTTTCGTTCTCACTCCTTACTTCATTTAAAGACTCCTTAAAATGTTCCCTTTAAAATCCTTTTTTAATTTCAAAATATGCTAATGTTTTTTTTATTTTGTTTTTATAAAATTTGTTATAATTAAATAATTAAAAACAACAACAACAATAACAACAATAACACCATAATTAAAATAACTTCATAAAAAAATTATATTTATAAACTTTATTTTCCATTGTCTCCCTTTATCCGTCGTCAAGTTAAAAACCGCAAAAAAGAAGTCTTTTTATATTAATGGTGACAGTATTTAACTTTGGTTTTTATTTTTATACATCAGTTACGTATGTATGTGTGAGTATGTGTAAAAATATATCAATTTAAAGGTTTATAAAAAAATTACTTTTCCATAAATATTAAAATTTTCCTTTTATAAAATTTTATGTATGCATGTATGTATGTATGTATGTATGTATGTATGTATGTATGTATGTATGTATGTATGTGTGCGTTTCTCCTGTTTCAAATAAAGCGTATAATTATATTGTCATAAAACATTTGCTAAAATTCACAAGCGTATGTTTTATCTTATATTTATAGCATTAATGCACTATCGGACTGAATTATAAAAAATATATTGTGCGCAAAATTCTTAAAACAAAAATCAGAAAGCAGTCTAGACTCTAATACCGACCAGTGATGTTAAATCGAGAGAATTTACTCTTTTTGAGGGAATTTTTTTTAACGAAAATTTCATTCAGAGGGAAAAAAGAGGTTTTCTAGTATATTATTTTTAATATTATCCTCTACTACATGTGGTCTTGAGGGTATATTAAGTTTGTTATTCCGAGTGTAACGGAGTTATCTAAGACTCGAGGATGTATATAATTTTGCAACAAATAAAAATCTGAATCGATTCAACTATGTCTTTCTATCTTTTCAACAAGCAAAAAAGGGTCAACAGAAAAAGTTATTGATCGATATCTGAGACGTCCTTAAGCTTATTGATAAATATGAAATTTGGCATGCTGATATTGCGAGAAACGTACGAAAAAAATAATCGATAGAAGTTGGGGGAAGGGTCTGAAGCGAAATTAAAGTACAAACGAAACATTTAATAGAGTTTCTATTGATTATAGGAAATCTCACGAAAATCGGGCCATGTTCGTGCTATGACAACGCTTTGTTGACAACAAAATTTGCGAATAGAACAAGGGGGACTGGTATTCCCCTAACAAAGCCTGAACATGTTACAGGAAATTTTATGAAATTTAGCGTTTGGATGAAGCGATAATGGAAAAATATTACAACCAATGCAATTTTGGAATCGGTCACGAAAAATGGTATCCTCTTAATCGACTAGACTATAATCCTGACCATTATCTCATAATGTAGATATATTTATAGATATATAAAGATATAGATATAGATATAGATATAGATATAGATATAGATATAGATATAGATATACTTATAGATATAGATATAGATATACTTATAGATATAGATATAGATATAGATATAGATATACTTATAGATATAGATATAGATATAGATATAGATATAGATATAGATATATTTATAGATAAAGATATAGATATAGATATAGATATAGATATACTTATAGATATAGATATAGATATAGATATACTTATAGATATAGATATAGATATAGATATAGATATAGATATAGATATAGATATAGATATAGATATAGATATAGATATAGATATAGATATAGATATAGATATAGATAAAGATATAGATATAGATATAGATATAGATATAGATATAGATATAGATATAGATATAGATATAGATATAGATATAGATATAGATATATTATAATATAGACAATAGTTCAAAATTTAGACCTGAACTTTAACTAGAATCTAAATAAATATATAGACTTCAATCCAAACTAGAATCTGTACCAGAATCTTGACTAGAATCTATAATAAAATCTTAACTAGAGTCTAGACAATAATCTGGTCTAGAATCTACACTAAACTCAGGACTACAATCTAATCTGGAGACTAAACTAAGATCTAGGTTACAGCTTAGACTAGAAGTAAAGAATAAAATCTATACTAAAGTCTGGAATAGAATATAGACTAGAATCTCTTTTTGAATCTAAACTAAAAGCGAGACTTCCATCTTAACTAGAAATAAGACTAGAATCTAGACTGGAATTCAGGACAGAATTTTAACTGGAGTCAATACTACAATCCAGACTAAATTTAAACTACAGTCTAATATAAGTTTACACGGTCCGACTCTTGATAAGGGTCTACACTGATGCATATTTCTATAAGTTCAAGATTTAAAAAATTTAATGAGAAATATTTAGTGAGTAAATTTTGGACGATTTGCTCTATCTTGTTTTTAGAGTATTTTTTCACATCTGACTTCTTCTATTTTATATTTTTTTCTCTTTGCAAAATCTGAACTATGTATTTGGGAGTCACAGAATTAAATTTGTTACGGGTTGATTCTTGTTTTATAAGATTAATTTTGTCAATTTTGTATTTTCCCCGGTAGATTTATGAACCCCATAATTTTGTCCTTTCTGGAACATTTATGGTCATGAAAACACTTAAATTGGGTTTTTTATTGATCGGACAGAAATGTTCCCTTAGGACTCTTTAAACGTTATGAAATTAGAAAATTCTGCTGTAAAATTGAGATATCGTCATTAAAATTATACCTTTATATATCAAACAGTAATGTTAACATTTGCGTTTATAGAAATATTCCACATAAAATAGCACCAAGAACATTTGATCGCATGAATAAGGCCAAACAATAAGACCTAGAAAACATCTTGTTTCTGTTAAAAAAGTATCGTTAAGTTGCCTCTCATTATATAACTTCAAGTTTATTTTTTAATGAGAACAAGAAAGATAAAATAAAACACGTAAAAATGTTCGACTATGTAATACCCTACACCACATTGTTGGTTGTAAATTTCTGTTAGGATAGATTTATGAACGACCCTCGAAAATTTTTCTTTTCTTATTTATACTTATGTGAACAATATATTGTTATAGTATTAATATTTATGTGAAATTTATGTGTTTTAAAGAAATCGACCGACCCTCGTTTAATTTTGCATAGCGGTTTTGGCTTATATCTTTTTTAAATTTACTAAATATTTTTACAATACCATCGTATACATGCGATTTATGAATATAAAAGTGATATTTGAAAGGTGGTTATATGGGACCTATAAGAAATAATGGACCGAACCTCATATAACATTTGCATATCGTTCTAGAATATAATAAGACTTATTATAGCGTCTTGGGGTCAACATTTTTTAAGATATCTTGAAACTGCGATCTGTACATTGCGAACAAGTTTACATGGACAGCCAGCCGGACGGTGGGACGGACGGATGGACGTGCTTAAATCGACTCAGGAAGTGATTCTGAGTCGAACGGTGTACTTAAGTGTAGTACTGCCCGTTCCAACATCTGCACAAACGCATAATAACCCCACCACCTATAGTGGTGCAGGGTATAAATAGAAAACAAATTTAAATGCGTTTATATGAATATGTTTCAGTGTAGACTTAATTGACTAAACATTTGAATTCTTCTTTAATCCCATTGTGCGTTTTGTAACGATTAAATTATTCATGTCAGTGGTTCCAAATGATTTTTTTATTTATTGTAGAAATTTACTTTTCAGCAAAAGGACTTCCGTTTGGGAAACTCTGTATCACTTAAATATCATTGAAATTTTACTTACAACCTTTTTTTGTTGTTGGTTCAAAAAATTTTTGTAAATTCATATAAACAAATAATGTGTGTCTTATAAGTTCTGCCTCCCAAAGGGGAAGCGGAAATATGTCTAACCAAAGACGCGTGTATGCGTGGGTGCCTTTGTTTTTTTGCATATACGTAAGGATACAGGACTTTTTTTTAAATAAAGAAAATCAAAAATATTTGGGTATGAGTGAGTGCGCGTGTGTGCATATGTGTGGGTAAATGTATCAACATTCGCAATAAAATGAAATTTAATTTTCAATAACTGCGGTTGTCATTTGACGACCCAATTTTCATGTATTTTTCTCGTACTTTGTTTTTGTTTCAGTTTTGCTTTTTATACATTTCACCAGCACAAGTGGTGAAGAGGGCATATTAAGTTTGTCATGCAGTGTGTCTCAGACCCCATAATGAATATATATTCTTGCATCAATTCAAAATCTGAGTTGAATTAGCAATGTCCGTCTGTTTGTCTGTTGTTGACACTCTCACATACACAATAATTGACAGGGTTAAACGAAATTTGGTCCGATTATTTGTTGTGGTCCTGAAAAGTTTACGCTTTAAAATCAGTAAAATTGGTTTGGCTTATTAAAATATATAGACCGATATCTGAGGCAGCCTCTACATTCAAGCGAAGAACTTTCGTAAAATTGTCAATTTTAAGTCCACAAATATTCATTTTCAATCCAAAAATTATTAAAATCTGTTCAGTTGATAAAAATTATATCCAAAATAATAGCAAATTTTATGACTGATTAAATTGTCCGTATTAGATTTAAGAAAAACTTTTTTGTATTGTAAACGTCTATCAAAATATGTGTGAGTGTGTACGAATCATAAAGTATATACTTCACACACATTTGTGGTGAAGGGTATTATAGATTCGACATAGCTGAATGTAGCATTCATACTTGTTATATTTAACTTTGTTGTCAATAAAAACAAAAAAGAATATAAAACAAATATAAAATAAAGAAAATAAAGTCTTTCTTGTGATGTTTCTCCTTTAAACATTATTTAATAGCAAAAAAGGCGACCGCAAAATTATAAATATTTTTTTGGAGACAAAAAGGAAACTGTTTAAGTTGTTTTTCCTTATTTACAGTTTCCAAATGTTTAAGCAATTGGATTATGTCAAGGTTTTTTGTTGTTGTTTTATGGAAATTTTTACATTTCTTTTTTGGAGTTTTCGGTAGCTGAATTTATTTAGTCTAAAAGGGAGAAAAATGCGCTTTCGGCTACAAAGGACGATTTTCAAAAGGCATTAAATTGGAGTTAAAAATAAGTGAAGGTTCACTTTATTTTTTAAATACTAAAGTGATTTTACTACCTTTAATCAGGAAACTTCTTAGGTAAATTTTCACTGAGCTCATAAGAAGTAAGATCGAAAATTCTTAACATACATATATGTTAATATCAGAGAAACTACTAAACTTAAAGTTTCAATTTCTTTATATTTTGTTTTAAATTTTTTTGGAAACCCTTCGATTAACGTGCTTTCAGTCACTTTGCTCCAACAGGTAATTCATCTCCGTTAAAATCGACCACAACTTTTTTGTACTTCTCGATTTTTTAAACAGGAGGCCAATATCTCTCCAATGGCCTTAACTCTGGGCAGTTTTGAGGATTTAGCCCTCTTAGTAGAAATACCACTTACTGTTCTTGTACCACTAAAGGGTTGTTTACCATAGTGACAGGATGCTAAGTCAAGCCAAAAAAAGGTGGACACTTGAAGTCTTAAGAATAGAAGCAACCTTCTATGTAAAACATTACTTGTAACAAAATATTGGTTCTATTGTCTCAACTGCATATTGCTTGTCCAACCAAAATCTTTTGGGAAAATTTTAACTGCTTTTGGATCCAAACTTTTCTTTAACATTTCCTCGACAACATAAAATGTTGACCAGGAAGTTGTGAAAGATCTGCAAGATCAAATATTTCGTCAACCATTATGGATCATTTTAGGCCTTGTAGTTTCTTACCAGATGTGCTGGAAGCTCTTTCTATTTTTTTGGTTTTAGAAACATTTTGTGGACCATTTCTTTTTTCTGAACCAACAAATAAGTCCTTCCGGTGGTGTTTAATAATATTGGAAACAGCCTAAATGAAAATAAGTTTTAAGTCTAAGAGAAAATAAGTTTTAATCGCATAATTTTTAAAATTTAAAGCTAATTAGCCTTGAAGTATGCTAACAAAGATATTTAAATATATTTAATTAAATTTGAAATATTTCTCCAGAAATATTTAATATACTTATCAAGTTTAGCTCTTTAATATCAATAAACCAATTTGTTCTATATACTAAAATTAAAGTTTACTACCTAAAAATATGCTACATAAGATCGAGAATATGTAATCACTTTTTTATGCTATAAAAATTAGCCATACACCATAATATTAATTGTTTTATTAATGAACAAAAAAGATAATTCTTATAAAAAATATTTGAATTTCTATTGTTTATCGCTTCAAATTATTATATTTTTAGTTACATTTAAAAAAGTAAGATTTTTTATTTACTTTCCGTAAATTGTATCACCCTATTACGAAACAAAAGTAACTAGATTGCCAGCAGAAACAACCACAATATTAAAAATTACCATAAACACCACATGCTCCATTTTTTCTGCTATTTTTTCTTTATTTTTTGTTGTTTTTTTATTTGTGTTAAAATTTATTTTATTGTCCTTTTTTCTTGTTAATGTTGTAAAGTGGTCATTACAAGTGATATTAGCACATATTTTGTGGCTTAAAACGAAAAGAAGAAAATAATTTAAGAATGTAAAATTACTACATTTAAAAATCTTAAATTAAAAATAGCTAAAGCATAATTTTAGGCCAATTTTTTTAAAATCTAAAGCATAATTTTAGGTAACAGAAAAATATTTCTAAAGTAAATTATAAACAGACGGACAGTCAATTAAATCTACAAAAGGTGGTATTCTGAGTCGAAAGGATTAGTAAAAAAGTAAAACAATTTATAAAGGCCAAATATTTTTAAAAAATCTAATGCATAATTTTAGGGAGCATAATTTTTTTAATAAATTGCACGCAGATGGACGTTCATTGTTAAATTGATTTAAGAAGGAGAATAAAAATTAAAAAAATAATTAAGATTTTAAAATTACTTTATTTTTAATTCTCAAAGTAAAAAATTAAAACATACTTTAAGGCCAAATATTTTTTTAAATCTAAAACATAATTTTAGGCAAAATAAAAATATATAAGAAAATATGAATTCGTTGAAAAGTTATATTGACCTGAATTTTGAAGTTGGAAAAAGAAAAGTCCAAAAAGGTGCCAACATCTATTCTTTGATAAAACTAACCGTTTGTTTTGAATTTTATAACATTTTATTATTTTCTAACGAAATTTGAAAGGAAATGCATGTAAATTAAATCCCTATGAGTTTGGGGCAAATACCTGACAATAAGCCATATTCGGTCAATTTTGAAAAATAAACTAAATACTTTTGATAAGTTCTCAAATCGCAAAGACGAAATCTTCTTCAAATACCTAAAGAAGTTATTTTTTCCAAACTGCCCTTATAATTTCATGGTGACCATTTTAGTAAAAAAGTGAAATTTTCGGGATTTTTGGTAATTTCGTATATATCATATTGAAATTTCAAATAATTTTCCTCATTCGTTCAAACTTTATTGAAGTTTAAATATTAATGTCATTTTTCAAAACAAAAAGAAAAAATCAAAATTTAAAGTTTTTATAAATTTTTCAAATAATTTCTCACTTTATTTATCTTTATAATCTATGAGTCTAGAAGTTCTAACGTTTTCATAGATACCATACACTTGTGTTTATGACGTTTTAATCCCAACCTAACTAGTCTTCCTATGGCCGAATTTTGCTATTATACATACATTTTTACGTACCCTTAAGTGAATTTTTTTTTAAATCTTCATGGTCGAGGGACCTGTACAGCTCTTCATTTACTCGAAAACATCTAGGTTGGTATCACAACAAAATTTATTAAGAAAGAAAAATTTTTATTATTTTGTATAATTCATAATAAACGGCAAAGTATTGAAAATCTACAGCATAACTCAGGGCGCTAGAAAAATTATTTTTCCTAAATTTTTTTATTGAATTAAACTATAAAATAAAATTTTAAACTCTTTTTTTTAACTTACTTTCTATTCACAACCTTTTCCATTTATTTACTTTTCTTTCACTCAATTAAACAATAACATCTCTATAACCTCTTGTTATAATATAATTTTCGCCTAAAATTAGCCTTTAAGTCATTATAAACACAAATATTCTATTCAATATAAATTTCTATAAAATTCCTCTACCATTATCGTTAAAATTCCATAAACTTGTCACTAAATATTTAATATAAACTGACTTAGCAAATAATACAATTTCATATAGTTTTTCCATTTGTCCTCTAGAAAACTACAATTTTTATACAATTTCTTTTATGTCTTGATTGGAAAAATAATAAAGTTTTAATAAATGTCTTCTTCTCTCTTTTTGACAATAAAATTTTAATACTTTTTTGTGAGGAAAAATGGAGTTTATAAAAATATATATTGAGTTCGAATGTAGATAATAAAGAGATATGGGAGGAAAGACATTAAGTTAAAAAATAATTTCATAATAATTGTGATGTAATATAAAGGAGCCTTAGAGTAGACTAAAGTTTTTAAAATCATATTTAGGGAACGACATAAAAAATAAATATAATCATATACATTAGGCTGGCTCGATCTCCATACTAAATAATAGCATAAATTTAAAAATCATCAAAGGACAAAATTAAGGTCTTTTTAAATCATAAGCAGCGATGTACAATTTTTTCGATCGGACGAAAAGTGGCGACGTTTATATAATTTTTGCCGCATTTTAGGGCATGGGAAAAGAAGTAATATTCGCATTTCTGTAAAGAGTATCAACTACCAATTCATTCTAGGGGGTAACCGTTACCATTTTTTTTAATTTAAGTCCACTGGAACGAGTTACTTTCATAACAAACAAAATTAATTATTTCGAAATTGTTTTACATGATAAAATGAATGAAACTTCACCAAAACTTCATAAAATTCGATTCGATTTATGATCGAAAAAATCTAATGTTTTAAGTACTTATCTTACTATATCGTAAAATTCCACATATATAATTAGTACAACCTTTGGGGGTTAGGATCCGAAGTGCCAGAAGTGATTACTAGAAGATGGTGACGGATTTAAAAATCAAAGCACAAAATTTGGTAAATCAAAAAAGGATCAACTATTCCTTCATTCTAGAGGGTAACTGACACAACAGTTTTTTCGACCCACCCCTTATATACATGAATATAGTTATAAGGTCGATACATATTCACAGAAAAAACTGTAATTTCATTCGTTTAGGAATTTTCCAAATCGTTTGGGATTTTTTAAGACCTCAATTTTTTGATATAATTTTTGGGATATAAATTTTTTGAAAAAAAGAAAATTTATCAGAAATATTTGTATCAGATAATAAATTAAAATTATTTCTTTTGGAATCATTTAGTTAAAAAATATTCCAAAAAAATATCCTTGAATTTCAAGTAAAATTTATGAGAATTAAATTTTACTTGTGAAACATTTTTTTCTATCCCTTTTTTTCTATCTCGACACGACATTGTCACATTGTGTTTTTCTGTTTTAAATCGTTTCAGCAGAAAGTTACTTATAGATTGATATCTGAGACAATCTTATAATCTGATATAAAAAATAGGTTAGATTCTGTAGGTGCGTATACTTAATATTTAATTACATCCAATATTACTTCCACTAAACGAATGTCAGAGTCCATTTTTGGGAAAAAATTAAAATTTAAAAATGGATTTTAATGAAATTTAACATAACGATGGCAGAGGAGAATAGTATTATAAAAATTAAAGGTTTGAACTACTACAAATTGTTAACGCCATTTTGATGATTGTTTTTGTTTTAAATTTCAATACGCAAGGTGACCTGCTTTATAGATCTAAACCCAGTTCCTAAATTCCAAAATTACAAAATTATTTTCAAAATTTATGTTTTAAGATCACCATGATGATATTTATAACTCTACACTGTTGCATATTCCTTTAAATGCACTTAAGTTTTATCAATGAATTGGAAAAAAATAATAAAGAAGAAAATATTTAGTGGGAAAATAATAATATTATTAGATCAACTAAGACTTCATTTTAAAAATATTCTTATATTTTTTTTACTTTATTTGAGAGTTTTACTGCCATTTTTAACGGTATTTTGCTATGAACGCACTTTAACATTAAAGCATTATCCACCAGTGGAAAGATGAAAATGCTGCCATAAAACTCCCATCGCTGAAATTACGAAAATTTTATATCCAATAATTTTAAACGATTTTCTTTATGTTGTTGCTTCTTGATTTTTTTTATAAAATCATTCTTTTTGTTCATTTTATATTTCTCTTTGTGAGTTTTCGAACACAATAATTGATTACTTTCTTAAAGAAAATAATATTCTTTGAACATTTAAATTTTGCGATCAATTTCTTTGTCATGAATAAATTTTATTTATATCATTTTTTATCGGGCATAAAAGTTCCTTTGAGCATCTTTAATTGTTATAAAGTTTTCCGAATAAATTGGAAAGTTCTGCAGAAAAAAAGAGATATTGAAAATTTTCATGGGTGCGTTTATAGAAATATTCCACATGAAATAGTATTATGTACATTTGATTGTATGAATAAGGACAAACAACAAGACTTTGAAAAAAAGCTTAATCGTTTATTTCGTCTCAATGAAAAAAATCATCTGTATTTTGGGTGAAAACAACAAAGTTAAAAAAAAAAATGATCAAATAATTAAATGGGTTTATAGGAATATGCATCAGTGCAATGTTGAGACATTGATAAAACATCAGTAAATTAAAATGTGCCATCATGATGGAAATTTAGATTCTAATATATCAAAGATGTGATTTGACTATCTGGATATGAATCGGCTATGACGAATTTTCAATACCCTCCACCAAAAAATATGTCTTTTGTATAGTACATACACACTTACAGATGTATAAAATATATAATCGTTTTTATTAAATAAAATACAACAACTCTTAATGTGTCATAAAATGATGTATTTTTGTCTGTAACTTTTTGTCTACTGAATCGATTTGATAATTTTGATTATGGGAAAATTTCATTTTTATTAGTTGATTTGATAATTTTACGAAAATTCTTCGCTTGAGCTTAGAGGTTGCTTCAGATATCGGTCTAAACTTTTGATATACTGAATAGATTTTGCTGGTGTTAACTAAGCAACTTCTCAGAATTATAGCAAATATTCAGGCCAAATTTTATCAAGCTCTCTGATAATTATTGTGGATGTGAGCGTGACAGACGAAAGACAGATATAGCTAAATCGACTCAGATTTTGATTTGATGCAAGAATGTATATATATACATTGTGGGGTCTGAGATTTTTCCTTCTTAGCGTTACACACGGAATGATAAAGTAAATATACCCCCTTCGCTACTTGTGGTGGTGGAGGGTATAAAAATTCCTGGTTAAATGTTTGTAACCTCAGCGTACAGGATAACCTATTTTTTAACAAACTGTTAAAGAGTACAAATGCAGTAATTCAACACTAGAATATTTGTAGTTCTTTTTAATTTTTTTAATTTTCGTTAAAATTAAAAAAATTTATTTGCTTTTAAAAACTTTTTAAATCAAAATCATAAGTTTTTTCCTAAAATTATTCAAACGTTTAGAAAAACTAAATAAAAATCGATATTACAGTTTATTTTTTGCCATAATTGCCCCGGTATTTTCTCTCTGAATACAGTCTTTTTTACGTTCTTTTTTTTTGTGTTTCCAAATAAATGAAAATCTAAGTAAAATGCATGTGTGTGAGTTAAATTTTTTAAATACATGTATTCAGTTCAAAGGCATGTGGAAAAAAGGAGGAATATAAAAATACCAAAAAACAGACTTTAACCACATAAAATAAGAGAAGAAAGCAACAAAAAATGTTAAACTGTGATACTGGCAGTTTTTTTCTTATTATTTACCGCAAAAAAAATCTCCATACAATTGTTTTTCCTAGAAGGCTTAAACAAACGTTTTATTTTTGTTTTTGTTTTTTTTGGTTTTTCTATTTGATTTTTTTTTTGTTGTATTCTTTGCTTAAGGACAAATTAAAAAATAAAACAAAAAACATGTTCCAAGTTATTTTAAGTGCATATTAAACCTCATATTTAACCCACACATTCAAACATACACTCAAACACATACACAGTTTAATGTGAAGAATTTTAAGGTGGTTTAAAAGGTCGAATATCTGCCATTCATCCATCCATCCATCTACCACTTGTATCTTCTGTCTTGTTATTTCCTGTTTTGTTTTATTCCATTTTTGTTGGTCTTGTCTTCCATTGAGTATATTTTCCGTTATACTTTTTTGTAATTATACCCTACACTACCGTAGGCATTGTGCATATGTACTGATGTTTGAAACACACAAAGTATACTGTTCGACTCAGAATCACTTTCTGAGTCGATTAAACGATGTCCATCCGTCCGGCTGGCTGTTTATTTCAACATTTTAATCATTCTATTGATCGCAATTTTGGAGATATCTTGATGAAATTTATACATTATTATTTTAACCCAAGGACGAAGCCTATTAAAATTGGCCATATTCGGTCCAGTATTTCAGGTCTTGCCGAAATAAGATTTTAAGCTCATAAAAGTTCTAAATTAAAGGCGATAAATAAGTCTAATAATGTTCTCAATCGATGTGCTAAATTTTGGGAGGGTCAATCCATTGCTTCTCATAGGTCCCGTACAAAAGCCCCTCATCAAATATCTCTTTTAAGGGCATAAATCTCACATACATAATGTAATAACAATGGGTCAAACTATGATAAATGTAAATAAGATTGATGTGCAAAATTATGCGAGGGTCTGTCCATAATTTCTTGGAGCTTTAATCCTCAATAAAACTGCATTTTAAACTCCACAAACTGTCACGTAAATGTCAGTTTCTCAATTAAGTACTGCACACTATAAATAAATAATAAATGAAATTATACGAGGGTCGCGAATTATATTTTCGTTACTGCCATTAATAATCAATATTGTGGTGTAGGGTACTACGTAGTCCTGCTTGACCGACTAAAACATTCTTATTTGTTTTTCTTATTTACCCATTTTGTTTTTATGAGCTCTACCCTGGTATTAGTGCCAAAAAAACTACAACAACAATATCAAAAAACAATATATGATTGTATGCAGGTGAATGGGGTTTTTAATGTCATTACGTGTCCTGTATAAGAGTTTTCATTTCCACATGTTTTTTTTTTTTGTTTTATAAATTTTTTTCACCTTAAAAAAATATCGCAAAAATATTCATTTTAGTCCGAACATGTTTTTTTCGTTTTTAAGGACATTTTTTTGTTTGTTAAATACTTTGTTGCTACTGTCGTTGTTGTTGTTGTTTTTAATGGATTTTTTTTTGTTTTTATAGGACAATTAAATTTCTTGTTGTTTCTTTTTTTATTCCAATTTTTATTTGTTATATTTAATGTCGTAAATAGTAATTGAAAAAGTATTAAAATATTTATATCGTGAATATTTTTAATATCAAAAGTATTGACCAGAAGGTCAAGTCATCTATAGATGAGGAGAAAGGGAATAATAAGTAGCAAATAAAAGAAGTTTATAGGTTTTTTTATAATTATTATTTTGAAATTGTTAGCAATTTTGTGAAATTGTTACTATTTTGTAATGAATAATATTAATTAAATTGTCATTAAAGTAAGAGCAATTTAAACAATTAACAATTTTAATTGCCTTGCACTATGGGATCGTTGGAAATTTATCTTGAACTTAGATAATTATATACCTAAAATTGTTCACATTCAATTTCTATCCAATCAACTTCAATTCCTTATTTTAGTTCAGACTTAAGATGAAATTCTGACTCAGATTCTAGTTCAGATTCCACTTCACACTTTTAGTTCATGTTGTAGTCGAGAGTGTAGTTTCAATTCTAGATCAGATTCCGATACTAGTTCTAGTACAGATTATGGTTTAGACACTAATTCATATTCTATCGTAGATTCTAGTTTAGGTTCTATATAAAATTCCAGATTTAATTCTAGTTGAGATTCTTGTTCAGTTTCTACTACAGATTCTATTTTAAGTTCTAATTAAAGTTTAGCTTTTAGTACAGATTTTGTAAAGGCTTTAATAATGATTTTAGCACAAGTAAGAGTTAAGATTCTTGTTCAGGTACTAATTCATATTCTCATTCTGATTCTATTTTAGTTTTAATTCTGATTCTACTTCAGTGCAAGCAGAAGTATAGTCAGATTATACTAGAGGTCAGTTCTATTTCAGTTCTAGTTCAGTTCTAGTTCTAGTTCAATTCTAGTTCAATTATAGTTCAGTTCTAGTTCAATTCTAGTTCAATTATAGTTCAGTTCTAGTTCTCGTTCATTTCTACTTCAATTTTACTTCTGTTCTAATTCAATTCCAGTTCAGTTCTGGTTCAGTTCTATTTTAGTTCTAGTTCAGTTCTAGTTCAGTTCTAGTTCAATTCTAGTTCAATTGTAGTTCAGTTCTAGTTCACTTCAAATTCAGTTCTAGCTCAGTTCTACTTCATTTTTAGTTCATTTCTAGTTTACGTCTACTTCAGTTTTGGTTCACTTCAAGCTTAGTTCAAATTCACTCCTAGTTCACTTCTAGTTCACTTCTAGTTCACTTCTAGTTTACATTTAGTTCAGTTCTATTTCATTTCTAGTTCACATCTAAACTCCTAATAAAGGAAGTATATTTAGTATCACAAAAGTACTTACTAAGAAATTTTAATTATTAACCTTAATTTGGAGTTTCCAAACCACCGCTCTCTATTATTTATCCACCCCTTTTATTATAATTCTTTTAAAATTAACAGTTTATTTATTGGGAATCAAACGTTTGTAGAAAAATGCGTGAATGTCGTGATGCCAATATTAAGTTTATAATTTAAATATTTAAACTTATATAACAACTCCACAAACAACTACAATTACAATATAAATTTCCATTCGTCCTTTTGCTCTCACAGGTAAATGATTGTTTAAGTGTGTGTCACACACTTAACTGTCTATCTCTCTCTCTCTCTCTAAACATACAGACACATGTTTGTGTGTCGCTTTATATAATGAAATATAGAAAAAGTATTTTATTTAGTATTTTTTTACTACTTATATGATTATTACTATTATTATAGTTGATTTTTTATTGTTCTTATTGTTGTTCTTCTTGTCATATGAAAAATTAATGTTTAACTGTCAATCAATCAATATTATAAATAAATTGTTTTTGTTTTTTGCTTATTTTTTCTTCTTATATTTTATTCCATTTTTTTACCGTTATGAAAATTAACCAACGTGCAATTGATTGTCACTCTTGAAGTTAAAGGTGCGTGTGTGTGTGTTCATATGCAAGGGAGTAAGTGCGTCTGTCACCCACACTCACATTAACATGTTTGAGCAAAGAGTATGTCATTTTATAATTATACCTGAGAATACAACTGTCAAACCTACATGACAATGATGATAATGGTGATAATCACGCCAACACATTTACATAAATAATAATTGTTTTCAATTGTAATAATTTTCCATGTTTCATTTTTTCCTGCGAAGCTCTTATGAATAATCATATACTGAAATAGGTCTGATATAGAACTAGACCTGAACTAGAACTGGACTGGAACTGAAATAGAACTGAACTGGAACTGAACTAGAACTGAACTGGAACTGAAGTGGAATTGATCAGGAACTGAACTGGAACTGAACTAGACCTGATTTTAGAACTGATGTTAGAATTTTATTTATAATTTTCCTAATGTTCCATTAACTTTTAATATTGATTTAATTAAAAAAATATATAAATTAACAATTAATATAGAATTTTAACACCTGACACAGTTTTTTTTGAGGAAAAATAACCAAAGAACAGTTCTCGGAAAACACATTCATATAAACAAAACATGAATAAACCTGTTTTACAATTTATATATATAAAATATATATAATTAATATGTATTATTATCTGCATCATCAACAACAAACTAACAAATTATTATATCCTGTTACAAATACAAACAAACATATTATGCATGTTTGTACATGTGTGTGTGTGGATGTAATACCAATTATTATGAATTTTTTTTATTAAGAAAAAGTTTAACCACAAAACTTAAAGTCTCTTGTGTATCATTACATTATATTCATACATTCATACATACATTCATACATACATTCATTCCATTCATTCATTCATTATCTTAATGACCAGATATGTAAATACATTATAATTACTTCAATGAACGTTGAAGAAAAATGTATGAATAAATGAATGAATGAATGAAAAGTACTATGAACTCAGAAATAAATGAAATAAAAATATTTAAAAATACAAATGAAGAGACTTACAAAAATATTAATGAAAGAATTAAAATTTTAATGAAAAAATGTGTAAGGAGTGAGATTGGAAAATTATTAGCAGACATATACATTATTAAAAACTTTAACTACTAAACTTACATTTCTATTTTTTATTCAGTTGAAAATATTTTTACAATTTTGTAAAAGTTCTTATAATGCTTTCTGTCACTTTGTTCGAACAGGTAGTCCACCTCTGCCTAAAATCGACCGCACTTTTGGCCACCTTTTTTTCTATTCAATTCTCATTTTATAAGGACGCAATATCTCCCCACTTGTCTTAGTGCCGGAAACTTTGTAGGATTTGCTTTGGTCACCTTGGATATAAGGACTTTTTAAAAAGTCGCCGAAATTTGATTTATGATTCAGTTGAAAAAATATTTTACATACGTATGACCCTTATAATTCTCAACGCTTTCTTCTTTAGGACAACTCTTATTATTTAAGAGATATTTAGACCAAAGTAAAATTTTGACCCATTTTTGGACAGATCTTTTAGTTTTGTTTTTTTTTTTTTAACTTGGTGGACTCATACACCTACATGGGTTCAATTAAAAAATATACTATTTTAAAATAGAAATTAAGAAAAAATGCGATTTTTTTCTGATTTTTTTTCAAAAAGTTGAGAACATTTTTCACTTTAAAATCAATTTTTTTCCGGACTTTAATTTTTTCTCAATTCCGAAAGAATATCTAACGTAAATGCATATAAAGCAAATCCGAGGACACTAAGGGAAAGAATTTCCCCGCTAGGGCTATCAAAATTTCGTTAATTTTCACATATTTTTTGTAGGTTTTTGAGGAGGAAGAAAATGTCAAAGCTAAAATTGTCAAAAAAGTACCTTAATTATATATTTATTAGCTATCCACACAAGAAATCTGTAATGGGTCAAAACTCTTATAACAGCAGGATGAGCAATTTACTGAAAAAAGTGAATTAAAAAAAATCCCGGATTGGAATTTTGGAATGAAAAAGTTGGAATCTTTTTATAGTCCTACATTAAAAACGACTTTGTTCATATTATATTCAAATTTCATAAAAATATCTTCCCGACCTCAGGACCCACTAGAAACATGTACTTCACCAAATCAATTGGGGAAACACCTCAAGAATGTCTATGTATAAATTCGTTAAAAAATATTCAATAGTTCCAAAGTTACAAAATTATCTTCAAAAAAGAGAGTCTTTCGACCACAGTGCTTTGGAGCAAATTATTGGCTTCTTTTGCCGCAACTGCATATTGCTTTTTGAGAAATTAAGGCTGCTTTCGAGCATTAGCACCATAAAATTTTTGATCAGAAAGTTGCGAAAAATCTTCAGGACATACTTCACGCCATCCATTATGCATCAAAAATATTTTTTTAGAAATTTTGACCTCAATTTTCGTGCTCTGTTTTTGGCCTCTAAATACTTAGCTGGGTTCCAGACAGGAACTTTTTGAGCCTTGTATGCTTTTAAAACAGCTAACTCTTCCATAGTCCGAGAACTGTGCTAATCGGGCTTCTATCCTAACTGGTGTATTGGCAGCTCTTTTGAAAAAGGTTTTCTATTTTTTGGCTATTGAAACATTCTTTACCTGAACAAGGTTTTTAATTAACGGCCAAATGGGGTTTGTTGAGAGTTATCAATAATATTAGTACGTACTTTTTCTGGTCACTCATTTTAATCAGGGTATATTAATGCGTTGAAAACTTATATGTTTTACAGGGGTAAAAATCTCTTATAATACTTCAATTAAAAATTATAATGAAAGAGTGTGTTAAGAATTTTTCGATCTCACCCCTCAATTTTGATACATGTGTATATACATGTGTATGTATTCAAAAATATATGAATAATTATATTAACATATATGAACTTAGACTTATATGAGATATTTTGTTTTCCTGAAGGATCATTGAGGACATAGAATTTTATTTAAAATTTGTTTATAGAGTCAGCTACACTGATCATTAAAATCTCATTTCGGGAGGAGATTTGTATGGCAGGTACTCAAAATATTGGACCAAACATGGCCAATTTTAAAAGGCTTCATTCCTGGGCCAAAATAATATGAGCATAATTTTTTCGAGATATCTCAAGAATTGCGACCTGTAGGGTGTTTATAACGTTTACATGGACAGCTAGTCAGCCAAACAGACAGACGGACGGGCGGACATTGTTAAATCAACTCGGAGAATTATTCTAACTTAAACGTTTTATTTAAATGTGGCACATGCGCATAATACCTTAACCATCTATGGTGGCGTAGGGTATAAATAGAGCATATTTTGGAGAAAATTGGATCCGAAATCAATTCCAGAGCGTATTTTTTAGATAATTCACAACCAAAGGATTATCCACCCATTATTAAAAAAGCTATAGAGACTGGTAAATTCAAGTGCGTTTATAGGAAAATACCATTAAAAGGGACATGAACTCTAAAGCTGAGTTTAAATGACATACAATATTTGGAAGGAAGCTTTAGTGGATTTAATAAAAACATTATTTGCCCAATAAATATTTTCTTGTTTAGTTTTTCTTTTAATTCTTTAAAAAAATCAATGTGCGTTTATAGGAATTTGCACTAGTGTATTTAAAAAATCAAATTCTTTGCCACTGTGCATTCGTCAGTTCTAAAATTAAAGAAATATTTCCAAAAGAAAAAGATTGCAATTACAAAAATTCCAATGACCATACTTATATAATTCTCCTTTACTGTTTGTTAACTTTTATTCCCTTAAGAACATTTCTTAATCCTGTAAACAAATATATATATATAAACAATTATGTAACTGTGTGTGTGTGTGAGAGTGTTTATATGTGATTTCCTAGTTAACTCGATTAAATGTTAATAAACAGATCTTTGTATGATGATTATAACGATAATTTTTGGGGTCAATATAAACAAAATCTTAATTGTAATTCAAATTTAAATATTTAATTAAAATCGGGCCTAAAGTTCTACCAAATAAATTTGATTAAAATAAATAATTAATTTATTATTTGCAGAAGAAGAAGAAGAAATTAGATTTATTTTATGAGATTTTAAATTACTTTAGAGAAATGAAAATCAATTAATTAACTAATTAAACATATTTTTGTAGCAATAAATTTAAATTTATTTCTGTTCAGGGATTTAAATAAGTTTTTTTCTTTTTTTTAATAAAGAAGAAGAAGAAAAAATACTTGACAGTAAATTGTGAATAATTTTCTCAGGACGAAGTAACAAAAATAATGATTGAATATGTTACTTTGGAAATGAACTGGTTGGATGATAAATGTATGACAATTATTATTGATTTATTTAAATCGATTGTCTGGAGAAAAATACGGAATACATTCAGTATTTTTTCTCTTTTAAACGTTAAAACAGGAACAGTGATTATATAACTCAAATTGTCCTTGAGATGAAAAGAGTTTACAAACATTTTCAAATTTTGAATGAATTTTGAATCTTTGTTTCATATCACAAATGAATATTCGCAAATTTTCCAAAAATCAACATTCCAGAGGTAAACAATTTCGAAAGTGGGCCCAATAAGGTTCTGACCAGCTTGGAGTTTTGGGAAAGCTCTGCAAGAATATAAAAAAAATGTTTATATATATTTTATTATTAACATGGATCATTCAAACAAATAATATGAATAAAATGTAGAACTTCTTATCTATTATTTGATACCCATATTGCAAGAATTCGTTTCGATTTTAAAAGTCCATTTAAAGAAAATCTGAACCGATGTGAAATAACAATATTTTGACTAATTTGATGTCTTATTCGACTTTTTGAACTTATGAATGCTCGTTTATATGATTTTTTATTTATTTATTTATTTATTTATTTATTTATTTATTTATTTATTTTTATTTACTTATAGATAAGGTCAAAGGTCATACTATAATCTTATTAAAAAAATCGACAAGATAAATCAGTTAACTTTCGACTAGATCACATAATAGATAATCTAGAAAATCGTGCACTGAGTTTTACACTGAAGTCTAGGGAACCCATTAGATAATTAATCTTACACTAGACAACATACTACAAACTAAATCAGTCTATTTATACTACATCACACATAAGTCTATATGCAACGACTGGATCACGTAACAGATAATAGACTTAGTCAAAACTAAGATCATATGACTCAGTATTTCTTAAATAGATCACAATATATTATACATAACCTAAATTACAGATTGAGATAAAGTCAGTATTTTCAATTTACTAATGAACGGGACTATAAATCCAGGTATAAAGGATTATCAAACAGATCGAACTTTCGACTTGATCACATACGATATTATTGAGAAATTAAAGAAAATACGAATAACACAACTGTTATAGACACGATCATACAAACTGGATCATAAACTAGACTATAGACTATATCGCAGACTCAACTAGATTATAGACTCATCTGTAGACTAGATCATAGTCTCTATATACTAGATAACCATCTTGACTACATATTAGATTACAGCGTAGACTATAGACAAGGTCATAGAGTCAACTGTAGACAAGACTAGATTAGATTAAAGACAGACTCTACTGTAGCCTGGATCACATACTCTTTTATAGACTAGATGATTGACTCGACTCACAGAAAAGACTGTAGATAAAATCACAGACAAGACCAGTTTACAGACCCAACTATAGATTAGATAACTGTCTCGAATATAGACTATATTACAGACTAAACAATAAACTATATAACTGACACGACCTCAAACTAGATCACAGACTAGATTGTAGACTAGATAACAGACTACAGTCGAGTCTAGACTAGACTAGTATATTCTACACAAGTTCAATGAATTGACTTTTTACTAGAGCTTAGATTGAACTATAGTTCACAAGTTTAAGTCTTGTAAAATTTTATATAAAAGACTTGACTATACACCAAATCATTGCTTCTCTATATCAAGTATAGACAGACAAGACCATAGAATAGATCATAGATAATATTACAGATTCAGCTATAGTCTATAGATTAAATTATTGACAGACTATATCTGGTCTACAAAGTAAATTGTGGACCAGATCACTGACCGCTTAAATTAAATTAGACAATTTGGTAGAGTAAATTGTAAAATAAGTTAGAGCAACTTTATGTACATTACTAGCTAAGACCGAGTGCGCTTTACCGTCCTTATAAAGTGGGTGGTACCCCTCCTCAAGGTCCTATCCGTCCTACATTTTGGTCAGTAAAAAAATCTTTTGGAAAGTAATTGGAACCAATTTTAATATTCCCGCTTTTATAGATAATTATTTTTTGTTTTGTATGGATCCTGCCCGTCCCATATTTTAATCAGTAAAACAATTTCTTATGAAAGTGATTGGGATTGAATTTGAGAACTATTGCTATTACAGTTCTTAAGATATTCGATAATCAATATTTTTTCCATGATCCTATCCGCCCTTCATTCTGTCCAGTAAAACAGTTACTTGAAACAATTATTGGGACTAAATTTTAATTTTCTTGCTTTTACAGTTCTTTAGATATTCGACCTTCAAAAGTTGCTTTGAATGGGGGATACCTTTCAATGCGATTCCCCAACACGTGGGGCGGATAGAATTCTTGAAAAATTAAATTTTAAAATTTTCGATTTAGTGGTTACCTCTCTCCCGGATCCTATCCATCCTACAGTTCCTTGGAAAAGTGATTAAAAGCAAAATTAAAAATTCTCTCTGTAATATTTCTTTAGGTATTCAATATGGGGGGTACCTCTACCCCTGGTCCTATCGAAATTTTTTATCGCCTATATTACTTAAGGGTATATAGGGAACATTCTCTGAAATTTTCAAACAAATAAACAAACACAGATTCATTTTTATCTGTTATTATATCCATATCTATATCTATTAATTAATTGATTTCGGCAGACATTTCTAATATCAATTTTGCTTATTTTTAATTCCACCTCCCCTTATTTCCACATAAAAAAGTAACGTTTTCATATTTCTTTTAAATCCGATTTATCAATGATTTTTATCGCATCAATAAATTTCCATGAAATTGTCAATAAAATTGAAAATTGAACCACTGTAAATCATTATTATAATTATTATTTTATATTTTTATTGAGTGAAAAAAACAACAATAACAACATACAAAAATAAAGTATCATAACGTAAAATTTGCTGTCTATTTGTATGACTTGACTGTGTTATCCTGTCCTGTGTGTGTCTGTATGTCTATCTTGTATCTGCCACAATCATATTTTAATGCCTTTAATACATTTTTAAATTAAAATTTACATATAAACGACAATAAACGCATATATTTATACATATACAAATAACACACACTCACACATACACATTTACGCATTTAAAAATATATAGGAAAATATGCGTGAATAATAATGATGATGAAATAAGGAGAACTAAGGAAGAGAGCTGAGATGTATTAAAGATAAGGGACAACATTTTGTAGAATAAACCTTAATCTTGTCTTAATATACTTTAGTTTCTTTTAAAAAAATCGTTATTTAATCATTAATTTTACCTCAAAATTATCACAGTTATTTTCCTTTCTTTTAAGGGACACCCTTATTACTTTTCAACATGTATAACAAGTTCTTATTCATGTCTCCTATAAATATGTATCGAAAAATAATATTAAATAAGAATTATAACAACATTGTTATCTTAATGTTTACACATACACTTGCACGCATACAAATATCCCAGGATTTATATATATGTGTTTGTTTCCTTAAAGCGGTAAACACTTGCACATTGTGCTCATATTTTGTCTATAAGTATATTGACATTAAATAAAAAAATTAATTTTATGCTGCTGCATATCGCATATTTACTTCATGTTGCTGTTGTTCTTGCTTTTTTATTAATTCCTTCTTTTGATTTTTAAATTAAGTCCTGCGGTAAATGTCTACTGATACTTACGATTTTGAAAAAGGTGTGTGTGTGTCTTCATCACAGATTAAACTACAGTCTATATCGTAGATTGGACTGAAATCAAGATCACAGATAAAACTACAATCTATATCACCTATTAGATTATAGTGTAGATCATATTCAAATCCGTGATTTAGATTAAAAGTCACAGATTAGAATATATTCTAGTTCACAGATTAGATAACAGTTAAAACTATTGCTTAAATCACGAATAAGACTACAGTCTACTTTACAGATTAGACAATAGTGTATATCAGATATTATTAGGAGTGAGGTCAAAAATCCCAAACACACGTTTCAAACCAAGTATTTTTAGACATTTTTAATCAAGTTTGTTAATTTAATTTAAATGAGTGACTAAAAAAATTATTAAATATTCACAAGTCTGCGGTCAAATTGTTTCCACTGTTATTAAACAGTACCGACAGAACTTGTCCGTTAATGGAAAACTTGATTGAGGTAAGAGGAATAGTCCATATTATGGATCTAAAGTCAAATAAATTAAAAAATATTTTCGAAAGCAAACCCGAAACATGCGATCGGAAACAGACCATTTAGCTTGGAGCTGGAAAAGCTAAAGCTAATGTTTTTAAAGTTTAAAAGGCTCCTGACGGAAATGCTACTTAAAACTTAGAGGATAACAAAATGTGTGTCCTGGTTGATTTTTAAAACTTCCTGGTTAAAATAAAATTTAGGCTGCTAATGCTCAAGAGAATGTTAAAGACAACAAAATTTCTCAAAATGTTCTTAGTATTGCAAACAATATGCAGTTACGGCAAATGAAGACAGTCTGCTTCAATTCATAAGACTTCACAGCGTGTCCTTGTAATTCTTATAAGAACAATAATGTGGGTTAAATATTAATCACTGAATAGACTATAGATTTGGTGCAATACCAGATGCCACTCTTAATTTTTCTCTATTAACTTGTCTAATGCAAAAACTCTTTACTCTTTCATTTTGCCTTCCTTTTTCTACTTTCTCCATCGGTTTTTAGCTTAACTTTCCAATTACCTCAAAATGTCAAAGAATCTAATATTTTGTCAAATGTATTATGAAAAATTATACTTCATTTTTTTCCATTTCCTTTCCATTACATTTTTATTTCTTACCCTGAGGGTAACTTTCGTTGGTAACACTTAGCAAAATTTCCCCTGACACCAAGAAAGTGGAAATCAACCACAAAAACAAGAAAAAAAACATGCAATTATTTTATTAAAATTAAACAAAAACAAATTTGTTCCCAAAAAAAAGGAAATTTTCTAAAAAAATTTCCATACAAAACTATTAAAATAGGCAATTTATTAATATTAAAACAGGATATTGTTAAACCGGAAACACGTTCATAATAAATTTTCATGGCATACTTTTAGGTAAATGGCACATAAAAAAACTAATATGACATCGTTTAATAACAAGTGAGAATTTTATAATCGGTTATGTTGAAACTTCAATATCCTACATCATAAATACATGTGAAGTAAATAACATTATGATTCATACATACACACTCACACATACAATCACATTATATATAAAGATTTTCTTATACAGAACACATAATGAGTCTTAAAATTAGTTGTATCTTTTGCTTTTACTCTTTTCTACTGAAACGATTTTGATTATTTTTGGTATGGAAGGAGATATAGGTAATGAAGGAGATATAGCTTAATTCTAATTTGTCGATTTCTAACTGACTTTACAAAAGCTTTTGGCATGGTTGTCTCAGATATTGGTCTATATCTTTTAATATACTGAACCGTTCTTTCTAGATTAAAATAGGGAACTTATTACCACTATAACAAATCCTCAGGCCTCAGGAGCTCTGTCAGTTATTGTGGAAGTGAGTGTGCCAATAACAGACAGACGGACTTTGCTAAATCAATTCAGATTTTAATTTAATGCAAGAATATGATACACTATATGGTCTGAGAGGAAGCTTTACTGCATCACAACGAATGACAAATTTAATATACCCTCTTCACCAATTCTGTTAGTGGAGGGTATAAAAACATTTAGAGAATTCTTTTCTTTCCAAATTAAATTTATAGATGATGTGAGTAACTGTAATTGATGTTTTATTTCATAATTAAATTAAATATTTAATTGGCTAAAGAATGTTTTTGTAAATGTTTTAGAGTATCAGGGATGGAGGGAGGAAGAGAGAGAATTTTTTAAATAATTCATTACAATTTAACACAAAATTTTCTAATTAAACTTTTTTCGTTTCAATGTATTAGTAATGTAACTAAGTGTTGATTTATTACCTTAAACATATTTTTTTTGTTCTAAAAGTCATTTAATTAGTTCATGTTTTCTTAAGTGCATGACTTTATATAGTTTATGTTATTAAATTTATATGTTTTTTTTTTTTGTTAATTTAGTCGATTATTACTGAGTATGTGTGTTACGTTAGTTGATGGTTTTGCCTGAGGTTTTTTTTTAATTTTTTATTCAGATTTTTGCTTAATATTTAACATTTACTATAACGCCAAAAATTAGTTAATTAATTAGTTTCATTTTCAACTTCTCCTAATTCCAATTCAAAATATTTTAACTTGTGTGAGTAGTTTCACTTGTTAGTAATCACATTTTAAATGCTATAAAATAGCATGATTTATACAAATTTTTGAAGCATAAAATTAGTATATAGAAATTAAAAATATGAGAAAAATTTAATGCTAAAAAGAATTCTAGGGAATCAAGGATAAATTGAATACGATATAGAAATGTAATTGAAATTATTTGATTGTAACTTTTTACAGAATCTTCTAGTTCAGTTTAAGTTCAGTTCCAGTTCATGTTTAATTCCAATGCAGTTCTAGTTCATTTCTAGTTCAGTTCAAATTTAGTTCTAATTCAGTTCTACTTCATTTCTAGTCCATTTCTAGTTTCAGTTCAGTTCCAGTTTAGTTCTATTTCAGTTTTAGTTCAGTTCTAGTTCAGTTTTAGTTCAGTTCTTGTTCAGTTCTAGTTCAGTTTTAATTCAGTTCTATTGCAGTTCTATTTTAGTTCTAGTTCAGTTCTAGTTCAGTTTTAGTTCAGTTCTAGTTTAGTTCTAGTTCAGTTCTATTTTAATTCTAGTTCAGTTTTAGTTCAGTTTTAGTTCAGTTCTATTTCAGTTCTAGTTCTGTTCTAGTTCAGTTCTAGTTCAGTTCTATTTTAGTTCTAGTTCAGTTTTAGTTCAGTTCTATTTCAGTTCTAGTTCAGTTCTAGTTCAGTTTTAGTTCAGTTCTATTTCAGTTCTATTTTAGTTCTAGTTCAGTTCTAGTTCAGTTTTAGTTCAGTTCTAGTTCAGTTCTATTTTAGTTCTAGTTCAGTTCTAGTTCAGTTTTTGTTCAGTTCTAGTTCAGTTCTATTTTAGTTCTAGTTCAGTTCTAGTTCAGTTTTTGTTCAGTTCTAGTTCAGTTCTATTTTAGTTCTAGTTCAGTTCTAGTTCAGTTTTAGTTCAGTTTTAGTTCAGTTCTAGTTCAGTTCTAGTTCAGTTCTATTTTAGTTCTAGTTCAGTTTTAGTTCAGTTCTATTTCAGTTCTATTTTAGTTCTAGTTCAGTTCTAGTTCTGTTTTATTTCAGTTCTAGTTCAGTTCTTCTTCAGTTCTAGTTCAGTTTTTTAGGGTCTGATTTTAGTTTTAGTTCGGATTCCATTTCAAATTCTTGTTTAGTTTCTAGTTCGGATTCTATTTAATTTCTGTATTTTTTTTATTTTTTTCCAAAGTTAAATTTAACTTCCTTTAACAAGTCAATCAAAACCGATTTATATATTTTTTCTTCTATTTCGATTAAGCACTCATTTTTTTATATAAAAATATTTTATAATCCTGAATAAATCTGTCACATATTATGTACATATACATACATATATAATCGTAATACATATATTTATATAAATCTATAGATCTCATATTTATTGTTTGGCTTATAAAATATTTAAATAATTGTCAATTGTTACCTGTCGTACGTGTATCATACAATGAAACTTTTATTTCAGTAGAAAATAAAGGAAAACAAAAGAAACATCGATTTATATGTATGAAATAAAATGTATATGTGTAAGTATGTATGTAACGTATGGACTCCAAAATAGCTGGGTCAATTTTGATAAAATTTTTGGAAAGGATCCTGAGAAGGCGTACCCCCCAATAAAGCAAATATTGATTATCGAAAATCTCAAGAACTAGTTCTCAAATTTGGTATAAACTGCTTCCTCAAGGAACTTTTTAACTGAACAAAATGTAGGACGGATAGTACCAGAATGAGGGGTACCCCTCATACAAAGCAAAGCGAGAGTTCTCAAATTTGGTCCCAAATACTCCCTTCATATTTGAAGGATGAATAGGATCAGAGGGACCCCAATATTGTGGGGTATGTCAAACTTATCCTCTTAAATTTTCAGTCAATTTAGTTCATTTAAAAAAATAAAAAATTAGTATCTTAATTACATCCATAAAAATATGTAATAAAGTATTTTGATCTATAATTCGGGACTTAAAATATCAATTTGAATAATTCAAGTAAAAAAATTAGAAAAATGTTTAAGGCAATTGAGCTTCAGAACTAAGTACATAACTTTTACAAAAGCTTCCAAATGAATGAAAATGCGTTTTTGCCTATAATTTAGGATTTAATGTACCGAGTTCAATAAATCAAAAAATAAAAAATAAAACTTAAATCCATAGCTCGTCCACAAGAAATAAAAATAGCTTTATGCCGGTAATTCAAATTTAAAAATAAAAATTAAGATTTTTTATATTAATTAATAAATTTTATGTATTAGATTTTCATAATTTTCCCCACTGTGTGTCAGTTTTTAGATTAGTCTTAAATTTAGGTTTTTATGCTCAAACAACCACACAAAAATCAACAATTTAACCTAAAAAAGCGTATTTAAAAATTCATATTCAAATTTATTTTAAAAAATTCGACGTTACACCCAAAAACCACTTGAAATATTTTTATAAATTTATAAAAAAAAAAAATCCCATCAATGATCAACAAATATTTTTCAACTGTATTTGTTACACATCCGAAAAAAAAGTTATAGGCGAACGAGTGAGTGAGAATGCACATACGTATTACACACCGGGATTATAAAAATTTATATCCCTTAAAATCCAATAACAATTACGTATATTTCGATAGAAAGTTTTATACAATTCATTTACATTCTTTATATTTCATACTTCAATAAAAAGTGTATTTCTCCTTCCACTCCTTTTCCCTCACTCGCTTACTCTGTTATGGATATTTTATTTGGAAGCTTGTCAAACGCATAATAAATGAGATGAAAAGCTCTCATCAATTTCAAATTTATTAAAAATTAATATTTTACCAACACATTGATACAGATTTATATTACATACGAGGGAGTATATATGAATATGGTTGTGTGTAATAGAAAATACATATATGTGTGTGTGTGTGTGTGAATTTGTATAGTTGTGTATTAAGGTTATTGTATGTATTGTGTGTATAAATGTATAAAAGTGTATCTTTATTTTTATATAAAATGTTTCTCTCTTTTGTTTGACAGTTGTATCATTCCCGATATTCATTACAAGAAATGAACCATAAAATACCATTCAATAAATACTGCACAGTGGTCCTAAGGAAGATATTAAAAATAAATCAAGTTCAGATTGTAGTTTAGATTTCAGTTCTGTTTCCATTTCAAATTATAGATCAGATTCAAGTTTAGAATCCTGTTTAGATTTTATGTTGTTAAGAATCTAGTTCATATCTGGTTTAGATTCCAATTTTAGATTCAAGTTCAGATTTTATTTCAGATTCTGGTTATTTTCTATACATACTTTTATCACCCACTGTCTGTTTAAAAATTCGTTAAAAAATAATATTTACTTTCTCTTTTATATAAAATAATATTTTTCATTTTTCATTTTTTTTGATTTTGTTTAAATGTGTAAAAGTCTATACATGTTTACATTTACATGTATTAAGTACATTCATTTATTCAATATTTATTGATATCTCCTCGCCGTAGAAATGTCTGTCCTTTTTGCCAATTGTCCTTTAATTCACATGAAAAATAAAATATTTTCTTTGTTTGCTATAAAATTCTTTTATATTCGTGTATTATAATTCATGATTTATTGTGTTTCTTTGTATTGATTGAAATATTGTAACAATATAAAAAAGTATATTTTCAATCAATACAATGAAATGTAAATTATTTTACAGGGAAAAAATAAAAAAAATCGAATAAATAATTGTGTTTGTATCAAATATTATCAGTTGCAATTTATGATTTTTTTTCTATGCGAAATGAAATTTAATTATAATTTTAAATTTTATTTATTTATGTTTAAGGATTTTGGAATTTAATTTGATGAATTAAATTTTATTTAAAAATTCAAAATGGAGATTTAAGAGCACTTATCAGGTATCAAATAAGGTATAATTTGGTCTTAAATATGGTTATCAGGTGTTTTCGTTTACTATGGCCCCAGACGGGCCAGAGTAATGTGCTACCTTCTAAACAAACTCGAGTATTTTGGTTCTTTGAAATTTAATTTTTAGTGAGAATTTAAATTTTCAAAATTTGAATTTGTAGACAAAATTAGAATTTTTAAGGAAAATTTTATATATTAATAAAAATTTGATTTTTTAGTAAAGATTGAAAATTTGAATTTTTTTGGGAAAATTTATTTTTTTTTTGTAAAAATTCGATTTTTTTTTTGTGAAAATTTGAAATTCTAATGAAAATTTAAAATTCTGATGAAATTTTCAAATTATAGTGAAAATTATAATTTTAGTGAAAATTTGAAATTTGATTTTTTAACGAATATTTTAATTATAATTGAAATTTTTATTTTTTTATGAAAATTTAAATTTTGTAAAAATTTCAGTTTAAACGGAAATTTGAGTTTCTAGTGAAAAAATTTTTTAGTGAAAATTTTTTACGAAAATTTTAATTTTTAATGAAAATTGAATTTTAATGAAAATTTGAATTTTTAATAAAAATTTGATTTTTTTTTTTTTTTTTTTTTTTTTTGTAAAAATTTGGATTTTTAATGAAAATTTGAATTTTTTAGTGAAAATTTGAACTTTTAGTGAAAATTTGAACTTTTAGTGAAAATTTGAATTTTTAGTGAAAATTCGAATTTTTAGTGAAAATTTGAATTTTTAGTGAAAATTCGAATTTTTAGTGAAAATTTGAATTTTTAGTGAAAATTCGAATTTTTAGTGAAAATTTGAATTTTTAGTGAAAATTGAATTTTTAGTAAAAATTTGAATTTTTAGTGAAAATTTGAATTTTTAGTGAAAATTTGAATTTTTCGTGAAAATTTGAATTTTTAGTGAAAATTTGAATTTTTAGTGAAAATTTGAATTTTTAGTGAAAATTTGAATTTTAGTGAAAATTTGAATTTTTAGTGAAAATTTGAATTTTTAGTGAAAATTTGAATTTTTAGTGAAAATTTGAATTTTTAGTAAAAATTTGAATTTTTAGTGAAAATTTGAATTTTTAGTGAAAATTTGAATTTTTATTGAAAATTTGAATTTTTATTGAAAATTTGAATTTTTCGTGAATTTTTGAATTTTTAGTGAAAATTTGAATTTTTTAGTGAAAATTAAATTTTTTAATAAAAATTTGGTGAAAATTTGAATTTTCACTAAAAGTTAAAAATTTCAATCTGATCTGGAATTTTAACAAAAATCTGAACAAGTATTTGAATCTCAATTCGAACTAGAATCTGAACTATAACTATAATCCAAAGCAGAGTTACCCAAAGAATGTTAACCAGAATCTAAAGTTGAGTATCAACTAAAATCTTCAGAGAAATCTGAACTAGAATTTAAACTAAGATGTGACCTAAAATCTCAACTGGATTCAGAACAAGAATCTGAAGTAAAATTTGAACTTAAATCTGAATTAGAATCTGATAAAGAATCTGAACTATACTCTGAAGAAGACTCTTAATAAGAATCTGAAAAAGAATCAGAAATATCATTTGAACTTAGACTTGACCTAGAATCTTGAATGAAAACTGAACTTGAATCTGAACTGGAATATTTATGTAATTTAAACTCTAATCCGTATTATTATCTGAACTTGTATTTGAACTAAAATTTTAATAAGAATCTGAACCATAATCTGATCTATTACTTGAACTGGTAATAAGAACAAGAATATTAACCACAATCCGAAATAGAATTTAAACTAAAATTTAAAACAGAATCTGTACTATAATCTGATCTGTAATCCGAAGTACAATTTGAATTATTTAAACTAAAATCTGAAAATGAATCTAAATCAAAATCGAACTATTGAATGAACTGGTAACCAAAATCCGAACTAAAATTTTAAGGAGAATGTGAAACAGAATCCGATTTAAAATTGAAACTTGAATCTGGATTAAGTTCAGAACAAGAATATGTTCCAGAATTTTCATTTAAAAGATTACTTTATAATAAATTTAATTTTTGAAATTTTTTTATCTTTTCCACCGAAATTTCCTTAAAAAATGTTTTCTGAATTTTATGTGAAATGAAAAAATTTTAATTGAAATTTACCAAAAAAATAATGAATCAACATAAAGTTTCCAGATAATAAATATTTAACCTTAATTTCAAATTAATTATAATTAAAAAACAGTGGCAAAAAAATAAAAAGAAAATTATGAAAAAAAATAATGGCAAAAAATAGTGGAACATAAAATTCAAGTGAAAAAAACTTAATAAATGAATATGGAAATATTATTCAAACGTTAAACAGGAGAACAAAAGAGAGAGAGAGAAAAGAGACAAAAAAATGCAATAAAACAATTTGACATGTGAAAATTCAATTAAAATTGAATATTCAAATTATATCAATTAAATCATTTAAAATATTTAAAAGCATTTTCATGCCATTTTGAGGGGGGGAGAGATAGAAAAAAAAAATAAAAAAAAAACAAATGGATAAATTGAATCACTAACAGACATTCACACTTATATATACAGACAAAGAAGAGGGAAATAACTAAACAGAAGTATAACGTTTCGTATAAACGTTAGTAAAGTAACAGCTAACAGATACATTAACCTGGAAAAAAGGACTATACAGATACACAAACATGAATACACATATATAGATACATAAAATAAAAATTTGTAGCTTTGCAAGTAGTAGTATGAATGTTAAATGTAAATGTGTGCGTGTACGTGGGAATGTATATATATATAGTGTTTGTGTGTATTTGTATATGAAGAGAATTTTAACTAACATTATAAAACCTGTTAATCGAGCTAATTGGTTGAATAACAACAGAATAATGGTTAAAAACAATAATGACAAAAACATAAACAATAACAAATACAATGACAATATAAGTAACAATAATACCAGCTACAATAACAACAACAGGACAAATAACAACAGACAACAACAATAAATTTTTGTCACAATTAATGGAAAATGAAACAATGGAAAATTTATTTGAAAATTTGTAGAAAAAGAATTCAACAAAAATCAAGAATAAAACATGAAAGAAAAAAAAATAGAAGAAGTAATGAAATTATAAAATAAATAAAAATCTGTAGTCGCGGTCCATCGTAGAAGTGCGATCGGAATATTCATAAAAAACCATACCACAAAACTTATGGTTTTTGTCACAAGTGACGAAATTTTAAACATTTTTCGTAAACCCTTCCATTAAAGTTTTTATAATGCTTTCAGTCAAATTGTTTGAACTGATGGACTATACATTTAAAATCGACCACACTTTTGGACCCCCCTTTTTTTGTGCTCTTCAATTCTCTTTAACAAGAGCACAATACTTCTCCACTGGCCTTAGATTTAAGCATTTTTGAGGAATTTTCTCTCTTGGTACAAATACCACATTATATTTCTTGTACAATTAAAGGTCTTGTGACAGGATCTTGGCATCCTAGGCCTAGTTTTGTTCCTTAACTTTTCTTCACATTCCCTAGAGCACCAGCAATTTTTTTCTGAAAAATTTAATTTTTAGTGAAAAATTCAATTTTTAATGAAAAATTCAATTTATTGAAAAATTCAATTTTTAATGAAAAATTCTATTTTTAATGAAAAATTCAATTTTTAGTGAAAAATTTAATTTTTAGTGAAAAATTCAATTTTTAGTGAAAATTTTTTTAGTGAAAATTTTAATTTTTAGTGAAAAATTCAATTTTTTAGTGAAAAATTTAATTTTTAGTGAAAAATTTAATTTTTAGTGAAAAATTTATTTTTTAGTGAAAAATTTATTTTTTAGTGAAAAATTCAATTTTTTAGTGAAAAATTAAATTTTTAGTGAAAAATTAAATTTTAGTGAAAAATTAAATTTTTTAGTGAAAAATTCAATTTTTAGTGAAAAATTCAATTTTTTAGTGAAAAATTCAATTTTTTAGTGAAAAATTCAATTTTTAGTGAAAAATTCAATTTTTTAGTGAAAAATTCAATTTTTAGTGAAAAATTCAATTTTTAGTGAAAAATTCAATTTTTAGTGAAAAATTAAATTTTTAGTGAAAAATTCAATTTTTAGTGAAAAATTAAATTTTTAGTAAAAAATTCATTTTTTAGTGAAAAATTCAATTTTAAGTGAAAAATTCAATTTTTAGTGAAAAATTCAATTTTTAGTGAAAAATTCAATTTTTAGTGAAAAATTCAATTTTAGTGAAAAATAAAATTTTTAGTGAAAAATTAAATTTTTAGTGAAAATTCAATTTTCAGTGAAAAATTCAATTTTTAGTGAAAAATTCAATTTTTAGTGAAAAATTCAATTTTTTAGTGAAAAATTCAATTTTTTAGTAAAAAATTCAATTTTTTAGTAAAAAATTCAATTTTTTAGTGAAAAATTCAATTTTTTAGTGAAAAATTCAATTTTTTAGTGAAAAAGTCAATTTTTAGTGAAAAATTCAATTTTTTAGTGAAAAATTCAATTTTTTAGTAAAAAAATTCAATTTTTTAGTGAAAAATTCAATTTTTTAGTGAAAAATTCAATTTTTTAGTTTTAAATTAATTTTAAATATTTTAGATTTTTGGAGGGCACTTTATAGACGTTATCCATCATTTTCTATTGTGCTTCACACGTTTCCTTTATTCTTACATAATACGCGGTCATTTCTCTTTTTTCTGTCCTTTTTTTGTATCACTTTTTTCCATTATTACTTCCAACCTTGTCTTCCTGTATTTTAGCTATTTTTTCCATAGTCTTACATAAACAAGGTTAATCAATTCAATTCTCTTTTAAATTAAAGAGGGGAATGAAGTATGGAATGTAGGTAAATAAGTAGAAAAAAGGAAGGAAAATTTTCATATTTCGTGGAAAACAAAAAGAAACGGCAGGATATTTTTGTTAAAGGACTCTTTTTTTCCTTTGCATGAACCGTCTGTCTTTATGTGTTTCTTTTTTTTCAGCAGATATTTACAATTTAATAAATAGAAAAAGACTTTAATCGACTTGTTACAATTTTAAACATTTATGAACAATTGAAGAGGAAAGAAACAAGTCCTTAATTTGGATTTTGAGCCTTTTTATTGATAAAATATTCAACGAAAAAATATAAAATTTGTAATTGTATGTAAATGGCAGCAGTTAAGTAGATTTTTATTGTTATTTTTGGAATTTTTATAAAACGTTAATATTTATTGATTTGTTTTTGAGGGGATAAGGAAATTATAGGATATTTGAGGATAACAATTAAAGTGATAATTAAAAATTATAAGAAAAAAGTATTTAAAGGTTCCTTAAATTTATCGTAGTCCTAAATCCTGTAAATCAATTTGAAAAGGGCTAAACTTTTTGGTCTGGTTACTTTGGTCTGTAACCATTAACTCTCCTTTCTGGCCAAAAAATATTATACAGAAAAAAATCCGCCGAAGGATTGTAAAAGGATAAAAAAGAGTATATCTATTTATTTATTATTTGGGTTCCCGAAACTACATTCTGTTTTAAGATTCAGACTTTGGAATTTCAGAATATATAGACTAAAATTATAATAATAAAAATATGGCAAATTCGAGAGGTTCTGGATTGGATCCTATTAAGCTTTTAGATACACGATCTTACCGACCCTTTTAATGTTTCAAACTACAAATCCATATTGGATTCAATTAATATAAACGATATATAAATACAATACAAATGTATTTGTGTGCTGTACTTTCGAGTGATATTCCGAAGTAACTCTTCCATGAAAGCTATGCTATAATTAATAGACCGATCCTGAATATTAATAATTACGGGATGACAGTTGTTTGGCGCCTATCAACCGATCTAAACTAATTTCTATATAACTTGCTAAAATTTCATCAAAATTGTACTTTAATCACAAGTTTAAATTGGACAGACTGCAGTACAGAAGGAAGGATATAACTAAATCGACTCAAAGCATGATTCAGAATGGAGTTGGTCCTTTACAAAGATCTAAACAAAATCATAATAACCCTACACATCATCTATAGTGTGTCATCCAGACAGATTGACGGACATTCTTAAATCGTATTAGAAAGTGATTATTATTCTATTGACATATTTTTATTTAAGCAATTATGGTTATAAACGGATATATGCTATTATTTTGTGATTTTAATGTCTGTTATTAAAACTACAGTGACATTTTTGAAAAGCAATTATTTTCTACTTAATATTTTCTGCTTTATAAATTCATCACATTATTTATTAAACTCTATTGATTTTCTCATTAAATTTTATAAATTTTATAGTTTTCTGTCCTACAACAATTTAAGGCATAAACAAATTTATAATAATAAAACTATATTATAGAATGCAGAGTTGGGAAAAGGAAATTTTCCATTAAATAATATCAGACTTTGTTAAAAATTGAAAACTGCACCCGACAAGATAATGAAGAGTATATAAATTGGTAATCGAATTTTGTAATATATACAATTCTACTAAGACCTCATATAAGGAGTGACTCCAAACATATACATATGACAGTATTTCCATGTAGTGGCCAAAATGTCTCCTATAAAAGAGATCTCTCCCATGTTGTTATCAGATTTGAACTTCCATATTTGTTAACAACAATTTTCTTTTAACCATAATTTTCTATGTATTTGAGTTTTTTCTCCTTTTTTGTTAACATTTTTATCATTTATTGTATATTTTTCTTTTCGCTTCGAAATTCGAGGGAATCACCTATTTTAGTGTTTAAAGACATTAGTTTAAAACATTGTATATTTCCCACCCAGAAAAGAAAAGAAAAAAAACATTTTTTCTCTTTTAACTTTAATACACTATTTACGCAGTTATTTACTCATTCTTTCAATGATGCAGATAATGACGATGTTGATGATGATGAAGTAAAAAAGAAGGCAGAAAAAATGAATTCTATGTAAAAGAACATGTTTGTTGGTAACCATTATCAACTCAACTTAATTTCTAACTTGTTGGAAAGAAGTAAAACAAAAATTTACCTTTTTGAATTGTATACCCTACAATAAGTAACAGTAACAAGTATGAACTAAGTAGAATCCTTAATACCCTATCAAAATATTTGCTCACATGGTCAGAGAACCACAATTTGTAGCAGATCACTAGATTAGAAGTAAACTAGAACAAAACAAGAAGTGAACTATAATCTGAACTAGGATCTAAAATAGAATCTGAACTTGAACCTAAATTCGAATCTGAACTAGGATCTTAAATAGAATCTGAATTAGGACCTAAACTAGAATCAGAGCTATAATCCGAGCCAGAGCCTGAAATCGAATCTGAATTAGAATCTAAACTAGAATCTGAACTATAACCTAAATTCAAATTTGAACTAGAATCTGAACTATAATCTGAGCCAGAACCTGATATAGAACCTAAATTCGAATCTGAACCAGAACCTGAAATAGAATCTGAACTATAACCTAAATTCAAATTTGAACTAGAATCTGAACTATAATCTGAGCCAGAACCTGATATAAAACCTAAATTGGAATCTGACTTAGAACCTGAAATAGAATCTGAACTATAATCTGAACCAGAACCTGAAATAGAATCTGAACTATAATCTGAACCATAACCTGAAATAGAATCTGAACTAGAATCTGAATTAAAATCTAAACTAGAATCTGAACTATAATTTGAACCAGAATTTGAAAAAGAATCTGAACTATAAACTGAACTAAAATCATAACTAGAATCTAGAAAAGTGATGCTAATGTTACTTCTAGGAATATCAATTTTATATATTTTCAAGAGTATCGATTTACTATTTCTATGTGTTACATAATTATTGATAAATTGAATATACCCATTATTTATTCCTTATGATAATCGAGTCTATTTCCTCCTTCCAACTTCATTCTTAAATTTTTAACGTGTTTTACTTGAAAGAAAATCAAAAGACAAGGATAAATTCTCCCATACACCTAAAAAAGTATATTCAATCTCTACTTTTTTCTCCTCAATTAAAGCTCTTTTTTGTGTTGTTACTCGTACCGAAAAACTTGTAGTCATGACAACCGAATAAAAACAAAAACGAATAAAAAAAAGAAACTGAAAATAAACTTTAAGTCAACCTACATACAAAAGCGTGAAATAGACAAGTTTAAATAACGGTTTTTCATTTTGTAAGTGTATTTGTTAGTTTATATATGTCTATATAAGTTGGTAATAGTATGCGTGTATTTTTTAAATTGATATAACAAATTTACAAACAGAAATAAACTAACAACTCACAAAAAAAAAAAAAAAAAAAAATAGAAAGCAGGACACGCGATATTATAACATAACATTTACATGTATATGGTATGTATGGATGTATTTATGTATGTATGTATGTATGTATGTATGTATGTATGTATGTATGTATGTATGTATGTATATATGTATGTACATATGTATGTATAACATTTACATGTATATGGTATGTATGTATGTATGTATGTATGTATGTATGTATGTATGTATGTAGGTATAAGTATAAACAATACAAGCAAACAAATGTTAATCATAACATATATATACAAATCTTTATAAACTCAATATCCTGTGAGTATGTATGTGTGTGTATGTCTAAAAGCAACAAATCACTAACTCATGTACATATTTACAGTGGGACTAATATTTTTTTGTTGACGTAATTACCTACTGTCAGGCAAACATTTGTCCTTTGACATTTAAAATTCTTTTCCCTTTTCTCTCTCCTTCTCTCCTTATATGACATTTATGTCAATTGTATTTTATTTGTTGTTGTTATTAAATTGTCAAAAATTATTTTGTATTTGTAAAAAATTTTACTTCCTTTCAATGTTTTTTTTGGCATTTTGTGAAACAAATGGAACTTTATTAACAAATTAAAAAAAAATAAATAAAAATCGATTTCCTCTTGATATCTGGAATAATATTCCGCCCGCCTTGTAATAAAACATATTTTAATTATTCTATTCCACCTATCACCTTACGATTTCGTTTCCGTTGTGGGCGCATTAATAAAGCTCTCTGTTGGTGTTTATTGTCCAGCTTTATTTTGCAGTTTCTTATCAATTCTTACTTAGAACAACGCCCTCTATGTAGTGGAACTCGGATAATTTTCATTGACTGGGTGGTTGGCTGTACCAACTGACCATTATAAAATAATGCAGTTTCATATCAAGTCTCACCTAGAACTACGACCTCTATGTGTGATGTATTGGAAACTTTTCATTTCCTGGGAGAGTGGAGACACCAACAACCTTAATTTTGATGTTCTCAGTATTCATTCGATATTATTTTATTATGGAAGAATATGAATTATGCACATTTTGAATATTCGAAGAAACATGTTGACAATTTTTACTTGAAGTCTGATTCGAACTTGGGACTTTGAACCCTGTTTTGTAGAGGAACTTTTTAAGATTTTAGAAATTCAAATAAGAAAACTTCTCAGTAAATCAAATTTAAAAAAACTCCATTGTTTCTGGAATCTCTTCTTCCCATTAAATATTTGTGGATTGGAAATCTTTAAATGATCTTAGTTTTTTTAGTTTCTTATTGATTAAAGCTTTATTCTAAAAATAACAAAAAATATCAGTTAATTCAGGAATTAACTGATATTTTGAAATGGTCAGTTAATTCAGGAATCTAAAAATTTCATTATAATGGAGAATTGTTTTGTTAATCAATATGATCTATAACTTCTCCAAGTTCTCATACAAAAGTTCCTCCGAGTGGGGTTTTTAGTTCTAAATATAAAATGTCTTAAATTCCATAAGTCCAATCGAACTATCTCCAAGCTTGTTTCCTTCCGAGGTTTCCTTCAGTATAGCTGGTGCATTTAAAATTATGTCAAATGATTTTATCTGGTAAAGGCAAATGATTGGAGGCCATACCTTATCAAAATTAAATTGAGCAAGAACCTCACTTTTCCTGGCATAATGTGCCCAGTGAGACACTATTTGTAAGCTATAATGGCACAATGGGATGTATTTGATTTGATATTAAAGTCCTCTAATAAAAATATTTTAAACGTTGTTTTTAAACCACAAGAAATGGTGTATAAATGAGCCGATATCAGAATTAATATTTACTTAACGATGTTCAAAATTTTCCGAGGTTCGATCAACAATACTTGCAGCACCCATATAATTTATCCACGTACTTTCTTAGCACACGTTTTGCCATATAACTTTTAATCCAACATAAATTGATTTTTCCTTTGATCAAGTTTCATTTATAAAAAATGTCAGTATTTTATTCTGATTGAAATGAGGGACCAGCGTACTAAAATTATGAAATATTTTCTACAAATTCCGACTTGGTGCTACAGAAAGGGCGGGGAGATAGAAAACCCGTTTCAGGTAGAAGGAATGGTCCGTAAGTTATGTTCTGGCAGATTTTCCCCAACCTCCTGGTCAACATTTTTATGTTGCGGATGCTAAAGGGAATGTTGAAATAAAGTTTGGAGCACAAAAGCTGACAAAACTTTCAAAAAGTTCTTTTTATGACAAGTGATATAGAGGCTGCTCACATTCATAAGACTTCCTCTCACGATGCTCAACAGGCGCTTAAGTGGTGCAAGAACAATAATGTGGTATTTGTACCAACCGAGTCAAATCCTTTAAATTGTCCGGTACTAAGGCCAGTGAGGAGATATTGGGCTTTCGTTTAAAAGGTAACTGAAGAGCACAAAAAAATACCCTTCTATTCATCTTATGTCACCATATGTAACGCACTTTTTCAAAAAAAGGCTGTTTGAGTTGAAACTTTTTACATCGAATCCTTGTGTCCAAGATTTTTCAATATAATTTCCGCAGGTCATCCCCACCCACTGTACTTCAAAATGTCTGTTATTCTGAATTAAAACATATTTAATAGTTTTGTAGTTAAATGAAAATTACTGTTGCTGGTTCAACTAACTGCTTTTTTCTTTAATACGTGTAAACATAAACTCAATACTCGGCCAATTGCTAGGATACGGCTTAAGGACAACACACCCAAAACAAAAGCCATCACAGGCCAACAAATAGTCGTTCATAGAACGTAAAAGACTCCAAGTGTTTTAATTTTTTTTCGAAGCATTCAAAATATGGAAAGAAATAGAAAATAATTAAATTTTAACCATAAAGAGAAATTAATTTTTAAGGAATTTCAAAGGAATTCCACTCAAAAAAATCTTTGAGGGGGTGGAAATAAACCTAAAAAAATGAATAAATTATAAAACTAATCAAAAGACTATTAATAAAATAGATAATTAAAGTGTTAGAGAAAAAAACACTATAATCAAATATTCTAATAACATAAGGGTTGGAATAAATATTTGATCAATAATTGTTATAATAAGAAAATAACTAAAATCAGTGAAGCAATTGGAAACGAAAAAAAAAAAAACACACACACATAAATAAATTGCGTTAAAATTACAATATGACATCATGACTTTAAGTGAAAAATTTTATCAAATTAAAACTTTTACTAAAAAATTTTATATAAGATTTTCACAAAAATATTATGAAAAACAATTCAATAAATTAAAATTAAAATAAAAAAAAACAACAACAACAATAAAAAATAATAAATTTTTGAAAAAATAAAAAATAAAATAAATTTCAATTCAAATGAAATAAGAAAAAACAACAACAAAACATGACAAAAACATTTAAACTTTTATATAAAACACAACAACAACAAGAAAAACATGTACGTGTAACATGAAATTACGTGATTACAATAATTGTTTGTTTGTGTGTTGTTGAAGAACAAAAAAAAAAAAAATAAGAAATAATAATCCTCTGTATCCATGTGTATGTGTCAGAGAGAAGAGAGAATGGTATGAGTAACCTGTCTAAACTGTGAATGTCTAAATGTATGAGTTGTATGTTCACAAGTGTTAGTTGTATAACACTTTGTCCTTTTATTTATTTATTCATTCGTTCCTTCGTTTGTTTGTATTTGTGTATATGCATGTGTTCATAAGCTAGTCCACATAACATATACAATTACAATTATACTTATTTTTTTTTTAGTTTTTTCCCACTACTACTACTACGACAACATTTGCTCATGTAAGTATAAGTGAGAAAAATACTTACACACCTTAATTTCTTTTCCTTTTGCTGTCTTATTCATTTTAGTTTAATCGATATTTTAAGTAAACGTTAAGTTAAAAGCATTTTTTTCTCCATTAAAACGAAGGTATAGATTTATTATCATGTTCTCTGTTTTTTCCATTTAAGTTGTTTTTAATAAATTAACATGAACTTTCAAGTGACAATTGTTATGTATACAAAAATGTTGATTTCAATTTAGTTTAGAGAATTTTAAAAGGATTGAACATTTTTTTAGAAATATGAGTAAAAAATAAATGATGAAATTTACTCAAGTCCTGAAACCCTAAAAGTAGACTTTAATTTTCTTATATTTTCTTAAATAATTATCATCGATTTTTTGGAAATAATTCTATAACTTTTAAATCGTTAAAGATATCTTAATGAAATTTTACATAGGTAAAGGTGAGGTGTCTTGGAGTTGATCCAGAGGAGTACAAGTGTTTATGTAATCAGGGGCATAGACGGTGACCCTCCTAAATTGGCCATTTCGGTTATGTTGGTTTAAGAAGAAAATGGTTAAAAATACATTTATTTATTGAAACAAAATAAATTTTGTGCATAAAAAGTCCTTGTAAATCTTAAAAACAGAACGTCTGTATATTTAGATTATCTCTTATACTTTCACAGCTATTCAAGTCGAGATCTTTTTTATCGAGCGGCCTTAATATTGGTTGTACATTTTTTTGAAAGTATGCACTGATTCCCTACAAATTTCAATATTATTTTGTAATACCCATACAAATATATCGATTCTTTTAAAGGTTAAATCAACCTGAAATTTAAAGGTTAAATCAACCTGAAATTGGAAAAAATTGATTTTTTAAGATTTTTCCCAAAAAATATGGTAACATTTATTTAGTTCTAAAAATATTCTTGCAATAACCATACAAATATATCGATCCGTTGAAAGGTTATATCACCCTATATTTGGAACCTTGAAAAATCGATTTTTTAAGATTTTTGTTGAAAGTGGTGTTAATATTTATTCACTATTTTTTGCTTCTCTATTTTAAAACTCTTTTATCGTTTTGCAAAGCAATCTTAACGAAAATGCGTGTAAACTAAATTTAGATGATCTTGGGTCTAAGATCTTACCACAAGCCTTAGTCAATTTTCACAGATTTGGTTTATTAATTTTTTAATGAATTTCTCATATTGCAAAGCTGGAATCATCTTTGAATTATTTTTCATTTACCCACACATTTTACTAGACGGCCTGTATAAAGACAAAGTGCTAATTTTAGTGAAAATAGTCAAAATTTTCACGGATTGAGATTTTGGGTATTTCCACACGAAACAGTAGCATTTTTTGATCCTCCAAATCATGAATAACTTCATATACATCATACTTAAATTTTTAAATATACATCGTTATTCGTTTGATTTCCCAATTTTAAAGTTTGTAATAAATTTCTGACTTTAAATGACATTTGACTTACGTAAATCTTCAAGTTCTAACGTTTCCATAGATGCCAAACGTTCATGTAAAGAATTTATACCGTGAGTGAAAATTCAACCTAAACTAGTCTTCTCTTGATTATTTTTCATTAATTTCTGCGAAACCTCCACCTCAAATCTAAAACACCTCAGCTATGAAATTGTGAAATTTCATTAAGTTATCTCTAACGATTCAAAAGCAACATAATTTCCAAAAAATCCTTTTCAACACACTGTGCACTGTATATCTATCAAAAAAAAAAAATCATTCAACGGCCATTTAACGTTTGTAATAATTAATAATTTTTTCAGGTTTAATGAAAAATTTCAAATTTTCAAAAAACATCATGAACGTATGAGTAATATTTTAATCATTACATTTATTTAATATCAATCATACGTTTTAAATACTTTATTTTAAGCAATAAAACTATGGTAAAAGTAGCGTATGATTAATATTTATAAAATTTTTGGAAATTATTCATACTCTACAGTGCAGCCAAATATCTAATCTGTCTATTTACGAACTATTCCTTTAACACAGTGGTTCCAAAACGCTTTTTTGTTGAATTAAGTCTACAATATTAGAACCTCATCGACATCTGTTGCAATGATTTGCAATTGATTTGGAAAAGGACATGTTCCTGGTGGAGGTTTGGTGATTTCTTAAAAATGAATGGTAACGTTGCTAAATATTATGGCGAATTAATCTGTCGATTTATAAGTTCTACGAAAGATCTTCGCTTAGAGGTAACATCAGATATCGGTGTCTTCCTTTAAATATATACCGATTTGGCTTGCGGGACAATCGCAAATACTCAGCTCAAATTTGACTGAGCTCTGATGCAAGAATATATGTCACATGTCTTAGATGATGCCCTCTTCACCACTTCTGATGGTTGAGGTTATAAAACTTCTGATGGTGGAGGTAATAAATCTGAGGGCTTTTGAAAAAATTAAATATTCCTTTTAAAAGTATGAGTAATATTATGATCAAGATATTCATCACAAGCCATGAACATGTCTCGTATGAGTAATTTTTTTTAGAAATTAATCATACGCCTTTTTTTATTAAAAAACATTTCAAATACCTTCAATTTTATTTAGAAATAAAAATTCGTAGGATGACAAATTGCTTTTAAAATATTACAACAAAAAAATTTATATCCAATTTCAAAATGTTGTAAATAAACTTAAAGTATTTCAAAATTACAAGTCACCATAACGAGAAAATTCTCCCAAACTACAAACAAAAAAGTTAATGTGAAATTCAGTTTGTTGTTATAAATTTTATAAAAATATATGATTTTTTGTCACAATTTTTATATTTTTAGGATTGAGACACCAACACACACAAACAACTTAAAATATACCTTTGAGTCATACTCAAACTAAAAACAGAAATCAACGTTAAAACACGCAAATGATGATAAAAATAAAAACCACATAAGAGTAACAAAAAACAGTTTATATATAGTTGCAGTTGACATATGGATGCAGTTTCATAAACTAACACATATACAAAACACATACAATCAAACAAACTGCTGAGATTAACAACAGAGACAGACTGTTAAGTTCATTTGAGAGATAAAATTGTTCAAAAATAAAATAAAAATTAGTTATCGTAATAAGTTAAATATTATATTTGCTATTTAGTATAAAAGTGCTCACTTAAAGAATTTGCAGACTAACTTCGTATATGCAGTTTTGTATGTCTAAGTATGCCTGTTGAATAACTTGATATCAAGCTGAGTGTAGGAATTGTGTTAGCAAAAAATATGTTTATGTAAATATTTATATAAATATATATTTATAAATGTGTGTATGTACGTTAATATGTATAGTTGTACCAATATATATGCACATGTGTGAGTGGATTTGCTATTTACCAGTAGTATGAGAGTAGAACACATTCGAGTGTATGTAATTTTATGTCAGCAAACACATGTATTTTGTATTCTTCTAAAAATATGTATAAGTGTGTGTATGTTTATGTATATATGTGCTTTACTATACAAACATATGTTATGTCTCCAAAAATTTAAAAGATGGAAATTTTAAGAAATTTACAAGATTTTTTCATCATTAAAAAAAAAAACTTTTTAAATAACTTTTTATACCCTCCACCACTACAAGTGCTAATAAGGATATATCAACTTTGACATTGTATTTGCAACGTTAAGAAGGAATCATCTAATCCCCTTTAAATATATATAAAAATGTGAGTCGATTTAACTATGTTCATCTGTCGATGAAGATAAGTCTATACGTAGAATGAGTTACTTTCAATGACTGCATTTCATTCCAACCCTGTCTGTTTCTATTTACACCGGATGCTTTCTCCACTTGTGAGCAGGTCGATCCATTCTTCTGATCTTTTTCGTATTCCACTAATTGTCTTCCAATAACCGTTTCAACATTATTAACATTTCAAACATGTCAAAAAGGATTTATGCTCCTAAAACCTAGAGGACTGGGTGTTTTTCCTACTACAAAAAGCTTTTACCTCTTTACCTCTTACATGGAAAGTCTTCAGTCACTATCTTTAAGCGTCGTAAGTTTGACATAAGATCCTATATGCCTGGGAACATATCTGGTTTTTTATTTACGAAAACTTTTCCAATCACCATACTCAAAACTAATGTTAAATATTGATGGCAAAAAAGCACTTGAATGTTTAGGAAAATTCGCTTAAAATGGAGAGCCTTATGACTAGACGTCTCAGTCACCAACTTTAAGCTTTGTAAATTCATTGTAAGATTTTTGAAGCTGCTGTGACATACAGGACATAAATCATGTGATTCAACTTGTCAGTGTTGAAAGATTCTCCAACGATGACATTGTCTGTTGTTCCCAATAATCCTGAATGCTTAACTCCATATCATGTATGGCAGTGAATCACTATGACGAGGGCTTTTCCAAAGACTATAAAATATAAATGTTTCTAAAATTTCATATTCAGCGTAAAAGAAAGAGTATATAAAACCTAATGAAGTATATTGGAGGTCCTAATTGAAATTTGAGTCGATTTAACAATATCCATCCGTCTGTCTATCCATCATTAAGAATTCTCCCTAATGGTCTTGCTAATATCCTTAACAGTTTAGTGTTTTAAATCGGGAAAATCGATTTAATAAGAACGAGCTATAGACCGTATAGAGTTTTTCATTGTATGTGTAATGTATTGAGAAAAGGTTTAAGACGTTATATAACAGAGTATTAAACTAAATTTAAATCTCGCTTAATTTAGTAATGTTCGTGAGTCCTCTATACGCCTTATGACCTTCCTGATTATCAGAATCCAATGTCGTTAACTCGTTTTATTTATTATTATCTTATCTCAATAACACTGTATAAAATCGGTCAGATTCCGAGTGACATCTCAGACAACCTCAAACTTGAAAAACCTATTTGTTTTTTGTTTCAAAAATGGGATCTAAACAAAATGATCACCAAATTTTAATTGGGTTTTCTAATTTTACAGAAAATAATAGAAATAACTCATATATATGTTTCACAAATGGTCCTCATATGGGAGCTATAGGAAACCCTCCCATAAAATATATATAGAAGATGTGGAAAAGTTAAATGGATGTCATCTATGAAACCTAAAAATTATATTCAACAAATTTATGGAGATTTTTAAGGTGAACCATTAGGACCTAGTCCAAGAGAAGGTATACTCAGGGATATTATATAAAAAGTTGATAATATCGGAAAATTTAATTGTTGAATCAAAAATTTATTAACGTTTAATGAAAACACACTTAAAATTGCAAGAAAGACAGACGGAAGGACAGACATAATATTATGAACTAGGAGAGGGATCTTGTTTTAAGTGATATATTTCTAGGTTCAAATATGTCCATACCTTCTTTCAATACATATAACATTTTAATTTTCTTGATTTCTTAATATTTTTTAAACTACACCATCATATATGTTTGGGGTATAATGTGTTTGTAATGCCACAGAAACATATTGCTACCACCACTATCAAATATACCCTTCGACACGGAATCACCTTCTTAGCTGACTTAACGATGTTTGTCCATCTGCCTGGCCTTCGGACTGGCTGTCCATGTAAACTTCTAAACAAAATGCAGATTTAGAAATATCTGGATGAAACTTGTCGCGTATCATTATTTTGCCCCAAGGACGATGCCTAATGAAATATTAGAAAATGGGTCCATTATTTCACCTAGCTCTCTAACAAATATTCCTCCCAGAACCTCATAGAAGTCATTATAATAACACACCAATAAAGGTAACAGTATTCTCAAATGATGTGCCGAATTATACGAGTCCCTTACAAAGCCCCTTTAAAAGATCACTTTGAAGGGCTTAAATCTCAAATTTACGTAGGTATTGTATTAAGAGAATTATATAAGCAAAAATGGATTTATTAAATTTTACGAGGGTCGCTTCATAATTTCCTTTAGCTACCGCATTATTCTCCCCAGAAAAAACCCCTTTTAAAGCGCATCCTACATATAGAAGTACCATAATATAGTGCACTCTTAAGTATAAATTAGAAAATATATTTATTCGAGGGTCGATCATTTATTTTCAATAGCTACCATTAAAAACCAGTAGGACTTGACCGACTATAGTTTTAACTTGTTTCATTTCTTCATTCTTCTCTAAATGAAATTCAATTAAATTAAAAATTCGATATCAAGAGTTCATAAATTAACGGCCACTAATTGAATTTGCAGAATTAAATCTGTGTTAGTTAGATTCACACTCACACCAAAGAATTCATTGAAATTCGAATTTATTTCAAGAAGAGTAATTTTTATTTTCAATAAAAACTTTTATCAATTTGTTTAAAAAAATTGTCTCTAGTAAATTTTTAAACAAAAGAGTGCTAGAAAGAGTAAGAGGGAGAGAGAAAGAGAGAGAGTGAAAAATAAGTAATAAAATTAAATCTACAACTAATCGATTATATAGTCATCAGAGTTCTTGCAATCGAATAAATGGAATATTTATTCATGAAGCAATTTACTTAATGAAATTCAAAGTTTTTATTTATTTTCCAATAACGACACAAAAACTCGGCGAAAAAAGACTTCAATACAATTCCAAACAATCGTATCAAATTAAATCGAATTGCAGTGCAATTTTGTTAAATCGAAATTACAATTATATGATGAGAATGAAGCTGATGATTTGCAAGGACTTGCAAATTTAATTCTAATACAAAAAACAAGTCCTCTTTGCAGGAAGTGCAAGTTTATGATAAAACAAAGTGCAAGAAGATTTTTTTAGAGATTTGCATATAATTAAAGTAACTTTCTTTTAAGTGTATGTGTGAGTGTTTGCTGTTTGTTATTTGTATGGAAAAGTTAAAATACAATAACCTACTTTTCCTGTTATTGTTACCCGAATATAAGTATTTATTTGTCAGAGTTTGGTGAAAGAAAATCTGGTCTAAGTCTGGTCTTAAATAAAAGAAATATATAGAAAACACTATAAATTATTATATTGCACTATAACGACTTTTAAATACCCTTCACAACAAGTAAAATATAATTTTGCAAATCGACTTTTTAATTAAAGCAGCTGTACAAAAATTTACAGTTATATTCCTTTTTTTGATGAATCGGTTATTTCTTTTTAATTTTTCCCTGAGACGTGTATTAAAGTTAGCCCAGATATCGGTCTATAACTTTTTTCTAGGCTGAGTACTTTTTCACAATTCACTTATAAATTCATTCTGCGCAATCTAACGAAATTCGTTTAAAACTGAGATGGTCTCAGACATAGGACTCTAACTTCCTTGTTACTGGACCTATTTTACTAATTTCAACTACCCATGAATCTAATATAGTTACAAATAATCGGGAAGTATTTCATTAAATTTAGATTAAATACAAGTTTTATTTTTACCCATTAATTTTTCATTCAAAAAATTTACTAAAACTTTTCCTTTGAATTTTAAAATTGGTTCAAATATTGGTCTACAACATGTTCGTTATCAGACTGATTTTATGGGTTTTATGTACCAAAGTGATCAGGGTAATTATAAATAAGCCGGAAAGATTATATTGATTTTGGATATTTTTAGTTTTTCTGTTTTGTATTTAAAAGTTGATTCTTTATTTTAATTCCGAGGTAATCTCAGTTATCGGTCCATAACTTCTTTGATAATGGAGCGATTTACTTGATTTTAAGTATCTATATTCGTATGATAACTGTATGTAATTTGAAAAGATTTTATTGAGTTCGAATTATTAATAGGTTTTGTAAAAATCTTTTAATTCTTCTTAAAAAATATACTTAGCAACTTTTTGAGGTATTTTTAAATATCGGTCTATAAATTCCTTTTTGCTGGACCGTTTTCATTGATTTTAAGTACCATCATGCTAGGACAACAGTAAATATTCTTCTAGATTTTTACTTAATTTAAATTATTTATAATCATTATTCAAGATCCTTATATTAATCATTAAAAAAATAAATCATATTCTTTATTTTATTTCCTAGATGATCTCAGATATCGGTTCATAACTTCTTTGTTAATGAAGTGTTTTGTTTAATTTTAAGAACTAATGTCCTTAGGATAACTGTAAGTAATCTGGTATAAATTCATTCAATTTGGATTATTAACAGATTTTTAAAAAAATCTTTTAATTATTTATAAAAAATCACTTTAAATTTTTTAAGGTTTTCGTAAATATCGGTCTATAACTTCATATTCGCTGGACTGCTTCAACAGATTATAGGTACTAAAGCGTTTAAGAAAGTTAAAAATAATCGGACGGGATTTCGCTAAATTCCAACTATTTCCGATTTTATTCAGAATCTTCTAATTTTCAATTTCAATTTGTGGTCGTCTCGGTTATTGATCCATAACTTCTTAGTTACTGAACCGATTTTCTTAATAAAAAATATTAAATAGGAAGTGTGTATATGTGTATGTATTTATGTATGTATGTATGTATGTATGTATGTATGTATGTATGTATGTATGTATGTATTTATGTGTATGTATGTATGTATGTATGTATGTATGTATGTATGTATGTATGTATTTATGTATGTATGTATGTATGTATGTATGTATGTATGTATGTATGTATGTATGTATGTATGTATGTATGTATGTATGTATGTATGTTTGTATGTATGTATGTATGTATGTATGTATGTATGTATGTATGTATGTATGTATGTATGTATATATGTATATATGTATGTTTGTTGTATGAATGTAACGTACTCCAAAACGGCTGGGCCAATTTTGATGAAATTTTCACAGAATAATCCTAATATACCCGAGTAACAAAAGCTATAAAAAATTCCGATAAGGCCAGGAGGAGGGGTAGCCCACATGTTTAATGTCTAAAAAACTATAACAGCGAGAGCTCTCAAATTTGGTAACAACAACTTTTTCAAGGAACTATTTATATAACTTTGTCAAAGAATTGTACAAAATGGACCTAATATGAGACTGATAAGATTAGGGGGAGATAAACGCGAGAGTCTTAAAATTTTGCAATTATGCTACTATGAAACACCCTTACTGGCAAGAATATAGGACTTCTAGGATCACGGTGAGAGGTACTCCCCCTACTAAGCAATTACTTACATTTATTTAAATCGTGTGATAATACAACACGAATTTTTGCTTAGGGCCAGCAACACCCTTGAAATTTGCTTTGGCAAAACGAAGTTTACCAGATCTGCAAGTTTTAAATAACAACGTATCTTAGACAATTGTAAATATTCCGGAAGGATTTCATTGAAAATGGATTACAAAAAGACGAGTTTCAATCAGACATGAATCGTTTTTTATTTTACTTAATTGAGGGCAGACTCAGATATCGATCTATAACTTTGTTAAAGGACTGATTTAATTCATTTTGTGCAATTTAGTGCTTAAAACAAATATTAATTTTATAGAATATCTAAGATCAGTGTGGGAGACAGAATATTTCAAACAATAAGAAAACTGCTGGGTCGAGTAAAATTTAGATTTCGGTTCACTTCACCTATAATGGGGCAGTAAGCCCACAATGACAAACTAAACAGATCCTCTATCAGTCGTAGTATTATTAAAGGATATAAAAAGAATGCATCTAACTTGCATTTTCCTTTCAAATACTTGTCAAATATAAAACTGGGATTTAAAAAAAAAAAAGTACAAAAACTATATAAATAACTTTTGTTATTGACGTTTTTCTTTCCTGTCGTCTGTTTGTGTGTCTGTCTATCATTATTTCTATGTTTTTGTCTCTTTTAACAATATTGAAGTCAGTAAGTTATGTATCATTTGTTTACTTTTTTCCCCATCTCTCCATCTATGTGTATCTTTATGATTCCTTTCCTTTTTTTCAGATCCTTTTGAACTTTGACCTAAATATTCAAAAAGAATACAAAAATTAAAACTCATACTTGGGCATTTAAATAAACGAGTATCTGCAAATATCAACATTAAATGAAAAAAAAAGAAAAACCTCACTTATACTATTACATTTCTCATGTGCACACATATTTAAAAATAAACACACTACACTACAATAATATTAACAACAACAACAACTACAAAATGTTAGAAAGAAAGGAAAAAATGATTATAAGGAAAACAGGAAGGCATTAAGTTTGGATAAGGAAATGCAGTAATAAAAATAAAAAGTCTAATGGCTCAAGTATGAACAACAAATAAACAAACAAACGAAAAGAAAAGAAAAAAAAAATAACGACAACTAACGATTTTATTTTTACACCGAAAAAAGACTTTTGCTCTTAAAAAGAACGTTAGAAACAAACACAGACGTTTATAGAGAAACATTATTTTAGGGTTTTGCTTAAAGGAATTTTAAGGGATCGATATTTTGGAAATATAAATTTGAAATTTGAATTTAGTGAAAATTTGAAATTTTAGTGAAAATTTGAAATTTTAGTGAAAATTTGAAATTTTAGTGAAAATTTGAAATTTTAGTGAAAATTTGAAATTTTAGTGAAAATTTGAAATTTTAGTGAAAATTTGAAATTTTAGTGAAAATTTGAAATTTTAGTGAAAATTTGAAATTTTAGTGAAAATTTGAAATTTTAGTGAAAATTTGAAATTTTAGTGAAAATTTGAAATTTTAGTGAAAATTTGAAATTTTAGTGAAAATTTGAAATTTTAGTGAAAATTTGAAATTTTAGTGAAAATTTGAAATTTTAGTGAAAATTTGAAATTTTAGTGAAAATTTGAAATTTTAGTGAAAATTTGAAATTTTAGTGAAAATTTGAAATTTTAGTGAAAATTTGAAATTTTAGTGAAAATTTGAAATTTTAGTGAAAATTTGAATTTTAGTGAAAATTTGAATTTTAGTGAAAATTTGAAATTTTAGTGAAAATTTGAAATTTTAGTGAAAATTTGAAATTTTAGTGAAAATTTGAAATTTTAGTGAAAATTTGAAATTTTAGTGAAAATTTGAAATTTTAGTGAAAATTTGAAATTTTAGTGAAAATTTGAAATTTTAGTGAAAATTTGAAATTTGAAAATTTGAAATTTTTGTGAAAATTTGAAAATTTGAAATTTTGAAAATTTGAAATTTTTTGTGAAAATTTGAAATTTTTGTGAAAATTTGAAATTTTAGTGAAAATTTGAAATTTTAGTGAAAATTTGAAATTTTAGTGAAAATTTGAAATTTTTGTGAAAATTTGAAATTTTTTGAAAATTTGAAATTTTTGTGAAAATTTGAAATTTTGTGAAAATTTGAAATTTTTGTGAAAATTTGAAATTTTTGTGAAAATTTGAAATTTCAGTGAAAATTTGAAATTTTAGTGAAAATTTGAAATTTTAGTGAAAATTTGAAATTTTAGTGAAAATTTGAAATTTTATGTGAAAATTTGAAATTTTAGTGAAAATTTGAAATTTTAGTGAAAATTTGAAATTTTAGTGAAAATTTGAAATTTTATGAAAATTTGAAATTTTAGTGAAAATTTGAAATTTTTGTGAAAATTTGAAATTTTAGTGAAAATTTGAAATTTTTAGTGAAAATTTGAAATTTTAGTGAAAATTTGAAATTTTTAGTGAAAATTTGAAATTTTAGTGAAAATTTGAAATTTTAGTGAAAATTTGAAATTTTAGTGAAAATTTGAAATTTTAGTGAAAATTTGAAATTTTAGTGAAAATTTTGAAATTTTAGTGAAAATTTGAAATTTTAGTGAAAATTTGAAATTTTAGTGAAAATTTGAAATTTTAGTGAAAATTTGAAATTTTAGTGAAAATTTGAAATTTTAGTGAAATTTGAAATTTTAGTGAAATTTGAAATTTTAGTGAAAATTTGAAATTTTAGTGAAAATTTGAAATTTCAGTGAAAATTTGAAAAATTTCAGTGAAAATTTGAATTTTTAAGAACTGAACTTAATGAACTTGAATTTATGATTCTGAACTTTAAACTGAAAGAACTGAATTTTTTTTTTTTTGAAATTTCTTTGCAAACCCTATAAAACTTATCTATTTCTTAACTAACACACACGTACATATATAAGTGTAAGTAAACGTTAGCTAAATATGTGAATGTGTTAGTAAAGGTACTTATATTCTTACCACTATTACTATAAACCAAACAAATGATTGCCTATGTCAGGTACTTGAACAAACTTTAGTTTTTATTCTTTTTCCCTATGACACGTAAATAAACTACTCTGTATGTAAAATAACATGTATGTAATGTATGTATACATTATGTATGTAAAATATAAATTTTTACACGTAAACATACAAAAAGAGTATAAAAGTTAGAATGGATATTATTAAAGAATAACAAAAATGCTTTTTATATTGAAGTTAACTACATATCAAGCAGGTATGTGTTTGTATGTGTGTTTGTGTGTGTTTAGAAACTATAAAGAAGTGAGAGCATGTAAATGTATTGTATACATGTAGTTGTAGTTTAACTCTTATAATAAGAATGTTTAAGTATCTTGTACTTTTTACTATGAAAGAAAAAAAACTGATATCTTTTATACAAAAGAACACAACAACAAAATAGAAAAGTATGAAAAGGAGAAAAAAGCTTTAAAGATATTTTTATTTTACTTATAGCCTCTAACGTCTAAAATGATAAATAAAAATTTGAGAAAAACAAGTAAGAACATTGTATTCGGCCATGTCGAATCTTCAATACACTCCAGAAAAATGTAAATAACTTATGTTTCTTACATACACACTTACACACCTTTTTAACATGTACACAGTTTTCTCCGAAGTATAATCCAAATATACTAAATGAGTTATACTTTTGGATATAACTTTTATTCTACTGAACCGATTTTGATAATTTTTACAAAATGATAATAAAGTACATTTAACTTAATATTATGGAGGAATTTCACTTTAATTTGAGATTTATAATTGATAATTTTACGAAAGATTTTCGCTTGAACTTATGGGTCGTCTCAGATATCGGTCAGTATATTTTAATATGCTGACGTTATTTTGCTCAGGCCCAAATTCCATGATCTGTGTCAATTATTGTGAATGTGAGTGTGCCAGCAACAAACAGAAAGACGGACAGGCAGACATAACTTAATCGACTCAGATTTGATACAGGAATATATATAGACATTATAGGATCTGAGATGATTCACTCTTAGCGTTACATACGGAATGATAATGTTAATACGCCCTACTTCTCCGCTTCTTGTGGTGGAAGGTTTAACAACTAAAACTATAAATAATCTCACATGAGCATTAAAATGTGTATTAAACTAATACTAAAACAAAGTTTTGTAAAATAAATTATTAAAAATTCATAATTTACCGTTATTTGTGTAAAATTGATTTGAAATTAATTCCATTTGTGTTCGGAATTTCTTTAAATTAAATTTCGCACGTAAGAAAAAATTACAATAAAATTGTTTAATAAGAAAACTGAACTCCACGTTAAAATTATTAACAAAAAAAAACTGAAAATAATTTCTTTTATTCATTCAATAAATTCAGAAAACCAGAACAAATCACTAGACCATAATAATTATATTTTGGATATAACTTTTTTCTACTGAACCGATTTGATAATTTTTACAAAATGATAATGAAGTACATTTAACTTAATATTATAGAGGAATTCACTTTAATTTGAGATTTATAATTGATAATTTTACGAAAGATTTTCGCTTGAACTTATGGGTCGTCTCAGATATCGGTCAGTATATTTTAATATGCTGCGTTGCTCAGGCCAAATTCCATGATCTGTGTCAATTATTGTGAATGTGAGTGTGCCAGCAACAAACAGAAAGACGGACAGGCAGACATAACTTAATCGACTCAGATTTGATACAGGAATATATATAGACATTATAGGATCTGAGATGATTCACTCTTAGCGTTACATACGGAATGATAATGTTAATACGCCCTACTTCTCCGCTTCTTGTGGTGGAAGGTTTAACAACTAAAACTATAAATAATCTCACATGAGCATTAAATGTGTATTAACTTAATACTAAAACAAGTTTTGTAAAATAAATTATGAAAAATTCATAATTTACCGTTATTTGTGTAAAATTGATTTGAAATTAATTCCATTTGTGTTCGGAATTTCTTTAAATTAAATTTCGCACGTAAGAAAAAATTACAATAAAATTGTTTAATAAGAAAACTGAACTCCACGTTAAAATTATTAACAAAAAAAACTGAAAATAATTTCTTTTATTCATTCAATAAATTCAGAAAACCAGAACAAATCACTAGACCATAAATCTGTGTAATTACAATCAAACAAACAAACAAATAAACTGAGGAAAAGAGAGGAGAAAGAAAGAAATTCACTTATAAATTTTGCAGAAAACTCAATTTTTTTTGCAAAATATTTTTAACAATTAAAAATTATGGAACTTAAAAAGAAAATTAACTAAAAAATTATGATTCTGGAGAAGGCAACTGTTGTTTATTCTTCCAGACCCTCCAACACCACAAGTGCTTGATGAGCGCACATTCATTTTATCAGTCCGTATGTAACATCATAAAGCAATAACAGCTAAGACTGCAATATGAACATAAATCTAAAGAAGAATCTGAACAAGAATCAGATCTTGAATCTTGAATAGCATCTGTGTTTAAATCTGAGATAGAATTTGAACTGGAATTGAACTGTAATCTGTTGAAGAATCTGAACTAAAGTCTGAACCAGAATCTGAACTAAAAACTGAATTTAAATCTGAACTAAGATATTAACTAAAATCTGAAATAGAGTCTAAACTAGACTGCATTAGGATCTGAGCTGGAATCAAAACTATAGACCTAAGCCTCTACTCTAGAATCAGAACTTGAATTAAAACTAGAATCTGATCTTGAATCTGTGCTACGATCAGTACTAGAATCAGAGCTTGAATCTGATCAAAAAACCTCTTATAGAATCTGGAGTAAAATCTGAATTCAAGTTTTAACTGAAATCTGAAGGAGAATCAAAATTAAAATCTGAACTAAAATCTGAGCTTAAGTTGTAACTTTAATCTTAATTAAAATCTGTAAAAGAATCTGCAAGAGGTTCTGATCAAAACTGGAATCTGAATAAAAGTCTAAACTGGAATCGGGACTAAAATCTGGAGTTGAATCTGAACCAGAATCTAAATATGAATCTGAACTTTAAACCGAAGTAGACTCAAAACTAGAATTCGAAGTACAATTTGAACTAAGGTCGGGACCAGAATCTATGTGCACTTAAGTCTAAACTAGAATTTGATATTTAGCTAAACTATAATATGAAATAGAACCTTAAATATAATCTGAAAAAGAAAAATCTGGACTGTAATCTGGTAGAGATTCTGAAGTAGAATCTGAACTAGAATCTGTACTAAAAACTTGAATCTTAACTGAAATTTTAAATAGAATCTGAAATAAAATTTGAAAAAAATTCTGAAGTAAAATCTGAAGTAGAATATGAACTAGAATCTGGGCCATAATTGGAATTAAATTCTAAACTAAACTGTAACCAGAACTAGATCTGTACTAGAATCCTAATTATATCTCTAGAATCTGAAATCTAGACTAAAATCTGTACTGGAATCTGATTTTTAATCTTTACTAGATTCTGAGCTGGAATCTAAACTGGAAACCGAAAAAAATGATTTTTGCTATTAAATCTCAGATTAAGCTTATTTTCTCTATATCCCATGTTTAATTAGAATGTTATTTTTTGATAAGGACTGTTATAAAACTGAATAAGGATCCCAAATATTTACTGGAGATAATTATAGAATATTTTGTTTCCAAAGCTATGTTTACAGAAAAAGGCTTTAATTTAAGATTAAATATATAGAAACTAAATTTAAAATTTTTCTCCTTCTCCTTTCCTCTATGTTGCTAAATTTTAATTTTCAGTTAACCTTAAAAACAACTTTATTTATTAATGCCTTTTTCAGAAAATTTCATTTTAAATTACATTAAATTTGTTTTTCTACGAAAAAAAGAGAACTATAAATTTTATTTTATGATGATTTTTATCGATTTTAATGGCAATTAATTGTCAAAACAAATAAAATATATTGAACACATTTAATAATTTATGAAACATCTAAACAGAGAAAAAACACTTTAATGGCTGATATTTTAAAAGAAATGACCTAAAATACAAATAACTAAATTAATCAATAACTTTAATATTTAAAAAAAAAATAAAAAAGGCAGCAAATAACAACAAACTTCAAAAAATACTAAAATTCTATTTGAAAGCCTAAAGCTGTAAAAAATATAATATCGACTAATTTAAAAAGGAAAATTTTGTTAAAAGGGGGAAAATTGCAAAATGTTTTAAAGCTTTTTTCCAAATTTCATTTTCCTTTAGTTTTCAGTTTTTGTAAATTTGGAAATAGAAAAAAAACTTTAGCACCATACAAATCTTTACAAATGTATTGCATTTTAGTCTTTTTGAGAAAAACACACCTGTAAATGAAATATGTTTTTGCTGTTTTT
>PYHX02000467.1:12468549-12503707 GCA_004302925.2 Cochliomyia hominivorax
TACTTAAATGTGGCACATGCGCATAATACCTTAACCATCTATGGTGCGTAGGGTATAAATAGAGCATGTTTTGGAGAAAATTGAATCTGAATCAATTCCAGAGCGTATTTTTTAGATAATTCACAACCAAAGGATTATCCACCCATTATTAAAAAAGCTATAGAGACTGGTAAATTCAAGTGCGTTAATAGGCAAAATACCATTAAAAGAGACATGAACTCTTGAACTGAGTTTAAATGACATACAATATTTGGAAGGAAGCTTTAGTGGATTTAAAAAACATTATTTGCCCACTAAATATTTTCTTGTTTAGTTTTTCTTTTAATTCTTTAAAAAAATCAATGTGCGTTTATAGGAATTTGCACTAGTGTATTTAAAAAAAAATTCTTTGCCACTGTGCATTCGTCAGTTCTAAAATTAAAGAAATATTTCCAAAAGAAAAAGATTGCAATTACAAAAATTCCAATGACCATACTTATATAATTCTCCTTTACTGTTTGTTAACTTTTATTCCCTTAAGAACATTTCTTAATCCTGTAAACAAATATATATATAAGTAACTGTGTGTGTGTGAGAGTGTTTATATGTGATTTCCTAGTTAACTCGATTAAATGTTAATAAACAGATCTTTGTATGATGATTATAACGATAATTTTTGGGGTCAATATAAACAAAATCTTAATTGTAATTCAAATTTAAATATTTAATTAAAATCGGGCCTAAAGTTCTACCAAATAAATTTGATTAAAATAAATAATTAATTTATTATCTGCAGAAGAAGAAGAAGAAATTAGATTTATTTTATGAGATTTTAAATTACTTTAGAGAAATGAAAATCAATTAATTAACTAATTAAACATATTTTTGTAACAATAAATTTAAATTAAATTTATTTCTGTTCAGGGATTTAAATAAGTTTTTTTTTTTCTTTTTTAAGAAGAAGAAAAATAACTTGACAGTAAATTGTGAATAATTTTCTCAGGACGAAGTAACAAAAATAATGATTGAATATGTTACTATTGGAAATGACTGGTTGGATGATAAATGTATGACAATTATTATTGATTTATTTAAATCGAATGTCTGGAGAAAATACTGAATTTATTTTCTCTTTTAAACGTTTAAACAGGAACAGTGATTATATAACTGAAATTGTCCTTCCTTTTGAAATCAATGAATTTTGAATCTGTTTGTTTCATATCACAAATTAATATTCGCGAATTTTCCAAAAATGCAGCATTCCAGAGGTGAACAATTTTGAAAGTGGGCCCAATAACGTTCTGACCAGCTTGGAGTTTTGGGAAAGCTCAGCAAGAATATGAAAATATATTTAGCTGTTTTTATTGTTAACCTGATCATTCAAACAAATAATAATAAATAAAATGTAGAACTTCTTATCTATTATTTGATACCCATATTGCAAGAATTTCGTTTCGATTTAAAGAAAAATCTGAACCGATGTGAAATAACAATATTTTGACTAATTTGATATCTTATTCGACTTTTTTGAAACTTATGAATGATTTTTATTTATTTATTTATTTATTTATTTATCTATTTATTTTATTACTTATAGATAAGGTCAAAGGTCATACTATAATATTATTAAAAAATCGACAAGATAAATCAAGTTAACTTTCGACTAGATCACATAATAGATAATCTAGAAAATCGTGCACTGAGTTTTACACTGAAGTCTAGGGATCCATTAGATAATTAATCTTACACTAGACAACATACTACAAAGTAAATCAGTCTATTTATACTACATCACACATTAGTCCTATATGCAACGACTGGATCACGTAACAGATAATAGACTTAGTCAAAACTAAGATCATATGACTCAGTATTCTCAATAGATCACATATATTATACATAACCTAAAATTACAGATTGAGATAAAGACAGTATTTCAATTTACTAATAAACGGGACTATAAATTCAGGTTATAAAGGATTATCAAACAGATCGAACTTTCGACTTGATCACATACGATATTATTGAGAAATTAAAGAAAATACGAATAACACAACTGTTATAGACACGATCATACAAACTGGATCATAAACTAGACTATAGACTATATCGCAGACTCAACTAGATTATAGACTCAACTGTAGAATAGATAACCATCTTGACTACATATTAGATTACAGCCTAGACTATAGAGAAGGTCATAGAGTCAACTGTAGACAAGACTAGATTAGATTAAAGACAGACTCTACTGTAGCTTGGATCACATACCCTTTTATAGACTAGATGATTGACTCGACCCACAGAAAAGACTGTAGACAAAATCACAGACAAGACCAGTTAACAGACCCAACTATAGATTAGATAACTGACTATAGACTATATTACAGACTAAACAATAAACTATATAACTGACTCGATCATATACTAGATTAAAGACTAGAATGTAGACAAGATAGAAGACTACAGTCGAGTCTAGACTAGACTAGTATATTCTACACAAGTTCAATGAATTGACTTTTTACTAGAGCTTAGATTGAATTATAGTCCACAAGTTTAAGTCTTGTAAAATTTTATGTAAAAGACTTGACTATACACCAAATCATTGCTTCTCTATATCAAGTATAGACAGACAAGACCATAGAATAGATCATAGATAATATTACAGATTCAGCTATAGTCTATAGATTAAATTATTGACAGACTATATCTGGTCTACAAAGTAAATTGTGGACCAGATCACTGACCGCTTAAATTAAATCAGACAATTTGGTAGAGTAAACTGTAAAATAAGTTAGAGCAACTTTATATACATTACTAGCTAAGACCGAGTGCGCCTTACCGTCCTTATAAAGTGGGTGGTACCCCTCCTCAAGGTCCTATCCGTCCTACATTTTGGTCAGTAAAAAAATCTTTTGGAAAGTAATTGGAACCAATTTTAATATTCCCGCTTTTATAGATAATTATTATTTGCTTATATGGATCCTGCCCGTCCCACATTTTAATCAGTAAAACAATCTTGAGAAAGTGATTGGGGTCGAATTTGAGAACTATTGCTATTACAGTTCTTAAGATATTCGATAATCAATATTTCTTTCATGATCCTATCCGCCCTTCATTCTGTCCAGTAAAACAGTTACTTGAAACAATTATTCGGACCAAATTTTAAAATTCTTGCTTTTACAGTTCTTTAGATATTCGACCCTTTCAATCCGATTCCCCACCACGTGGGGTGGATAGAATTCTTGAAAAATTAAATTTTAAAATTTTCGATTTAGTGGTTTTTTTTTTTGATATTTGATGATCAATATTTTTTTCTTTGTATGGGGGTTACCCCTCTCCCGGGTCCTATCCGTCCTGCAGTTCCTTGGAAAAGTGATTGAAAGCAAATTTAAAAATTCTCTACGTAATATTTCTTAGGTATTCAATAGTAAATATTTTCTTTGTATGGGGGGTACCTCTACCCCTGGTCCTATCGAAATTTTTATCGCCTGTATTACTTTAGGGTATATAGGGAACATTCTCTGAAATTTTCAAACAAATAAACAAACACAGATTCATTTTTATCTGTTATTATATCCATATCTATATCTATTAATTAACTGATTTCGACAGACATTTCTAATTTCAATTTTGCTTATTTTTTAATTACTCCTCCCCTTATTTCCACATAAAAAAGTAACGTTTTCATATTTATTTTAAAATCCGATTTATCAATGATTTCTATCGCATCAATAAATTTCCATGAAATTGTCAATAAAATTGAAAATTGAACCACTGTAAATCATTATTATAATTATTATTTTATATTTTTATTGAGTGAAAAAAACAACAACAACAACATACAAAAATAAAGTATCATAACGTAAAATTTGCTGTCTATTTGTATGACTTGACTGTGTTATCCTGTCCTATATGTGTCTGTATGTCTATCTTGTATCTGCCACAATCATATTTTAATGCCTTTAATACATTTTTAAATTAAAATTTTACATATAAACGACAATAAACGCATATATTTTTTACATATACAAATAACACACACTCACACATACACATTTACGCATTTAAAAATATGTAGGAAAATATGCGTGAATAATAATAATGATGATGAGATAAGGAGAACTAAGGAAGAGAGCTGAGGTGTATTAAAGATAAGGGACAACCTTTTGTAGAATAAACCTTAATCTTGTCTTAATATACTTTAGTTTCTTTTAAAAAAAATCGTTATTTAATCATTAATTTTACCTCAAAATTATCACAGTTATTTTCTTTTCTTTTAAGGGACACCCTTATTACTTTCAACATGTATAACAAGTTCTTATTCATGTCTCCTATAAATATATATCGAAAAATGATATTAAATAAGAATTATAACAACATTGTTATCTTAATGTTTACACACATACACTTGCACGCATACAAATATCCCAGGATTTATATATATGTGTTTGTCTCCTTAAATCGGTAAACACTTGCACATTGTGCTTATATTTTGTCTATAAGTATATTGACATTAAATAAAAAAATATTTAATTTTATGCTGCTGCATATCGCATATTTACTTCATGTTGCTGTTGTTCGTGCTTTTTTTTAATTCCTTCTTTTGATTTTTAAATTAAGTCCTGCGGTAAATGTCTACTGATACCTACGGTTGTGAAAAAGGTGTGTGTGTGTCTTCATCACAGATTAAACTACAGTCTATATCGTAGATTGGACTGAAATCAAGATCACAGATAAAACTACAATCTATATCACTTATTAGATTATAGTGTAGATCATATTCAAATCCGTGATTTAGATTAAAAGTCACAGATTAGAATATATTCTAGTTCACAGATTAGATAACAGTTAAAACTATTGCTTAAATCACGAATAAGACTACAGTCTACTTTACAGATTAGACAATAGTGTATATCAGATATTATTAGGAGTGAGGTCAAAAAATCCCAAACACACGTTTCAAACCAAGTATTTTTAGACATTTTTAATCAAGTTTGTTAATTTAATTTAAATGAGTGACTAAAAAAATTATTAAATATTCACAATTCTGCCGTCAAATTGTTTCCACTGTTATTAAACAGTACCAAGAGAACTTGTCCGTTAATGGAAAACTTAATTGAGGTAAGAGGAATAGTCCATATTATTAAAAAATATTTTCGAAAGCAAACCCAAAACATGCGATCGGAAACAGACCATTTAGCTTGGAGCTGGAAAAGCTAAAACTAATGTTTTTAAAGTTTAAAAGGCTCCTGACGGAAATGCTACTTAAAACTTAGAGGATAACAAAACGTGTGTCCTGGTTGATTTTTAAAACTTCCTGGTTAAAATAAAATTTAGGCTGCTAATGCTCAAGAGAATGTTAAAGACAACAACATTTCTCAAAATGTTCTTAGTATGACAAACAATATGCAGTTCCGACAAATGAAGACAGTCTGCTTCAATTCATAAGACTTCATAGCGTGTCCTTGTATTTCCTATAAGAACAATAATGTGGGTTAAATATTAATCACTGAATAGACTATAGATTTGGTGCAATACCAGATGCCACTCTTAATTTTTCTCCATTAACTTGTCTAATGCAAAAGCTCTTTACTCTTTCATTTTGCCTTCCTTTTTCTACTTTCTCCATCGGTTTTTAGCTTAACTTTCCAATTACCTCAAAATGTCAAAGAATCTAATATTTTGACAAATGTATTATGAAAAAATTATACTTCATTTTTTTCCATTTCCTTTCCATTACATTTTTATTTCTTACCTTGAGGGTAAACTTTCGTTGGTAACACTTAGCAAAATTTCCCCTGACACCAAGAAAGTGGAAATCAACCACAAAAACAAAAAAAAAAACATGCAATTATTTTATTAAAATTAAACAAAAACAAATTTGTTCCCAAAAAAAAGGAAATTTTCTAATAAAATTTCCATACAAAACTATTAAAATAGGCAATTTATTAATATTAAAACAGGATATTGTTAAACCGGAAACACGTTCATAATAAATTTTCATGGCATACTTTTAGGTAAATGGCACATAAACAACAAATATGACATCGTTTAATAACAAGTAAGAATTTTATAATCGGTTATGTTGAAACTTCAATATCCTACACCATAAATATATGTGAAGTAAATAACATTATAAGTCGTACATACACACTCACACATACAATCACATTATATATAAAGATTTTCTTATACAGAACACATAATGAGTCTTAAAATTAGTTATATCTTTGGCTTTAACTTTTTTCTACTGAACCGATTTTGATTGTTTTCGGTATGGAAGGAGATATAGGTAATGAAGGAGATATAGCTTAATTTTAATTTGTCGATGGTTGTCATGGTTGTCTCAGATATTGGTCTATATCTTTTAATATACTGAACCGTTCTTTCTGGATTAAAATAGGAAACTTACTACCACTATAACAAATCCTCAGGCCTCAAAAGCTTTGTCAGTTATTATGAATGTGAGTGTGCCAACAACAGATAGACGGACTTTGCTAAATTAACTCAGATTTTAATTTATTGCAAGAATATGAATACACTATATGGTCTGAGAGGAAGCTTTACTGCATCACAACGAATGACAAATTTAATATACCCTCTTCACCAATTCTGTTAGTGGAGGGTATAAAAACATTTAGAGAATTCTTTTCTTTCCAAATTAAATTTATAGATGATGTGAGTAACTGTAATTGATGTTTTATTTCATAATTAAATTAAATATTTAATTGGCTAAAGAATGTTTTAGTAAATGTTTTAGGGTATCAGGGATGGAGAGAGAGAATTTTTTAAATAATTCATTACAATTTAACACAAAATTTTCTAATTAAACTTTTTTCGTTTCAATGTGTTAGTAATGTAACTAAGTGTTGATTTATTACCTTAAACATATTTTTTTTTGTTCTAAAAGTCATTTAATTAGTTCCTGTTTTCTTAAGTGCATGACTTTATATAGTTTATGTTACTAAATTTATATGTTTTTTTTTTTTTTTTGTTAATTTAGTCGATTATTACTGAGTCGATTATTACTGTGTGTTACGTTAGTTGATGGTTTTGCCTGAGGTTTTTTTTTTAATTTTTTATTCAGTTTTTTGCTTAATATTTTACATTTACTATAACGCCAAAAATTAGTTAATTAATTAGTTTCATTTTCAACTTCTCCTAATTCCAATTCAAAATATTTTAACTTGTGTGAGTAGTTTCACTTGTTAGTAATCACATTTTAAATGCTATAAAATATCACGATTAATATAAATTTTTGAAGCATAAAATTAGATATAGAAATTAAAAATATGAGAAAAATTTAATGCTAAAAAGAATTTTAGGGAATCAAGGATAAATTGAATACGATATAGAAATGTGATTGTAATAATTTTATTGTTATTTTATACAGAATCTTCTAGTTCAGTTCCAGGTCAGTTTAATTCCAATTCAGTTCTAGTTCATTTCTAGTTAAAATTTAGTTCTAATTCAGTTCTACTTCATTTCTAGTCCATTTCTAATTTCAGTTCAGTTCCAGTTTAGTTTTATTTCAGTTTTTGTTCAGTTCTAGTTCAGTTCCACTTTAGTTCTAGTTCAGTTCTAGTTCAATTCTAGTTCAGTTCTAGTTCAGTTTCAATTAAGTTCTAGTTCAGTTTTAGTTCATTTCCAGTTCAGTTCTACTTCAGTTTTAGTTCATTTCTAGTTCAGTTTTAGTTCATTTTTAGTTCAGTTCTACTTCAGTTTTAGTTCAGTTCTAGTTCAGTTTTTAGTTCAGTTCTAGTTCAGTTCCACTTTAGTTCTAGTTCAATTCTAGTTCAGTTCCTCTTTAGTTCTAGTTCAGTTTTAGTTCAGTTCAAGTTCAGTTCTATTTTTGTTCTAGTTCAATTCTAGTTCAGTTTAAGTTCAGTTCTAGTTCAGTTCCACTTTAGTTCTAGTTCAGTTTTAGTTCAGTTCTAGTTCAGTTCTATTTTTGTTCTAGTTCAGTTTAAGTTCAGTTCTAGTTCAGTTCCACTTTAGTTCTAGTTCAGTTTTAGTTCAGTTCTAGTTCAGTTCCACTTTAGTTCTAGTTCAGTTTTAGTTCAGTTCTAGTTCAGTTCTATTTTTGTTCTAGTTCAGTTTTAGTTCAGTTTAAGTTCAGTTCCACTTTAGTTCTAGTTCAGTTTTAGTTCAGTTCTAGTTCAGTTCTATTTTAGTTCTAGTTCAGTTCCACTTTAGTTCTAGTTCAGTTTTAGTTCAGTTTTAGTTCAGTTCTATTTTAGTTCTAGTTCAATTCTAGTTCAGTTTAAGTTCAGTTCTAGTTCAGTTCCACTTTAGTTCTAGTTCAGTTTAAGTTCAGTTTTAGTTCAGTTCCACTTTAGTTCTAGTTCAGTTTAAGTTCAGTTTTAGTTCAGTTCTATTTAAGTTCTAGTTCAGTTCTAGTTCAGTTTTAGTTCAGTTCTAGTTCAGTTTAAGTTCAGTTCTTCTTCACTTCTAGTTCAGTTCTTAGTTCAGTTTTAGTTCAGTTTAAGTTCAGTTCCACTTTAGTTCTAGTTCAGTTTTAGTTCAGTTCTAGTTCAGTTCCACTTTAGTTCTAGTTCAGTTCCACTTTAGTTCTAGTTCAGTTTTAGTTCAGTTTTAGTTCAGTTCTATTTTAGTTCTAGTTCAATTCTAGTTCAGTTTAAGTTCAGTTCTAGTTCAGTTCCACTTTAGTTCTAGTTCAGTTTTAGTTCAGTTCAAGTTCAGTTCTATTTTTGTTCTAGTTCAATTCTAGTTCAGTTTAAGTTCAGTTCTAGTTCAGTTCCACTTTAGTTCTAGTTCAGTTTTAGTTCAGTTCTAGTTCAGTTCTATTTTTGTTCTAGTTCAGTTTAAGTTCAGTTCTAGTTCAGTTCCACTTTAGTTCTAGTTCAGTTTTAGTTCAGTTCTAGTTCAGTTCCACTTTAGTTCTAGTTCAGTTTTAGTTCAGTTCTATTTTTGTTCTAGTTCAGTTTTAGTTCAGTTTAAGTTCAGTTCCACTTTAGTTCTAGTTCAGTTTTAGTTCAGTTCTAGTTCAGTTCTATTTTAGTTCTAGTTCAGTTCCACTTTAGTTCTAGTTCAGTTTTAGTTCAGTTTTAGTTCAGTTCTAGTATAGTTCCATTTAAGTTCTAGTTCAGTTCCACTTTAGTTCTAGTTCAGTTTAAGTTCAGTTCTTCTTCAGTTCTAGTTCAGTTCTAGTTCAGTTCTAATTCAGTTCCACTTTAATTCTAGTTCAGTTTTAGTTCAGTTCTAGTTCAGTTCCACTTTAGTTCTAGTTCAGTTTAAGTTCAGTTTTAGTTCAGTTCTATTTAAGTTCTAGTTCAGTTCTAGTTCAGTTTTAGTTCAGTTCTAGTTCAGTTTAAGTTCAGTTCTTCTTCACTTCTAGTTCAGTTCTAGTTCAGTTCTAATTCAGTTCCACTTTAATTCTAGTTCAGTTTTAGTTCAGTTTAAGTTCAGTTCTAGTTCAGTTCTAGTTCAGTTTAACTTCAGTTCTAGTTCAGTTCCACTTTAATTCTAGTTCAGTTCTAGTTCAGTTTTAGTTCAGTTCTAGTTCAGTTTAAGTTCAGTTCTTCTTCAGTTCTAGTTCAGTTCTAGTTCAGTTCTAATTCAGTTCCACTTTAATTCTAGTTCAGTTTTAGTTCAGTTTAAGTTCAGTTCTAGTTCAGTTCTAGTTCAGTTTAACTTCAGTTCTAATTCAGTTCCACTTTAATTCTAGTTCAGTTTTAGTTCAGTTCTAGTTTAGTTCTAGTTCAGTTCTAGTTCAGTTTTAGTTCAGTTCTAGTATAGTTCCATTTAAGTTCTAGTTCAGTTCCACTTTAGTTCTAGTTCAGTTTAAGTTCAGTTCTTCTTCAGTTCTAGTTCAGTTCTAGTTCAGTTCTAATTCAGTTCCACTTTAATTCTAGTTCAGTTTTAGTTCAGTTCTAGTTCAGTTCCACTTTAGTTCTAGTTCAGTTTAAGTTCAGTTTTAGTTCAGTTCTATTTAAGTTCTATTTAAGTTCTAGTTCAGTTCCACTTTAGTTCTAGTTCAGTTTAAGTTCAGTTCTAATTCAGTTCCACTTTAATTCTACTTCAGCTTTAGTTCAGCTTTAGTTCATTTCTAATTCAGTTCTAGTTCAGTTTAAGTTCAGTTCTAGTTCAGTTCCACTTTAGTTCTAGTTCAGTTTAAGTTCAGTTTTAGTTCGCTTTTTTTAAAGTCTGGTTCTGGTTTTAGTTCAGATTCCATTTAAAATTCTTGTTTAGTATCTAGTTCGGATTCTATTTCATTTCTGTATTATTATTATTATTATTATTATTATTATTATTATTATTATTATTATTATTATTATTATTATTATTTTTGATATTTTTACAAAGTTAAATTTAACTTCCTTTAACAAGTCAATCAAAACCGATTTATATATTTTTTCTTATATTTCGATTAAGCACTCATGTTTTTATATACAAATATTTTATAATCCTGAATAAATCTGTCACATATTATGTACATATACATGCATATATAATCGTAATAAATATATTTATATAAATCTATAGATCTCATATTTATTGTTTGGCTTATAAAATATTTAAATAATTGTCAATTGTTACCTGTCATACGTGTATCATACAATGAAACTTTTATTTCAGTAGAAAATAAAGAAAAATAAAAGAAACATCGATTTATATGTATGAAATAAAATGTGTATATGTAAGTATGTATGTAATGTATGGACTCCAAAATAGCTGGGTCAATTTTGGTAAAATTTTGCAACGTAATTGATAATTCCGAAAGGATCATGAGAAGGCAAATATTGATTATCGAATATCTGAAGAACTATAAAAGCGAGAGTTTTCAAATTTGGTATCAACTGCTTCCTCAAGGAACTTTTTAACTGAACAAAATGTAGGACGGATAGGACCAGAATGAGGGGTACCCCTCATACAAAGCAAAGCGAGAGTTCTCAAATTTGCTCCCAAATACTCCCTTCATATATGAAGGATGAATAGGATCGGAGGGACCCCCAATATTGTGGGATATGTCAGACATAACCTCTTAAATTTTCAGTCAATTTAGTTCATTTAAAAAATAAAAATTTAGAAAAAAATATTTAAGATTTTTCAGTATCTTAATTACATCCATAAAAATATGTAATAAAGTATTTTGATCTGTAATTCGGGACTTAAAATATCAATTTGAATAATTCAAGAAAAAAATTAGAAAAATGTTTAAGGCAATTGAGCTTCAGAACTAAGTCCATAACTTTTACAAAAGCTTCCAAATGTATGAAAATGCGTTTTTGCCTATAATTTAGGATTTAATGTACCGAGTTCAATAAATCAAAAAATAAAAAATAAAACTTAAATCCATAGCTTGTCCACAAGAAATAAAAATAGTTTTATGCCGGTAATTCAGGATTAAATATACAATTTAAAAATAAAAATTAAAATTTTTTAATATTAATTAATAAATTTTATGTATTAGATTTTCATAATTTTCCCCACTGTGTGTCAGTTTTTAGATTAGTCTTAAATTTAGGTTTTTATGCTCAAACAACCACACAAAAATCAACAATTTAACCTAAAAAAGCGTATTTAAAAATTCATATTCAAATTTATTTTATAACATAAAATTCGACGTTACACCCAAAAACCACTTGAAATATTTTTATAAATTTATATAAAAAAAAAAATCCCATCAATGATCAACAAATATTTTTCAACTGTATTTGTTACACATCCAAAGAAAAAGTTATAGGTGAACGAGTGAGTGAGAATGCACATACGTATTACACACCGGGATTATAAAAATTTATATCCCTTAAAATCCAATAACAATTACGTATATTTCGATAGAAAGTTTTATACAATTCATTTACATTCTTTATATTTCATACTTCAATAAAAAATGTATTTCTCCTTCCACTCCTTTTCCCTCACTCTCTTACTCTGTTATGGATATTTTATTTGGAAGCTTGTCAAACGCATAATAAATGAGATGAAAAGCTCTCATCAATTTCAAATTTATTAAAAATTAATATTTTACCAACACATTGATACAGATTTATATTACATACGAGAAAATACATATATGTGGGTGTGTGTGTGTGTGAATTTGTATAGTTGTGTATAAAGTTATTGTATGTATTGTGTGTATAAAAAGTATAATAGTGTTTTTTTATTTTTATATAAAATGTTTCTCTCTTTTGTTTGACAGTTGTATCATTCCCGATATTCATTACAAGAAATGAACCATAAAATACCATTCAATAAATACTGCACAGTGGTCCTAAGGAAGATATTAAAAATAAATCAAGTTCAGGTTATAGTTTAGATTCAAGTTCAGATTCTGGTTTAGATTCCATTTCAGTTTCAATTTCAAGTTATAGTTCGGATTCAAGTTTAGAATCCTGTTTAGATTTTATGTTGTTAAGAATCTAGTTCATATCTGGTTTAGATTCCAGTTTTAGATCCTAGTTCAGAATCCTGTTTAAATTCTACTTTAGATTCCAGTTCAGATTCTTGTTAAAATTCTACCTCAGAATCTAGTCCGATTCTAGTTTTGATTCCAGTTCATATTACGTTTCAGGCTCTGTTGCAGATTCAAGTTCAGAATTTTATTAAGTTTTTAGTATTGATTCTATATCAGTTCATATTTCAGTTCATATTCCAGTTCAGAATTTAGTTCAGATTGTAGTGAAGATTCTTATTTAGATTCCTTATTAAGATTTTAGTTGTGATTCTATCTCAGAATCTAGTTCAGATTCCGATTTTGAAACAAGTTTAGAATTTAGTTCATGTTTTATATCAGTTCAGATTCAAGTTTTAAATCTTAAACAGATATTAATTAGTTAAGATTTCGGTACAGATTCTGATTCAGAATCTAGTTTAGATTTTTGTTCAAATTTTCGTTCAGATTTTATTTCAGATTCTAGTCAAGATTCTATTTCAAAATCAAGTTCAGAAACTAAAAATAGAAATAGACTTAAGTTCATAGATTTTTGTTCAGATTCAAGTTCAGATTCTATTTCAGATTTGAGTTAAGATTTTGGTATAGATTCCGGTTCAGAATCTTATTTGGATTCAAATTGGGATTCTAATTAAATATCAATTTTAGGTTCTAACTAAGATTCAGATTATTTTTCAGAATGCAATTCAAATTCTAGGCAGAAGGTAGTTCAGAATCTGGCTCAAATTCTAGTTCAACTAATAGTTTAAATTATGTTTTAGATTTTAGTTTACTACAGATTCCAGTACATAATTTAGTTCAGATTCTATATTAAGTTCTAGTTTAGTTTGTGGAATCTAGATTTAAATCTAGTTGAGTTTCTGAAGCGGAATCCATTTCAGAAATAGTTCAGATTATAGCTCACATTAAACATCTAGTTCTAGCTGAGATTCTAGTACAGTATTAAGTTCAGAATGTTATTCAGGTTAAATTTCATAATACAGATCATAATCATATAGTTCAAAATATTATGGAGATTTTAGTTCAAAATTTATGTACATGATATTATAGTTTATATTCTAGTAAAAAATAAATTTCAAAGTCTTGTGCAGAATTTAGTTCAATACTCCAGGTTCAGATTCTAAGAATTTAGTTAAGGTTCTGAATCAGAATATGGTGCAATGTCTTGTAAAGTTTCTTGCTAAAATTTAATATTCAACTTAGTTCAGCATCTAGTCAAATTCCAAGTCAAATTCTAGTTTAAAGTCGATTTTACATTCTTGTTAAGAATAAAGTTCAGAATCTAATTCAGAATTAATTTCAGATTCTAGTTTAAATTTTACATAAGATTCAGATAATGGTTCACTTTACAGTTTAGAATTATGTCAAGTTGCCGGATCAAGTTAAGTAACTGTGTCTGATTCTTTTCCAAATTCATAATCTATTTTCTATACATACTTTTATCACCCACTGTCTGTTTAAAAATTCGTTAAAAAATAATATTTACTTTCTCTTTTATATAAAATAATATTTTTCATTTTTTTTTTTTTTTGATTTTGTTTAAATGTGTAAAAGTCTATACATGTTTACATTTACATGTATTAAGTACATTCATTTATTCAATATTTATTGATATCTCCTCACCGTAGAAATGTCTGTCCTTTTTGCCAATTGTCCTTTAATTCACATGAAAAATAAAATGTTTTCTTTGTTTGCTATAAAATTCTTTTATATTCGTGTATTATAATTCATGATTTATTGTATTTCTTTGTATTGATTGAAATATTGTAACAATATAAAAAAGTATATTTTCAATCAATACAATGAAATGTAAATTATTTTACAGGGAAAAAATAAAAAAAATCGAATAAATAATTGTGTTTCTATCAAATATTATCAGTTGCAATTTATGATTTTTTTTCTATGCGAAATGAAATTTAATTATAATTTTAAATTTTATTTATTTATGTTTAAGGATTTTGGAATTTAATTTGATGAATTAAATTTTATTTAAAAATTCAAAATGGAGATTTAAGAGCACTTATCAGGTATCAAATAAGGTATAATTTGGTCTTAAATATGGTTATCAGGTGTTTTCGTTTACTATGGCCCCAGACGGGCCAGAGTAATGTGCTACCTTCTAAACAAACTCGAGTATTTTGGTTCTTTGAAATTTAATTTTTAGTGAGAATTTAAATTTCAAAATTTGAATTTGTAGACAAAATTAGAATTTTTAAGGAAAATTTTATATATTAATAAAAATTTGATTTTTTAGTAAAGATTGAAAATTTGAATTTTTTTGGGAAAATTTAATTTTTTTTTTTGTAAAAATTCGATTTTTTTTTGTGAAAATTTGAAATTCTAATGAAAATTTAAAATTCTGATGAAATTTTCAAATTATAGTGAAAATTATAATTTTAGTGAAAATTTGAAATTTGATTTTTTAACGAATATTTTAATTATAATTGAAATTTTTATTTTTTTATGAAAATTTAAATTTTGTAAAAATTTCAGTTTAAACGGAAATTTGAGTTTCTAGTGAAAAAATTTTTTAGTGAAAATTTTTTTACGAAAATTTTAATTTTTAATGAAAATTGAATTTTTAATGAAAATTTGAATTTTTAATAAAAATTTGATTTTTTTTTTTTTTTTTTTTTGTAAAAATTTGGATTTTTAATGAAAATTTGAATTTTTAGTGAAAATTTGAACTTTTAGTGAAAATTTGAACTTTTAGTGAAAATTTGAATTTTTAGTGAAAATTCGAATTTTTAGTGAAAATTTGAATTTTTAGTGAAAATTTGAATTTTTAGTGAAAATTTGAATTTTTAGTGAAAATTTGAATTTTTAGTGAAAATTTGAATTTTTAGTAAAATTTTGAATTTTTAGTGAAAATTTGAATTTTTAGTGAAAATTTGAATTTTAGTGAAAATTTGAATTTTTAGTGAAAATTTGAATTTTTAGTGAAAATTTGAATTTATAGTGAAAATTTGAATTTTTAGTGAAAATTTGAATTTTTAGTGAAAATTTGAATTTTTAGTGAAAATTTGAATTTTTAGTGAAAATTTGAATTTTTAGTGAAAATTTGAATTTTTAGTGAAAATTTGAATTTTTAGTGAAAATTTGAATTTTTAGTGAAAATTTGAATTTTTAGTAAAAATTTGAATTTTTAGTAAAATTTGAATTTTTAGTGAAAATTTGAATTTTTATTGAAAATTTGAATTTTATTGAAAATTTGAATTTTTCGTGAATTTTTGAATTTTTAGTGAAAATTTGAATTTTTTAGTGAAAATTAAATTTTTTAATAAAAATTTGGTGAAAATTTGAATTTTCACTAAAAGTTAAAAATTTCAATCTGATCTGGAATTTTAACAAAAATCTGAACAAGTATTTGAATCTCAATTCGAACTAGAATCTGAACTATAACTATAATCCAAAGCAGAGTTACCCAAAGAATGTTAACCAGAATCTAAAGTTGAGTATGAACTAAAATCTTCAGAGAAATCTGAACTAGAATTTAAACTAAGATGTGACCTAAATCTCAACTGGATTCAGAACAAGAATCTGAAGTAAAATTTGAACTTAAATCTGAATTAGAATCTGATAAAGAATCTGAACTATACTCTGAAGAAGACTCTTAATAAGAATCTGAAAAAGAATCAGAAATATCATTTGAACTTAGACTTGACCTAGAATCTTGAATGAAAACTGAACTTGAATCTGAACTGGAATATTTATGTAATTTAAACTCTAATCTGTATTATTATCTGAACTTGTATTTGAACTAAAATTTTAATAAGAATCTGAACCATAATCTGATCTATTACTTGAACTGGTAATAAGAACAAGAATATTAACCACAATCCGAAATAGAATTTAAACTAAAATTTAAAACAGAATCTGTACTATAATCTGATCTGTAATCCGAAGTACAATTTGAATTATTTAAACTAAAATCTGAAAATGAATCTAAATCAAAATCGAACTATTGAATGAACTGGTAACCAAAATCCGAACTAAAATTTTAAGGAGAATGTGAAACAGAATCCGATTTAAAATTGAAACTTGAATCTGGATTAAGTTCAGAACAAGAATATGTTCCAGAATTTTCATTTAAAAGATTACTTTTTAATAAATTTAATTTTTGAAATTTTTTTTATCTTTTCCACCGAAATTTCCTTAAAAAATGTTTTCTGAATTTTATGTGAAATGAAAAAATTTTAATTGAAATTTACCAAAAAAATAATGAATCAACATAAAGTTTCCAGATAATAAATATTTAACCTTAATTTAAAATTAATTATAATTAAAAAAAGTGGCAAAAAAAGAAAGAAAATTATGAAGAAAAATAATGGCAAAAAATAGTGGAACATAAAATTCGAGTGAAAAAACTTAATAAATGAATATGGAAATATTATTCAACTTAAACAGGAGAACAAAAGAGAGAGAGAAGAGACCAAAAATGCAATAAAACAATTTGACATGTGAAAATTCAATTAAAATTGAATATTCAAATTATATCAATTAAATCATTTAAAATATTTAAAAGCATTTTCATGCCATTTTGAGGGGGGAGAGATAGAAAAAAAAACAAATGGATAAATTGAATCACTAACAGACATTCACACTTATATATACACACAAAGAAGAGAGAAATAACTAAACAGAAGTATAAGGTTTCGTATAAACGTTAGTAAAGTAACAGCTAACAGATACATTTACCTGGAAAAAAGGACTATACAGATACACAAACATGAATACACATATATAGATACATAAAATAAAAATTTGTAGCTTTGCAAGTAGTAGTAAGAATGTTAAATGTAAATGTGTGCGTGTACGTGGGAATGTATATATATAGTGTTTGTGTGTATTTGTATATGAAGAGAATTTTAACTAACATTATAAAACCTGTTAATCGAGCTAATTGGTTGAATAACAACAGAATAATGGTTAAAAACAATAATGACAAAAACATAAACAATAACAAATACAATGACAATATAAGTAACAATAATACCAGCTACAATAACAACAACAGGACAAATAACAACAGACAACAACAATAAACTTTTGTCACAATTAATGGAAAATGAAACAATGGAAAATTTATTTGAAAATTTGTAGAAAAAGAATTCAACAAAAATCAAGAATAAAACATGAAAGAAGAAAAAAGAAGAAGTAATGAAATTATAAAATAAATAAAAATTTGTAGTCGCGGTCCATCGTAGAAGTGCGATCGGAATATTCATAAAAAACCATACCACAAAACTTATAGTTTTTGTCACAAGTGACGAAATTTTAAACATTTTTCGTAAACCCTTCCATTAAAGTTTTTATAATGCTTTCAGTCAAATTGTTTGAACTGATGGACTATACATTTAAAATCGACCATACTTTTGGATCCCCCTTTTTTTGTGCTCTTCAATTCTCTTTAACAAGAGCACAATACTTCTCCACTGGCCTTAGATTTGAGCACTTTTGAGGATTTTTCTCTCTTGGTACAAATACCACATTATATTTCTTGTACAATTCAAAGTCTTGTGACAGGATCTTGGCATCCTAGGCCTAGTTTTGTTCTTTAACTTTTCTTCACATTCCCTCGAGCATCAGCAATTTTTAGTGAAAAATTCAATTTTTAGTGAAAAATTCAATTTTTAGTGAAAAATTCAATTTTAGTGAAAAATTCAATTTTTATTGAATAATTCAATTTTTAGTGAAAAATTCAATTTTTAGTGAAAATTTAAATTTTTAGTGAAAATTTCGATTTTTAGTGAAAAATTAAATTTTTAGTGAAAAATTCAATTTTCAGTGAAAAATTCAATTTTCAGTGAAAAATTCAATTTTAGTGAAAAATTCAATTTTAGTGAAAAATTCAATTTTTAGTGAAAAATTCAATTTTTAGTGAAAAATTCAATTTTTAGTGAAAAATTCAATTTTTAGTGAAAAATTCAATTTTTAGTGAAAAATTCAATTTTAGTGAAAAATTCAATTTTTAGTGAAAAATTCAATTTTTAGTGAAAAATTCAATTTTTAGTGAAAAATTCAATTTTTAGTGAAAAATTCAATTTTTAGTGAAAAATTCAATTTTTAGTGAAAAATTCAATTTTTAGTGAAAAATTCAATTTTTAGTGAAAAATTCAATTTTTAGTGAAAATTCAATTTTAGTGAAAAATTCAATTTTTAGTGAAAAATTCAATTTTTTAGTGAAAAATTCAATTTTTAGTGAAAAATTCAATTTTAGTGAAAAATTCAATTTTTAGTGAAAAATTCAATTTTTAGTGAAGAATTCAATTTTTAGTGAAAAATTCAATTTTTTGTGAAAAGTTCAATTTTTTAGTGAAAAATTCAATTTTTTAGTGAAAAATTCAATTTTTTAGTGAAAAATTAAATTTTTAGTGAAAAATTAAATTTTTAGTGAAAAATTCAATTTTTAGTGAAAATTCAATTTTTAGTGAAAAATTCAATTTTTAGTGAAAAATTCAATTTTAGTGAAAAATTCAATTTTTTAGTGAAAAATTCAATTTTTTAGTGAAAAATTCAATTTTTTAGTAAAAATTCAATTTTTTTAGTAAAAAATTCAATTTTTTAGTAAAAAATTCAATTTTTTAGTAAAAAATTCAATTTTTTAGTAAAAAATTCAATTTTTTAGTAAAAAATTCAATTTTTTAGTAAAAAATTCAATTTTTTAGTAAAAAATTCAATTTTTTAGTAAAAATTCAATTTTTAGTAAAAATTCAATTTTTTAGTAAAAATTCAATTTTTTAGTAAAAAATTCAATTTTTTAGTGAAAAATTCAATTTTTTAGTGAAAAATTCAATTTTTTAGTGAAAAATTCAATTTTTTAGTGAAAAATTCAATTTTTTAGTGAAAAATTCAATTTTTTAGTGAAAAATTCAATTTTTAGTGAAAAATTCAATTTTTAGTGAAAAATTCAATTTTTAGTGAAAAATTCAATTTTTAGTGAAAAATTCAATTTTTAGTGAAAAATTCAATTTTTTAGTGAAAAATTCAATTTTTTAGTGAAAAATTCAATTTTTTAGTGAAAAATTCAATTTTTTAGTGAAAAATTCAATTTTTTAGTGAAAAATTCAATTTTTTAGTGAAAAATTCAATTTTTTAGTGAAAAATTCAATTTTTTAGTGAAAAATTCAATTTTTTAGTGAAAAATTCAATTTTTTAGTGAAAAATTCAATTTTTTAGTGAAAAATTCAATTTTTTAGTGAAAAATTCAATTTTTTAGTGAAAAATTCAATTTTTTAGTGAAAAATTCAATTTTTTACTGAAAAATTCAATTTTTTAGTGAAAAATTCAATTTTTTACTGAAAAATTCAATTTTTTAGTGAAAAATTCAATTTTTAGTGAAAAATTCATTTTTTTAGTGAAAATTCAATTTTTTAGTGAAAAATTCAATTTTAAAATTTTTTGAATTTTTTTTACAAAAATGTGTTATTAATTTTAAATATTTTAGATTTTTTGGAGGGCACTTTTTGGACGTTATCCATCATTTTCTATTGTGCTTCACACGTTTCCTTTATTCTCACATAATACGCGGTCATTTCTCTATTTTTTGTCCTTTTTTTGTATCACTTTTTTCCATTATTACTTCCAACCTTGTCTTCCTGTATTTTAGCTATTTTTTCCATAGTCTTACATAAACGAGGTTAATCAATTCAATAGTAAATAAGTAGAAAAAAGGAAGGAAAATTTTCATATTTCGTAGAAAACAAAACAAAAAAAACGGCAGGATATTTTTGTTAAAGGACTCTTTTTTCCTTTGCATGATCCGTCTGTCTTTATTTGTTTCTTTTTTTTCAGCAGATATTTACAATTTAATAAATAGAAAAAGACTTTAATCGACTTGTTACAATTTTAAACATTTATGGACAATTGAAGAGGAAAGAAACAAGTCCTTAATTTGGATTTTGAGCCTTTTTATTGATAAAATATTCAACGAAAAAATGGCAGCAGTTAAGTAGATTTTTATTGTTATTTTTGGAATTTTTGTAAAACGTTAATATTTATTGATTTGTTTTTGAGGGATAAGGAAATTATAGGATATTTGAGGATAACAATTAAAGTGATAAATTAAAAATTAAAAGAAAAAGTATTTAAAGGTTCCTTAAATTATCGTAGTCCTAAGACCTGTAAATCAATTTGAAAAGGACTAAACTTTTTGGTCTGGTTACTTTGGTCTGTAACCATTAACTCTCCTTTCTGGCCAAAAATAATGTATTGAAAAAAATCCTTCGAAGGATTGTAAAAGGATAAAAAAGAGTATATTTATTTATTATTTGGGTTCCCGAAACTACATTCTGTTTTAAGATTCATACTTTGGAATTTCAGAATATATAGATTAAAATTATAATAATAAAAATATGGCAAATTCGAGAGGTTCTGGATTGGATCCTATAAAGCTTTTAGATACACGATCTTACCGACCCTTTTAATGTTTCAAACTGCAAATCCATATTGGATTCAATTAATATAAAAGATATATAAATACAATACAAATGTATTTGTTTAAAGTTCTTTTAAGTGATATTCCGAAGTAATTCCTCCATGAAAGCTATGCTATAACTAATAGACCGATCCTGAATATTAATAATTACGGGATGACAGTTGTATGGTGCCTGTCGATCGATCTTAACCAATTTCTATATAACTTGCTAAAATTTCATCAAAATTGTACTTTAATAACAGTTTAAATTAGACAGACTGCAGTACAGACGGAAGGACATAATTAAATCGACTCAAAGCATAATTCAGAATGGAGTTGGTCCGTTACAAAGATCTAAACAATTAGCATAATTACCCTAAACATCATCTATAGTGTGTCATCCAGACAGATTGACGGACATTCTTAAATCGTATTAGAAAGTGTTTATTATTCTATTGACATATTTTTATTAAAGCAATTATGGTTATAAACGGATATATGCTATTATTTTGTGATTTTAATGTCTGTTATTAAAACTACAGTGACATTTCTGAAAAGTAATTATTTTCTACTTAATATTTTCTGCTTTATAAATTCATCACATTATTTATTAAACTCTATTGATTTTCTCATTAAATTTTATAAATTTTATAGTTTTCTGTCCTACAACAATTTAAGGCATAAACAAATTTATAATAATAAAACTATATTATAGAATGCAGAGTTGGGAAAAGGAAATTTTTCATTAAATAATATCAGACTTTGTTAAAATTGAAAATTTCACCCGATAAGATCATAAAGAGTATATAAGTTGGTAATCGAATTTTTTAATTTATATAATTCTACTAAGACCTCATATGAGGAGTGACTCCAAACATATACATATGATAGTATTTCCATGTAGTGGCCAAAATGTCTCCTATAAAAGAGATCTCTCCCATGTTGTTATCAGATTTGAACTCCCATATTTGATAACAACAATTTTCTTTTAACCATAATTTTCTATGTATTTAAGTTTTTTTCTCCTTTTTTGTTAACATTTTTATCAGTTATTGTACATTTTTCTTTTCGCTTCGAAATTCGAGGGAATCACCTATTTTAGTGTTTAAAGACATTAGTTTGGAACATTGTATATTACCCACCCAGAAAAGAAAAAAAAAAACATTTTTTCTCTTTTAACTTTAATACACTATTTACGCAGTTATTTACTCATCCTTTCAATGATGCAGATAATGACGATGTTGATGATGATGAAGTAAAAAAAGAAGGCAGAAAAAATGAATTCAATGTAAAAGAACATGTTTGTTGGTAACCATTACCAACTCAACTTAATTTCTAACTTGTTGGAAAGAAGTAAAACAGAAATTTAAAAAAATTTAAAACAAGTATGAACTAAGTAGAATCCTAAATACCCTACCAAAATATTTGCTTACATGGTCAGAGGACCACAATTTGTAGCAGATCACTAGACTAGAAGTTAACTAGAACAAAACTAGAAGTGAACTAGAATCTGAACTTGAACCTAAATTCGAATCTGAACTAGAATCTGAACTATAATCTGAGCCAGAACCTGAAATAGAATCTGAATTAGAATCTAAACTAGAATCTGAATTATAACCTAAATTCAAATCTGAACTATAATCTAAGCCAGAACCTGACATAGAAGCTAAATTGGAATCTGAACTAGAATCTGAAATAGAATCTGAACTATAATCTGAACCACAACCTGAAATAGAATCTGAATTAGAATCTAAACTAGAATCTGAACTATAACCTAAATTCAAATCTGAACTATAATCTAAGCCAGAACCTGATATAGAACCTAAATTGGAATCTGAACTATAATTTGAACCAGAATCTGAAATCGAATCTGAACTTAAATCAGAACTAGAATCTAGAAAAGTGATGCTAATGTTACTTCTTTGAATATCAATTTTATATATTTTCAAGAGTATCGATTTACTATTTCTATGTGTTACATAATTATTGATAAATTGAATATACCCATCATTTATTCCTTATGATAATCGAGTCTATATCCTCCTTCCAACTTCATTCTTAAATTTTTAACGTGTTTTACTTGAAAGAAAATCAAAAGACAAGGATAAATTCTCCCATACACCTTAAAAGGTATATTCAATCTCTACTTTTTTCTCCTCAATTAAAGCTCTTTTTTGTGTTGTTACTCGTACCGAAAAACTTGTAGTCATGACAACCGAATAAAAACAAAAACGAATAAAAAAAAGAAACTGAAAATAAACTTTAAGTCAACCTACATACAAAAGCGTGAAATAGACAAGTTTAAATAACGGTTTTTCATTTTGTAAGTGTATTTGTTAGTTTATATATGTCTACATAAGTTGGTAATAGTATGCGTGTATTTTTTAAATTGATATAACAAATTTACAAACAGAAATAAACTAACAATTCACAAAAAAAAAAAAATAGAAAACAGGACACGCGATATTATAACATAACATTTACATGTATATGGTATGTATGGATGTATATATGTATGTACATATGTATGTATGAATGTATGTTTGTATGTATGTATGTATGTATGTATGTATGTATGTATGTATGTATGTATGTATGTATGTATGTATGTATATATGTATGTATATTTGTATATGTATAAACAATACAAGTAAACAAATGTTAATCATAACATATATATACAAATCTTTATAAACTCAATATCCTGTGAGTATGTATGTGTGTGTATGTCTAAAAGCAACAAATCACTAACTCATGTACATATTTACAGTGGGACTAATATTTTTTTGTTGACGTAATTACCTACTGTCAGGCAAACATTTGTCCTTTGACATTTAAAATTATTTTCTCTTTTCTCTCTCCTTCTCTCCTTATATGACATTTATGTCAATTGTATTTGTTGTTAATAAATTGCCAAAAAATATTTCGTATTTGTTAAAAATTTTACTTCCTTTCAATGGTTTTTTTGGCATTTTGTAAAACAAATAGAACTTTGTTAACAAATTAAAAAAAAAAAAATTAAATCGATTTCCTCTTGATATCTGGAATAATATTCCGCCCGCCTTCTAATAAAACATATTTTCATTATTCTATTCCACCTATAACCTTACGATTTCGTTTCCTTTGTGGGCGCATTAATAAAGCTCTCTGTTGGTGTTTATTGTCCAGTTTTATTTTGCAGTTTCTTATGAATTCTTCTTAGAACAACGCCCTCTATATAGTGGAACTCGGATAATTTTCATTGACTGGGTGGTTGGTTGTACCAACTGACCATTATAAAATAATGCAGTTTCATATCAAGTCTCACCTAGAACTACGACCCCTATGTGTGATGTATTGGAAACTTTTCATTTCCTGGGAGAGTGGAGACACCAACAACCTTAATTTTGATGTTCTCAGTATTCATTCGATATTATTTTATTATGGAAGAATATGAATTATGCACATTTTGAATATTCGAAGAAACATGTTGACAATTTTTACTTGAAGTCTGATTCGAACTTGGGAACTTTGAACCCTGTTTTGTAGAGGAACATTTTAAGATTTTAGAAAAAATTAAAAAAAACTCCATTGTTTCTGGAATCTCTTCTTCCCATTAAATATTTGTGGTTTGGAAATCTTTAAATGATCATAGTTTTTTTTTAGTTTCTTATTGATTAAAGCTTTATTCTAAAAATAACAAAAAATATCAGTTAATTCAGGAATCTAGAAATTTCATTATAATAGAGAATTGTTTTGTTAATCAATATGATCTATAATTTCTCCTAGTTCCCATACAAAAGTTCCTCCGAGTGGGGTTTTTAGTTCTAAATATAAAATGTCTTAAATTCCATAAGTCCAATCGAACTATCTGCAAGCTTGTTTCCTTCCGAGGTTTCCTTCAGCATAGCTGGTGCATTTAAAATTGTGTCAAGTGATTTTATCTGGTAAAGGCAAATGATTGGAGGCCATACCTTATCAAAATTAAATTGGGCAAGAACCTCACATTTCCTGGCATAATGTGCCCAGTGAAACACTTGTTGTAAGCTATAATGGCACAATGGAATGTATTTGATTTGATATTAAAGTCCCCTTATAAAAATATTTTCAACGTTGTTTTTAAACGACAAGAAATGGTGTATAAATGAGCCAATATCAGAATTAATATTTACTAAACGATGTTCAAAATTTTCCGAGGTTCGATCAACAATACTTGCAGCACCCATATAATTTATCCGCGTACTTTCTTAGCACACATTTTGCCATATAACTTTTTACCCAACATAAATTGATTTTTCCTTTGATCAAATTTCATTTATAAAAAATGTCAGTATTGTTATTCTGATTGAAATGAGTGACCAGCGTACTAAAATTATGAAATATATTCAACAAATTCCGACATGGTGCTACAGAAAGGGCGGGGAGATAGAAAACTCGTTTCAGGTAGAAGGAATGGTCCGTAAGTTATGTTCTGGCAGATTTTCCCCAACCTCCTGGTCAATATTTTATGTTGCGGATGCTAAAGGAAATGTTGAAATAAAGTTTGGAGCATAAAAGCTGACAAAACTTTCAAAAAGTTCTTTTTATGGCAAGTGATATACAGGCTGCTCACATTCATAAGACTTCCCAATGTATCTATTGGCTTCGACTTAGCATCCTCTCACGATGCTCAACAGGCGCTTAAGTGGTGCAAGAACAATAATGTGGTATTTGTACCAACAGAGTCAAATCTTCTAAACTGTCCGATACTAAGGCCATTGAGGAGATATTGGGCTTTCATTTAAAAGGTAATTGAAGAGCACAAAACGGTTTTAATTTTAAAAAATTCATTATTGGAGGGTCACCAACTATGATTCAAATCAACTCGAAAGCAGTTCAGTTTCATAAAAATCTTCATCTTATGTCACCATATGTAACGCACTTTTTCAAAAAAAGGCTGTTTGAGTTGAAACTTTTCACATCGGATTCTTTGTTTTAATATAATTTCTGCAGGTCATCCCCACCCACTGTACTTCAAAATGTCTGTTATTCTGAATTAAAACATATTTAATAGTTTTGTAGTTAAATGAAAATTACTGTTGCTGGTTCAACTAACTGCTTTTTTCTTTAATACGTGTAAACATAAACTCAATACTCGGCCAATTGCTAGGATACGGCTTAAGGACAACACACCCAAAACAAAAGCCATCACAGGCCAACAAATAGTCGTTCATAGAACGTAAAAGACTCCAAGTGTTTTAATTTTTTCGAAGCATTCAAAATATGGAAAGAAATAGAAAATAATTAAATTTTAACCATAAAGAGAAATTAATTTTTAAGGAATTTCTAAGGAATTCCACTCAAAAAAATCTTTGAGGGGGTGGAAATAAACCTAAAAAATGAATAAATTATAAAACTAATCAAAAGACTATTAATAAAATAGATAATTAAAGTGTTAGAGGAAAAAACACTGTAGTCAAATATTCTAATAACATAAGGGTTGGAATAAATATTTGATCAATAATTGTTATAATAAGAAAATAACTAAAATCAGTGAAGCAATTGGAAACGAAAAAAAACACACACACACAATAAATTGCGTTAAAATTACAATATGACATCATGACTTTAAGTGAAAAATTTTATCAAATTAAAACTTTTACAAAAAAATTTTATATAAGATTTTCACAAAAATATTATGAAAAACAATTCAATAAATTAAAATTAAAATAAAAAAAAAACAACAACAACAATAAAAAATAATAAATTTTTGAAAAAAAAAATAAAAAAAAAATAAAATTCAATTCAAATGAAATAAGAAAAAACAACAACAAAACATGACAAAAACATTTAAACTTTTATATAAAACACAACAACAACAAGAAAAACATGTACGTGTAACATGAAATTACGTGATTACAATAATTGTTTGTTTGTGTGTTGTTGAAGAACAAAAAAAAAGCACAGAAATAATAATCCTCTGTATCCATGTGTATGTGTCAGAGAGAAGAGAGAATAGTATGAGTAACCTGTCTAAACCGTGAATGTCTAAATGTATGAGTTGTATGTTCACAAGTGTTAGTTGTATAACACTTTGTCCTTTTATTTATTTATTCATTCGTTCCTTCGTTTGTTTGTATTTGTGTATATGCATGTGTTCATAAGCTAGTCCACATAACATATACAATTACAATTATACTTATTTTTTTTTTTTAGTTTTTTCCCACTACTACTACTACTACGACAACATTTGCTCATGTAAGTATAAGTGAGAAAAATACTTACACACCTTAATTTCTTTTCCTTTTGCTGTCTTATTCATTTTAGTTTAATCGATATTTTAAGTAAACGTTAAGTTAAAAGCATTTTTTTCTCCATTAAAACGAAGGTATAGATTTATTATCATGTTCTCTGTTTTTTCCATTTAAGTTGTTTTTAATAAATTAACATGAACTTTCAAGTGACAATTGTTATGTATACAAAAATGTTGATTTCAATTTAGTTTAGAGAATTTTAAAAGGATTGAACATTTTTTCAGAAATATGAGTAAAAAATAAATGTTAAAATTTACTCACCAAACTTATGCTCAAGTTCTGAAACCCTAAAAGTAGGCTTTAATTTTATTATATTTCTTAAATAATTATCATCGATTTTTTGGAAATAATTCTATAACTTTTAAATCGTTAAAGATATCTTAATGAAATTTTACATAGGTAAAGGTGAGGTGTCTTGGAGTTGATTCAGAAGAGTAGAAATGTTTATGTGATCAGGGGCATAGACGGTGACCCTCCTAAATTGGCAATTTCGGTTATGTTGGTTTAAGAAGAAAATGGTTAAAAATACATTTGTTTATTGAAACAAAATAAGTTTTGTGCATAAATAGTCCTTGTAAATCTTAAAAACAGAACGTCTTTATAACACCATTATCTCTTATACTTTCACAGCTATTCAAGTCGAGATAAGTTTTTAACCTAATTTTATCCTTGTCTTTTTAGTCTTTTTTATCGAGCGGCCTTAATATTGGTTGTACATTTTTTTGAAGGTGTGCACTTGATTCCCTACAAAATTATAATATTACTTTTGCAATAATCATATAAATATATCGATCCGTTAAAAGGTTATATCACCCTATATTTGGATCCTTGGAAAATATATTTTTTAGAAGTGGTATTATTTATTCACTGATAAAACTATTTTTTGGTTCCGTAGTTTAAAACTCTTTTATTATTTTGTAAAGTAACCTTAACGAAAATTTGTGTAAGCTTAATTTAGATGATCCTGGGTCTAAGGTCTTGCCACAAGCCTTAACTTGGTTAATTTTTACAGATCTTTTTTTTAATTTTTTAATGAATTTCTCAAATTGCAAAGCTGGAAAAATCTTTGAATTATTTTTCATTTACACAGACTTTTAGCTAGACGATATAAGGACAAAGTGATAATTTTAGTGAAAATAGTCAAAATTTTAACTAGATTCACACGGATTGAGATTTTGGGTATTTCCACACGAAACAGTGGCATTTTTTGATCCCCCAAATCATGAATAACTTCATATACATCATACTGAAATTTTTAAATATACAATTATTCGTTTGATTTCCCAATTTTAAAGTTTGTAATAAATTTCTGACTTTAAATGACATTTGACTTATGTAAATCTTCAAGTTCCAACGTTTCCATAGATGCCATACGGTCATGTAAAGAGTTTATACCGTGAGTGAAAATTCAACCTAAACTAGTCTTCTCTTGATTATTTTTCATTAATTTCTGCGAAACCTCCACCTCAAATCTAAAACACCTCAGCTATGAAATTGTGAAATTTCATTAAGTTATCTCTAACGATTCAAAAGCAACATAATTATTTCCAAAAAAATCGTTTTCAACACACTGTGCACTGTACATCTATCAAAAAAAAAAAATCATTCAACAGCCATTTAACGTTTGTAATAATTAATAATTTTTTCAGGTTTAATTAAAAATTTCAAATTTTCATAAAACATCATAAACGTATGAGTAATATTTTAATCATTTTATTTATTTAATATCAATCATACGTTTTCAAGATTAACTTTATTTTAAGCAATAAAAAAATTGTAAAAGTAGCGTATGATTAATATTTATAATTTTTTTGGAAATTATTCATACTCTACAGAGCAGCCAAATATCTAATCTGTCTATTTGCGAACTATTCCTTTAACACAGTGGTTCCAAAACGCTTTTTTGTTGAGTTAAGTCTACAATATTAGAACCTCATCGAGGTGATTTCCAATTGATTTGGAAAAAGACTTGTTCCTGGTGTAGGTTTGGTGATTTCTTAAAAATTAATGGTAATTCTGCTTCATATTATGGCGAAATTTCATTATAATCTGTCCATTTATAATTGAAAGTTCTACGAAAGATCTTCGCTTAGAGGTAACATCAGATATCGGTCTATATATTTTTAAATAGAAAACTTTGTGGGACAATCGGAAATACTCAGACCAAATTTTACAGAACTGTGATGCAATAATATATATCACATGTCTTAGATGATTCTTTGTTAGGGTTACGTACAGAATGATAAAATAAATATACCCTCTTCACCACTTCTGATGGTGGAGGTAATAAAACTGAGGGCTTTTGAAAAAATTAAATATTCCTTTTAAAAGTATGAGTAATATTATGATCAAGATATTCATCACACGCCATGAACATGTCTCGTATGAGTAATTTTTTTTTAGAAATTAATCATACGCCTTTTTTATTAAAAAACATTTCAAATACCTTAAAATATTACAACAAAAAATTTATATCCAATTTCAAAATGTTGTGAATAAACTTAAAGCATTTCAAAATTACAAGTCACCATAACGAGAAAATTCTCCCAAACTACAAACAAAAAAGTTAATGTGAAATTCAGTTTGTTGTTATAAATTTTATAAAAAATATATGATTTTTTGTCACAATTTTTATATTTTTAGGATTGAGACACCAACACACACAAACAACTTAAAATATACCTTTGAGTCATACTCAAACTAAAAACAGAAATCAACGTTAAAACACGCAAATGATGATAAAAATAAAAACCACATAAGAGTAACAAAAAACAGTTTATATATAGTTGCAGTTGACATATGGATGCAGTTTCATAAACTAACACATATACAAAACACATACAATCAAACAAACTGCTGAGATTAACAACAGAGACAGACTGTTAAGTTCATTTGAGAGATAAAATTGTTCAAAAATAAAATAAAAATTAGTTATCGTAATAAGTTAAATATTATATTTGCTATTTAGTATAAAAGTGCTCACTTAAAGAATTTGCAGACTAACTTCGTATATGCAGTTTTGTATGTCTAAGTATGCCTGTTGAATAACTTGATATCAAGCTGAGTGTAGGAATTGTGTTAGCAAAAAATATGTTTATGTAAATATTTATATAAATATATATTTATAAATGTGTGTATGTACGTTAATATGTATAGTTGTACCAATATATATGCACATGTGTGAGTGGATTTGCTATTTACCAGTAGTATGAGAGTAGAACACATTCGAGTGTATGTAATTTTATGTCAGCAAACACATGTATTTTGTATTCTTCTAAAAATATGTATAAGTGTGTGTATGTTTATGTATATATGTGCTTTACTATACAAACATATGTTATGTCTCCAAAAAATTTAAAAAATGGAAATTTTAAGAAATTTACAAGATTTTTTTCATCATTAAAAAAAAAAAAACTTTTTAAATAACTTTTTATACCCTCCACCACTACAAGTGCTAATGAGGATATATCAACTTTGACATTGTATTTGCAACGTTAAGAAGGAATCATCTAATCCCCTTTAAATATATATAAAAATGTGAGTCGATTTAACTATGTTCATCTGTCGATGAAGATAAGTCTATACGTAGAATGAGTTACTTTCAATGACTGCATTTCATTCCAACCCTGTCTGTTTCTATTTACACCGGATGCTTTCTCCACTTGTGAGCAGGTCGATCCATTCTTCTGATCTTTTTCGTATTCCACTAATTGTCTTCCAATAACCGTTTCAACATTATTAACATTTCAAACATGTCAAAAAGGATTTATGCTCCTAAAACCTAGAGGACTGGGTGTTTTTCCTACTACAAAAAGCTTTTACCTCTTTACCTCTTACATGGAAAGTCTTCAGTCACTATCTTTAAGCGTCGTAAGTTTGACATAAGATCCTATATGCCTGGGAACATATCTGGTTTTTTATTTACGAAAACTTTTCCAATCACCATACTCAAAACTAATGTTAAATATTGATGGCAAAAAAGCACTTGAATGTTTAGGAAAATTCGCTTAAAATGGAGAGCCTTATGACTAGACGTCTCAGTCACCAACTTTAAGCTTTGTAAATTCATTGTAAGATTTTTGAAGCTGCTGTGACATACAGGACATAAATCATGTGATTCAACTTGTCAGTGTTGAAAGATTCTCCAACGATGACATTGTCTGTTGTTCCCAATAATCCTGAATGCTTAACTCCATATCATGTATGGCAGTGAATCACTATGACGAGGGCTTTTCCAAAGACTATAAAATATAAATGTTTCTAAAATTTCATATTCAGCGTAAAAGAAAGAGTATATAAAACCTAATGAAGTATATTGGAGGTCCTAATTAAAATTTGAGTCGATTTAACAATATCCATCCGTCTGTCTATCCATCATTAAGAATTCTCCCTAATGGTCTTGCTAATATCCTTAACAGTTTAGTGTTTTAAATCGGGAAAATCGATTTAATAAGAACGAGCTATAGACCGTATAGAGTTTTTCATTGTATGTGTAATGTATTGAGAAAAAGGCTTAAGTCGTTATATAACAGAGTATTAAACTAAATTTAAATCTCGCTTAATTTAGTAATGTTCGTGAGTCCTCTATACGCCTTATGACCTTCCTGATTATCAGAATCCAATGTCGTTAAACTCGTTTTATTTATTATTATCTTATCTCAATCACACTGTATAAAATCGGTCAGATTCCGATCGACATCTCAGACAACCTCAAAACTTGTTTTTTGTTTTAAAAATAAGATCTAAACAAAATGATCACCAAATTTTAATTAGGTTTTTCTAATTTTACAGAAAATAATAGAAATAACTCATATATATTTTTTATAAATGGTCCTCATATGGGAGTTATAGGAAACCCTCCCGCAAAATAAGATATAGAAGATGAGGAAATGTTAAATGGATGTCATCTATGAAACCTAAAAATTATATTCAACAAATTTATGGAGATTTTAAGGTGAACCATTAGGACCTAGTCCAAGAGAAGGTATACTCAGGGATATTATATAAAAAGTTGATAATATCGGAAAATTTAATTGTTGAATCAAAAATTTATTAACGTTTAATGAAAACACACTTAAAATTGCAAGAAAGACAGACGGAAGGACAGACATAATATTATGAACTAGGAGAGGGATCTTGTTTTAAGTGATATATTTCTAGGTTCAAATATGTCCATACCTTCTTTCAATACATATAACATTTTAATTTTCTTGATTTCTTAATATTTTTTAAACTACACCATCATATATGTTTGGGGTATAATGTGTTTGTAATGCACAGAAAACATATTGCTACCACCACTATCAAATATACCCTTCGACACGGAATCACCTTCTAGCTGACTTAACGATGTTTGTCCATCTGCCTGGCCTTCGGACTGGCTGTCCATGTAAACTTCTAAACAAAATGCAGATTTAGAAATATCTGGATGAAACTTGTCGCGTATCATTATTTTGCCCCAAGGACGATGCCTAATGAAATATTAGAAAATGGGTCCATTATTTCACCTAGCTCTCTAACAAATATTCCTCCCAGAACCTCATAGAAGTCATTATAATAACACACCAATAAAGGTAACAGTATTCTCAAATGATGTGCCGAATTATACGAGTCCTTTACAAAGCCCCTTTAAAAAGATCACTTTGAAGGGCTAAATCTCAAATTTACGTAGGTATTGTATTTAGAGAATTATATAAGCAAAAATGGATTTATTAAATTTTACGAGGGTCGCTTCATAATTTCCTTTAGCTACCGCATTATTCTCCCAGAAAAAACCCCTTTTAAAGCGCATCCTACATATAGAAGTACCATAATATAGTGCACTCTTAAGTATAAATTAGAAAATATATTTATTCGAGGGTCGATCATTTATTTTCAATAGCTACCATTAAAAACCAGTAGGACTTGACCGACTATAGCTTTAACTTGTTTCATTTTCATTCTTCTCTAAATAAAATTCAATTAAATTAAAAATTCGATATCAAGAGTTCATAAATTAACGGCCACTAATTGAATTTGCAGAATTAAATCTGTGTTAGTTAGATTCACACTCACACCAAAGAATTCATTGAAATTCGAATTTATTTCAAGAAGAGTAATTTTTATTTTCAATAAAAACTTTTATCAATTTGTTTTAAAAAATTTTTCTCTAGTAAATTTTTAAACAAAAGAGTGCTAGAAAGAGTAAGAGGGAGAGAGAAAGAGAGAGAGTGAAAAATAAGTAATAAAATTAAATCTACAACTAATCGATTATATAATCATCAGAGTTCTTACATCGAATAAATGGAATATTATTCATGAAGCAATTTACTTAATGAAATTCAAAGTTTTTATTTATTTTCCAATAACGACACAAAAACTCGGCGAAAAAAGACTTCAATCAATCCAAACAATCGTATCAAATAAATCGAATTGCAGTGCAATTTTGTTAAATCGAAATTACAATTATATGATGAGAATGAAGCTGATGATTTGCAAGGACTTGCAAATTTAATTCTAATACAAAAAACAAGTCCTCTTTGCAGGAAGTGCAAGTTTATGATAAAACAAAGTGCAAGAAGATTTTTTTAGAGATTTGCATATAATTAAAGTAACTTTCTTTAAGTGTATGTGTGAGTGTTTGCTGTTTGTTATTTGTATGGAAAAGTTAAAATACAATAACCTACTTTTCCTGTTATTGTTACCCGAATATAAGTATATTATTTGTCAGAGTTTGGTGAAAGAAAATCTGGTCTAAGTCTGGTCTTAAATAAAAGAAATATATAGAAAACACTATAAATTATTATATTGCACTATAACGACTTTTAAATACCCTTCACAACAAGTAAAATATAATTTTGCAAATCGACTTTTTAATTAAAGCAGCTGTACAAAAATTACAGTTATATTCCTTTTTTGATGAATCGGTTATTTCTTTTTAATTTTTCCCTGAGACGTGTATTAAAGTTAGCCCAGATATCGGTCTATAACTTTTTTTCTAGGCTGAGTACTTTTTCACAATTCACTTATAAATTCATTCTGCGCAATCTAACGAAATTCGTTTAAAACTGAGATGGTCTCAGACATAGGACTCTAACTTCCTTGTTACTGGACCTATTTTACTAATTTCAACTACCCATGAATCTAATATAGTTACAAATAATCGGGAAGTATTTCATTAAATTTAGATTAAATACAAGTTTTATTTTTACCCATTAATTTTTCATTCAAAAAATTACTAAAACTTTTCCTTTGAATTTAAAATTGGTTCAAATATTGGTCTACAACATGTTCGTTATCAGACTGATTTTATGGGTTTTATGTACCAAAGTGATCAGGGTAATTATAAATAAGCCGAAAGATTATATTGATTTTGGATATTTTTAGTTTTTCTGTTTTGTATTTAAAAGTTGATTCTTTATTTTAATTCCGAGGTAATCTCAGTTATCGGTCCATAACTTCTTTGATAATGGAGCGATTTACTTGATTTTAAGTATCTATATTCGTATGATAACTGTATGTAATTTGAAAAGATTTTATTGAGTTCGAATTATTAATAGGTTTTGTAAAAATCTTTTAATTCTTCTTAAAAAATATACTTAGCAACTTTTTGAGGTATTTTTAAATATCGGTCTATAAATTCCTTTTTGCTGGACCGTTTTCATTGATTTTAAGTACCATCATGCTAGGACAACAGTAAATATTCTTCTAGATTTTTACTTAATTTAAATTATTTATAATCATTATTCAAGATCCTTATATTAATCATTAAAAAAATAAATCATATTCTTTATTTTTTATTCCTAGATGATCTCAGATATCGGTTCATAACTTCTTTGTTAATGAAGTGTTTTGTTTAATTTTAAGAACTAATGTCCTTAGGATAACTGTAAGTAATCTGGTATAAATTCATTCAATTTGGATTATTAACAGATTTTTAAAAAATATCTTTTAATTATTATATAAAAATCACTTTAAATTTTTAAGGTTTTCGTAAATATCGGTCTATAACTTCATATTCGCTGGACTGCTTCAACAGATTATAGGTACTAAAGCGTTTAAGAAGTTAAAAATAATCGGACGGATTTCGCTAAA
>PYHX02000467.1:12503807-12541970 GCA_004302925.2 Cochliomyia hominivorax
TTTTGGATATAACTTTTTTCTACTGAACCGATTTTGATAATTTTTACAAAATGATAATAAAGTACATTTAACTTAATATTATGAGGAATTTCACTTTAATTTGAGATTTATAATTGATAATTTTACGAAAGATTTTCGCTTGAACTTATGGGTCGTCTCAGATATCGGTCAGTATATTTTAATATGCTGACGTTATTTTGCTCAGCCCAAATTCCATGATCTGTGTCAATTATTGTGAATGTGAGTGTGCCAGCAACAAACAGAAAGACGGACAGGCAGACATAACTTAATCGACTCAGATTTGATACAGGAATATATATAGACATTATAGGATCTGAGATGATTCACTCTTAGCGTTACATACGGAATGATAATGTTAATACACCCTACTTCTCCGCTTGTTGTGGTGAAAGGTTTAACAACTAAAACTATAAATAATCTCACATGAGCATTAAAATGTGTATTAAACTTAATACTAAAACAAGTTTTGTAAAATAAATTATTAAAAATTCATAATTTACCGTTATTTGTGTAAAATTGATTTGAAATTAATTCCATTTGTGTTCGGAATTTCTTTAAATTAAATTTCGCACGTAAGAAAAAATTACAATAAAATTGTTTAATAAGAAAACTGAACTCCACGTTAAAATTATTAACAAAAAAAAACTGAAAATAATTTCTTTTATTCATTCAATAAATTCAGAAAACCAGAACAAATCACTAGACCATAAATCTGTGTAATTACAATCAAACAAACAAAATAAACTGAGGAAAAGAGAGGAGAAAGAAAGAAATTCACTTATAAATTTTGCAGAAACTCAATTTTTTTTTGCAAAATATTTTTAACAATTAAAAATTATGAACTTAAAAAGAAAATTAATTAGAAAAATTATGATTCTGGAGAAGGCAACTGTTGTTTATTCTTTCCAGACCCTCCAACACCACAAGTGCTTGGGATTCATTTTTATAATCATAAAGCAATAACAGCTAAGACTGCGATATGAACAGAAATCTAAAGAAGAATCTGAATAAGAATCAGATCTAGAATCTTGAATAGCATCTGTGTTAAAATCTGAGATAGAATTTGAACTGGAATTGAACTGTAATCTGTTGAAGAATCTGAACTAAAGTCTGAACCAGAATCTGAACTAAAAACTGAATTTAAATCTGGAACTAAGATATTAACTAAAATCTGAAATAGAGTCTAAACTAGACTGCATTAGAATCTGAGCTGGAATCAAAACTATAGCCTCTACTCTAGAATCAGAACTTGAATTAAAACAAGAATCTGACCTTAAATCTGTGCTACGATCAATACTAGAATCAGAGCATGATTCTGATCAAAAAACCTCTTATAGAATCTGGAGCAAAATCTGAATTCAAGTTTTAACTGAAATCTGAAGGAGAATCAAAATTAAAATCTGAACTAAAATCTGAGCTTAAAGTTGTAACTTTAATCTTAATTAAAATCTGTACTGGAATCTTAACTACAATCTGTACAAGAATCTGCAAGAGGTTCTGATCCAAACTGGAATCTGAATAAAAGTCTAAACTGGAATCTGGACTAAAATCTGGAGTTGAATCTGAACCAGAATCTAAATATGAATCTGAACTTTAAACCGAAGTAGATTCAAAACTAGAATTCGAAGTACAATTTGAACTAAGATCGGGACCAGAATCTAATCTAGAGGCCTGAACTAAAATGTGCACTTAAGTCTAAACTAAAAACTAGAACATGAATCTGATATTTCTGCTAAACTCTAATATGAAATAGAACCTTAAATATAATCTGAAAAAAAATCTGGACTGTAATCTGGAAGAAGTAGAATATGAACTAGAATCTGGGCCATAATTGGAATTAGATTCTAAACTAAAATCGTAACCAGAATCTATACAAGAATCTGTACTAGAATCCTAATTATATCTCTAGAATCTGAAATCTGGACTAAAATCTGTACTGGAATCTGAATTTTAATCTTTACTAGATTCAGTAAGAAATCTGAGCTAGAATCTAAACTGGAACCCGAAAAAAATGATTTTTGCTATTAAATCACAGATTAAGCTTATTTTCTCTTAATCCTACTTTTAAATAGAATGTTATTTTTTGATAAGGACTGTTATAAAACTAAATAAGGATCCCAAATGCTTATTGGAGATAATTATAAAATATTTTGTTTCCAAAGCTTTGTTTACAGAAAAAGGCTTTAATTTAAGATTAAATATATAGAAACTAAATTTCAAAATTTTTCACAAAATTCTCCTTTCCTCTATGTTGCTAATTTTTAATTTTCAGTTAACCTTTAAAAACAGCTTTATTTATTAATGCCTTTTTCAGAAATTTTCATTTTAAATTACATTAAATTTGTTTTTCTACGAACAAAAAGAGAACTATAAATTTTATTTTATGATGATTTTTATCGATTTTAATGGCAATTAATTGTCAGAACAAATAAAATATATTGAACACATTTAATAATTTATGAAACATCTAAACAGAGAAAAAACACTTTAATGGCTGATATTTTAATAGAAATGACCTAAAATACAAATAACTAAATTAATCAATAACTTTAATATTTAAAAATAAAAATAAAAAAGGCAGCAAATAACAACAAACTTCAAAAAATACTAAAATTCTATTTGAAAGCCTAAAGCTGTAAAAAATATAATATCGACTAATTTAAAAAGGAAATTTTTGTTAAAAGGGGGAAAATTGCTAAATGTTTTAAAGCTTTTTTCCAAATTTCATTTTCCTTTAGTTTTCAGTTTTTGTAAATTTGGAAATAGAAAAAAAACTTTAGCACCATACAAATCTTTACAAATGTATTGCATTTTAGTCTTTTTGAGAAAAACACACCTGTAAATGAAAATATGTTTTTGCTGTTTTTTCTGGTTTCTTGGGTTAAAACAAAAATTGCATTTGAACCTCAAGAACTATAGTGTAAACTAACTATATTTAAGGCGTTTTCATGTTTTTTGAGCAAACAGAAAAGTAAAAGCAGTGATTCATAAGAGATCAAAAATTAAAGTTATTTTCCTTGAAAAATGCTCCAAGACCAAAATTTATTAAATAAAAAGAATTTACACAATTTCCGAAAATGTTTATATACAAGCGATCCTATATTAAGATTATTTGCTCTTAAGTCTTATTAAGAACTGAGATCGAAAAATTCTTAACAAAAGTTTTTCATTAAAACTCGTGTTAAAAAAGTTTTGAAGAGCACAAGAACGGTATTCAAAAGTGTGGTAGATTTTATAGCAAGGAAAATTAAGCGTATTTAACTGATCACCAATAAATGTTATCTTTACAAAATGTGCAATACTTTCATAGTTATAGAGATTTTATTATTTTTAAAGACATTTTTTTATATTTCGAAAAACTGGGAACATATTTGTCTCCAAAATTTTAATACTTTTCTTTTTCATAACTGTTTTCTTATTAACGTAATTTTCTTCTGAATCTTTTTATTTACCAAATTTTAAAGTAGTTTTGATCCTCAGCAATACTCTAATAACAAAATTGTGATTTTTCAATCGATCACAAATTAAAGTTATTTTCACAAAATTTTCAATATTTTCATAGATATCAAGAATTTTTAATTTTTAAAAAACTTTATCTTAAAATTTTAATGATTGGAAATAAAATTCTTCTCCAAAATAACGGAATTTGCGCTATTGAAAGAATTTTTTTCTAGCGAAAATGTCGAAATTTGTTTTAGAAAATTTATGTCTAATTAAGATAATATTCTAACATTTCGTGCTATTTGCCAAATTCTTAAGCAATTTTAGTTCTCAGTAATAACAAAATAACAAAAATACGATGTTTTTCAAGTGATCACAATTCAATGTTATTAAAAAAAATGCAATATTACTATAATTATCAAGAATTTTAAACTTGAATGATGGGTAATACACTTTTTCGCAAAAATGTTATTTTTAGCGAAATTTTAGAAAATTATTTTTAACAATTTATGTTTAATTACGACAATATTCCATTAATTCTAATAAATTTAAAGTAGTTTTATCCCCAGCAACCAATTTAATAATAATATTGAATTTTTTCAAACGATCGCAAATTAAAGTTATTTTCACAAAATTTGCAATATTTTCAGAATTACCAAGAATTTTTAATGTTGTCTTAAAATTAAAAATGTCAGTGCTAAAGAATACATTTAAAAAAAATAATAATAAAAAAATAAAATTTCGATATATATTAGACAATTGATCTCACATTAAGGTTATTTTTTACTTAATGTTATTATTTACTAAATTTTTCAGTAATAAAGGTTCTCCACAATATTTAATTAGTAAAATTGGATTTTTTGAATCGATCACAAATTAAAGTTGTTTTCACAAATTTTTTTTGTATTTTCTTAGATATCAAGAATATTGCACTTTTAATTAAATTTTCTTAAAATTAAGATATTAAACAATTATTTTACATTTCTGTTTTGTTTACAAATCTTTTCTATACACCTTAACAGATCTATCTTTTTAATCAATTTAGTAGTTTTACTACCAAAAACTTAAATAACAAAATGAAAAAATACTAAAATATATACAAAATTTTACTGCACATGTTGTAAATTGTTCTTAGGCCACTAGTAATTTTCATTCATTTTATATTTTATCTTAATTTTTAACTAAAAACTATTTTCATCTATTTCTCTGTATTTTTGCCATTTGTAAAAAAAACCCGTAGTCTGGTTTCGTTTTTTTGTATTGGAAGTATTTTGCAAAGGAGTTGCATGTGGAGTTTTTTTCTCCTTTTCAAAATGTTTCTAAAGATTTTGGCCAATTTTGTGGATTTCCTTGAATGTTTTATATTTTTGGGTTTTTTTAGTAAACAAGTTGCAAGTGCTAAATCTTGTACTCCCTGTAGGAAGGCAAATTGTTTTTTATTTTTGTCTATTTAAAAATTTAACAAAATGAAATAGAGAGAAAATTGCATTAGGCTCTTTTGTTTGATAAATTCCTTTAGAATATTTGAGTATATTTTTGTACTATTTTTGTTTAACATTTATGGGCATTTTGTGTATTCTTAAGGAGGAAAAAAGGAACAAATACTTTAAGTTTAACTAGTTGGAAAAGGATGCTTTTTAGCAAATACTAGGAATTGGGGATTTAAAAATATTAGATTACGACTTATACAATTTATTTGATTCTTGGAGTAATATCTCTTAATCAATCTTATGTCTCCATATAACCTAAATGGATCAAATAAACCTGAGTTACAAAATTTCCTAAACTTCGAAAATAAACTCAGATTTTTTAAATATTGACCATCATATACAAACTAGTAACATTTTTAAGGAAAAATACTCATTTCGAAAATTTCGAATTTGGTTTCGAATTTTCGAACATAGTTTCAAATTTCAAAATTATCCCTGATTAACCACATTTAAGAAATTAGTTGGTTTAACATAAATTTTGAAAATAATTTGGCTCTATTTCGAATTTTCTAAAATATTCGAAATTGGAAAAAATGCATTTCGAAATTATCATTTTCAAACAAAATTTCACATAATTGGAAAAATTGGTAATAATTTACCAGATTTTTTTATGTTGTTTAAAGAAAATTGACTTTTGATAGGCAATCACGTATTAATGTTATTTTCTCTAAAATCATATGAAAAACCAAAATAAAAGATAAGATACAAATCCTCTTGTGTACAAATATGTGTATTTAAAAAAAGGACGAATTCAATAATATATAAAATTAAGTTATATGACATTTATTTCGAATTTTACAAAAAATTCGAACTTAATTTTGAACTAAAAAACACAAAACGGAATTTGATTCCACAAAATACAGAAAATCATAAATTTTTTAAGTATTCGAAAATTTCAAAATTTGACTTCGAATTTCGAAAATGTAAAAAATCACTTATAAAAAATTGTTCATGAATTTTTCCAACTTAATTTCGACGTCAAAAAATATGTTTTTTTTTACGAAATATGAAATTCGTCAGTTTTCAAACTTCACTTCGAAATAGAAAATATATTTCAAATTGATCTCAGAATTCAATTCTTTTCACTCCAAGGAATTTTGGAAAATTCGAATATAAATTAAACAAGTAGAAATTTTAGTCGGTTAACCCCGACTATGTAATACCCTACACCAAACAGTTGGTTATAAATAACAGCTACGAAAAATTTATGAAAGACCTCGCATAATTCTATTTTCTGATTTATGATTTATGCCCTTCAAAGTGGTATTTTGAAGGCGACCTAAATAAACCTATGAGACCTAATGGAGCGACCCACACATAACTTGGTACATCGATTAAGAATATCATAAGACATATTAGTGTTGAAATCTTTTTATACTTAGGACTTTTATGGTCTTTAAAGCCCACTACGGTAGGACATTTGTATGACATCAATCTGACTACGTTTATAGTGCTTTTTGTCACTTCGCTCGAACAGGTAAACCAGCTCCGTTTAAAATATACCACACTTTTGAACACCTTTTTTGTACTCTTGTACTCGAGAGCCCAATATGTCTAAACTGGCTTTAGCTCAGGGAAGTTGGTGGGTTTTGCCTCTGACCTTATACTACTCAAGGCTTGTTTACCATACCAAGCCCGACCAAAAATAAGCATTTTTTGTATACATTCCTTTTGTGAATTTTGGAATTTATAGAGTCCGTTGTTACAAATAATTGGCTGCTTTTCCAGATTTTTTTTAAATTTTAACATTTCCTATTTTGAATATCTGTTGCATGCCCCAGTAATCTCACATTTTTTTCTTATTTATTTGCAGTCAACATCATTTCTTATCTACCAAGACAGCGGCATTAAAGCAAATACTCTGTTTTAATCAAAGGTAAGTCAAACAACTTAAAAAACACAGGACTTTTTCTGACTTTGGCAAGTTATTTAGTACTTTTTTTGTAATCTTTTAGTTGTCATCATAAAAAATTGGTAGAAAGACATTTTACTCCTCTTTAGGAGTTCAGCTACTCCACCCACTATTATCATTCAAATATCCAACCAAATCTTAACTTCGTTTTTGGCCAACAAAATTCTTCTTCTTAGTCACTCTTTTGAAGCTTCAAGTTTAACTTTATTATTTTTCTACTTTTTGCGGTTTTCAAACGTCATTTTCCTCTTTTCTTCACTGTTGTGGTGAACAAACAAAAACAAACAAACAATAAACAAAACCAACAACAATAAAAATATATAGTCAAATTAACAATCTACAAAATTGACCACATTTATTCATTTATCTCAATACAAATACTAACACACACACACACACAGTTACACCGAACAGTTTTGGTATCAAGAAATGCAAAAATCAGTTAAATCAAACAAATTTTTAACATAAAAAACGGACCACAAATATTTATGTAATTTTGTGTTGAAGTTTTCTGAAATTAAGAAAAATAACTGGATTCTTAAAAAATAATAAAAAATACGATGGATACATATAGACATACAGACACACAAACATACAAACATTAATACCAAAAATAACAAACATTTGCCACTTTAACACTTAATAATGCAAACATCGGGTGTACAACAGCAACAACAAAAACAAAATAAAAATAAAAACAAATGAAAAATTTGAAATGTTTGCATGTGGTTTTGGGGCAAAAAAGGCTGATGATGCCAGATCGTCTTTTCACAAGTTTTATGAAGAGAAATTTTTGTCTTAATTTTTCTATTTTCCAATAGAAAAATTATATTGCAAACAATTGAAAATTTTTCTATATAGAAAAATTTTTTAAACAATCGAAAATTTTTCTATATAGAAAAATTTTGTAAACAATCGAAAATTTTTCTATATAGAAAAATTTTGTAAACAATCGAACATTTTTCTATATAGACAAATTTTGTAAACAATCGAAAATTTTTCTATATAGAAAAATTTTGTAAACAATCGAAAATTTTTCTATATAGAAAAATTTTGTAAACAATCGAAAATTTTTCTATATAGAAAAATTTTGCAAACAATCGAAAATTTTTCTATATAAAAAATTTTTGCGAAAAATCAAAAATTTTTCTATATAGAAAAATTTTCAATTTCTATATAGAAAAATTTTCAACTGTTTGCAATAGAAAAAATAGAATAGAAAATAGAAAAATTTTGCAAAGAATAAATTTTTCTATATAAAAATTTTTGCAAACAATCGAAAATTTTTCTATATAGAAAAATTTTTTAAACAATCGAAAATTTTTCTATATAGAAAAATTTTTTAAACAATCGAAAATTTTTCTATATAGAAAAATTTTGTAAACAGTCGAAAATTTTTCTATATGGAAAAAAATTGAAAATTTTTCTTTATGGAAAAATTTTGCGAACAATCGAACATTTTTCTATATAGAAAAATTTTGTAAACAAACAAAAATTTTTCTATATAGAAAAATTTTGTAAACAAAACAAAAATTTTTCTATATAGAAAATTTTTCTATTTGGAAAATTTTGTGAACAATCGAAAATTTTTCTTTATAGAAAAATTTTGCGAACGATTAAAAATTGTTCTATATGGAAAAATGTTTGTTTGTTTGTTTGTTTTTTTTTGTCATGAAAATGCTCAAGACAGAACTTTAATCGAGATTTTTTCGTATAGAAAACTTTCGATCAGAAAATTTTCCTTTCGCCAAAATTTCTTTATTAATTTTTCTAATAGAAAGTGGTAAACAAAATATTTTCATTCTATCAATATGGCAACACATTATTGTTATTACAAATATTTTTCGTATATCCCCTACAAGAGACATAATCCAAAAAGTACGTCTCCTGTGATGGACTAATGATTGAAAGACAGAGTGATTAAATTCACTTTCGATTATTGAGAGAATTTTGAAATGTTTTCGCAAAATTCATTTCACAATTAAAAAATTTCATCAATTTATCCAAACCGCTATTTAGGAAGAGATTGTGCAAAAATGCCCATAACTATGAAATTAAAAACAGCATGTTATTTTAATCGACCTTGTCCAACCAACAAAACTCTTGGTTGATCTCTTATTTCTCTCTGCTTTGGCATGACAAAAACAAAATCTCCGGTTTTCATACAAAACTAAATTGGTGCTAGAAAAACTAAAACGACATAAAATATCTGAAAAAAAGAATAAAATAAAAATCCAAGTCAAAACAAAATAATGTGCAAAAAACAAAATGAAAACAAAAACATTCCCTGGCAGCAGCAGCATCAAATGATTCCGGTTTCGTGTGAACTAAAACTGGTCTCGTTCATTCATGGAACTAACTAACAGCAACCGCAACAACAATAGCAATACAACAAAAATAAAGTACTTTGTTATTATTTTTATTAGCTGATTCCATTGAGTCTGTAACCATCCTCCCTCCCACCATCCCCCTCTTTTTGTGAGCTTTATTTGGATCTTTTCTATTTGTTTTGTTTGTGTTGTTTTTCAATTGTTTCGTATTTTGGTTACAATTTTTGTTTCCAAATAAAAGAAATTGCTTGAGTACCTTGTTGTTGTTTTAGTTGTTTTGATCCTCCTGCAGCTAAATGTGTGTGATGGTTGTTATAACCTCCTCCATTAGCACAATAGATGAAATGAGGGGACATATTAAATTTGGAATATCGTAAGTAACAGAAGCCTTTATAAAAGTTAGTCTTGGGCGAAATCTGGCTTTAATTAAATTCTATAGTCTCAGAAATGTTAATGTTTAAAATCAGTTCCGTTTGAGTATTGTTAGAGACCGATATCTGAAGCGACTTCAAAAGCTATAGAACGACATCTGAAATAACCTTCAAATTAAAAATAAAAACTTTGTTCACTTTTTATAAAAACCAAGTGAATTTAAGTGAAAAACTATAAAAAATGCGTTTTTTGGCAGATTTCAAAAGTATGTAATTTACTTAGACCAAATCAAAATCTGATCCGATTTAGTTATATCCGTCAGATTGTCAAATCGCTTGTCTGGAAACATTGTTATGGTTATGCTAATAAACTGGATTCCCAAATTTTTACTTAACTTTTTTGTTTTTATTTTAAGTCATCGGTCCAGTTATACAAAAGTTATTGACCGATATCTGTAGTAATCCTAAAATTCAGACAATTTAATAATGATAAAAAAGAGGACGAATTTGAATCATTAATTTTTATTTACTTATTTGTATCTGATATTGAAGGATTAAAATCGATATTGCTATAAAAAATATTGGACCGATATCTGAGACAACCTCTAAATTTAAATCAGAGAGTAACTCCCATTTTTCTGAAATCCTTTCTGCGAGCAATAATGCCTCAAATTCTATGAAATTTATTCCGATGGTATTTTGCTGTCCAAAATATTTCTGATTTATTTAAAATGAAATAAATCAGAAATATAGAAGTTATCTACCGATATCTGGAAAAGTCGAAAATTAAATACAAAATAAATTCACTAAATTTATTTCAATGAAAAAGCGAGAATTTACACAAAATTTTGCAAATTGAACCAAATTTGAAACTGAGTCGAACTGTCTGTCCGCCACATCAGAGGCCTCTGGCTCTCATGCTACCAGACACTGGTGAAACTTCGGCTGTTATCTGCCAGTTTAGAAGCCAGACACTGTAGTTATGTATTGATCCTATCTGTGACTCTCTTACTTTAAAAATTAGACGTTCAAAAGAATCGTTGTCGAAGCTTTTTGCTTTTTCACGCACAGCTGTTCTTCAAGGAAAGACCCCGTGAAAAATTAAATGAAAATAAATCTGTAACTTTCGAATGGATAATCTCATAAGAGACGAGTTTAATTTTTTAGCTTGGACTTTGTAAACCTAACAGGGGACGGTCCACAGGGTCCCAAATTTAGACTCCTCATAATAATATTAAAACGATCCAGTTTCTTATAACTGAAACGATTTTAAAAAGTTTTTAAATAGTGAAAATCTACAAAAAGTTTCTTCACTTACGTAGTTCATCTCTTACAGTTTAAGAGACATTTATTTTCACTCATTTTTAATTTTACTTTTTAACCGACTTTGGCAAAGTTTTTATATGGATCGCAATTTCATGAAATCGTTCGAAAATATATATTTTTATAACACAATTTTGTAAAGAAACAATTTTTAAAAGATCTTCATAAAATCAAAAGTTATAGGCCCATAAATCTGAATTTTCGAAAAATGTATATATTTCGGCGATATTTTTTTTTGAGTTGTAAAAAAGATTACTTAAGTAAAATATACCGTTATTTTCTGAAAGACTACTTTAATTACTTGAAGTTTCGAAGAACCAGAGTTTCCCGAATTCGACCTATTTTTCATGAGACTACAATTTCGGCTTAATTTCTCAATTCGGAAAGGTGTTATTTTCAAGACGTTTTGTTTTTTGTTCTAAAATTTTTTGAATAGATATTTTAGCGTCCCCGTTATCGATTGGAGAGATAAGCGAAAAACTTATTTAAAAAAAATTAAGAAATATTTTATTAATGTGTGTGTGTGTGTTCTGAAGGGTATTTCAAATTCCTTTTTGCCGCATTAAATGTTCTCACTTGTTTTCATTTCGAAACCGTTTTCGAAACAATGAAGAGATTGCTTTTCTGTTTTTCCTCCAACTAACTGTTGTTATTGTCAAATTGGCCAAAAATTGTTAGACTCATACAACAACAACAACAAAAAAAACAACAAATTGTATTTTCTTTGATGGAATTCGCAACTTTTTTCCTCACAAAAAAAAAACTTAATTTAGAAAATGGGAACTTTGAAAAAAAGATCTTTAAAATACACTAAAATCACTGCGTGGTCACATTCATTTATTCCTCAAACGAAGTGATGGCGTCCAACCGAACGAATAGTCAGTCGGTGACTCTGTTGTCGGCCGGCCATCAATGAAGATATCATATTTTAATTATTTTTAAAGTCTTCAATTTCAAAACATAATTTTCCTCTTTTGAGCCGAAGGAATGAATAAAGAAGAATTAAATGAGTGAATGAGTGAATGAATAAACACCTTCAAACACTAGAGCAGTCAGACGTTAATTAAATGTTTCAATACAACTTTTTGTGGCATGTGCCGCACATATATTCAACACCGTTTTATAATTATGTTGCATACAGTGCAACCGTGTTGGTTTTTTTTTATTTATTTTTCGTTCCGTTTGTCTATGAAAAAAAAATTGGCTTTTTATTCGCAATTGACCATCAGAAATAAAAGCAAACGCACACACTCGTACTCACATTCACTTCTCTACTTAAAATAGTTTTAAACGTTTTTTTTTTTTTTTTTTATTTTTTATTTTTAAGTTTAGAAAACCGTTTTAGTAACACATGACTGATAAACTTGCACGCTGTGTGGATTTTAGAGTTTTGTTCATTCGCAAAAATAACATCAAACTGGGTTTATGCAACATGAAATTTAAGCCAGAAAAAAAATGTTTACTAAGCGCGTGTACTAACAATTCACAGTGGGTCCAAATCGATTTTTTTTTTTAAATAATTCTATAACTTTTGAACCGTTAGAGATGTCTGAATGGAAGTTCACATAATGAAATGATTTTGAGTTAATTTAATGAACACAAGTCCCTTAAAGTTGATCACTTCGAATAGGAGATATTCAAGTCGAAAAAAATTTAAAACATTTTATTTGGTGATATAATACTTCAATTATGCGTGTTAAATTGTCACGGGCAGAAAAAATGTGCAGCCATCACTTTTGAATATATCGTTCGACTCATGATCACTTTCTGAATCAATTTTACGATGTCCGTCCATTGTTATCCCTGTAAACCTTGTGAACAAATTGGAGACTGCAGTTTTAATGAAATTTTTCACGTGGCATTATTTTGGGCCAAGAACGATGTCTACAGAAATTGGTGATGATGGTTCCATTCCCCCTTCAAATGTTCTTCCAGAATGGAGGATTTAAGGTCACAAAAGTCCTAAAAATAAAGAGCCTTGAATGAATATTGTCATAAATTAGTATTATTTTATTCTCTCACAATGTGCTTAATTAAACGAGGATCAGTCCATTATTTCCTATTGGTCCCATACAACTACCCTTTCATATATCACTTTGAAGGGATTAAAACTCACACATACATTGGTATTGTAAGAAGAATTGGAAAAATGAAGACAAATATAAGCAAAAATCAATATGCGAAATTTTGCGAGGATCGCTCCATAATTTCATCACGTTTCCATGTAACGCCTACAGAAACAAATCCTTTCAAAACGCTCTCATCCCACATGGATGTTTATACCAGTACAATATTCTGCACTCTTAACCATAAACCTTTATACGAGGATGGTTCAATAATTTTTGGTAGCTACCACTTACAACCAACAATGTGGTGTAGGGTATTAAAGACTCGGGCTTGATTAAATATGAATTTTATATTTAAAGTAAAATCGATTTGGACACACTGTGCTACCTAAAATCCATAATATCAAAGGTCTGTATGTGTTTGTGTATGAATAAGCAAATCTTTATGCTTCATTATTAACTTCGTTACGTATATGAATTATCATAATCACGATAAAGATGATGAAGTTTTGAATTTTATGAGGAAACAAATTGAAATGTGTGAAAATTGCAATAAATTTTAAATTAATTAAATTTAATTTACAAATATCGTAAAAAATGCTTCAAGAATTTTAGACCGAATTTAGTAGTTTGTATTTCATTGATTTCTATTCAAAAATATTTAATTTTATTTTAATTGTTACTTTTATAATTAATTTCCCTCCCTTTTCCTAAGAAATTATCTAAAGGTTTATTTTTCTCCAAAAATTTAATATCTTGCTTTTCCTTTTCCCAAAAATGTCATTTCATAACGGGTTTTCATAATTTTTGATGAAAATATCTCTCAAGACAAAAATTCTTTCATATATTTTTTTAAACAAATTTTTTCCCTTCTCTCATGATCTTTTGAGAAATAAAATCTCGTATAATTTTCAAAGGTTTTTTTAATTTATCAATCTTTTTTAATTCTCTCATATATTTTTTTAATTTCTCATAATTAAAAAAATCTCTCATATTTTGTTAAAATATCTCTATTTAAAAAGGAGACAAACATTTTCTTTTATTTTCATTTTTTTAAAAAAACTATAATTTTTTGTTAAAATAAAATTTCGCATATTTTCTAATTTTTTTAGAAAAAATTTTCAGAAAAAAATCTCTCATATTTTTTAGAAAAAAATCTCCAATTTTATTTTAATTTGTTTTATTTTTTCTAAATCTCTCATTACTATTTTAAAAATCTCTCTCTTCTTTGGAAAAGATCATGATATTTTTTTTTTAATTCTCTTATTTTTTTTGAAAAAAAAAAAATCCCAAAATTTTGTATAAGAAAAAAATTCTCTCATCACTCTTATAGGAAACAAATGTTCCGATATTTTAATGAAAAATCTCAAATTTTTGTTAAAATAAAATTTTTCATATTTTTTTCGAAAAAATTCCAATTTTTTTTAGAAAAAATTCCAATTTTTTAGAAAATAGATAGAAAATAGATCTCTCATATTTTTTAGAAAAAATCTCTCATATTTTTTAGAAAAAAATCTCTCATATTTTTTAGAAAAAAAATCTCTCATATTTTTTAGAAAAAAATCTCTCATATTTTTTAGAAAAAATCTCTCATATTTTTTAAAAAAAATCTCTCATATTTTTTAGAAAAAAATCTCTCATATTTTTTAGAAAAAATCTCTCATATTTTTTAGAAAAAATCTCTCATATTTTTTAGAAAAAAATCTCTCATATTTTTTAGAAAAAAATCTCTCACATTTTTTAGAAAAAAATCTCTCACATTTTTTAGAAAAAAATCTCTCATATTTTTTTAGAAAAAAATCTCTCATATTTTTTAGAAAAAAATTCTTACCTATATTTTTAAATCTCTCATTACTTTTTTAGTAATCTCTCTTTTGTTTGGAAAAAATCATGATATTTTTTTTAAATTCTCTATTTTTTTAAATTCTTTATTTTTTTTTTTTTTTTAATTCTAATTTTTTTTTAATCTCAAAATTTTTGTAGAAAAAAATTCTCTCATACATCTTAAAAGAAAAAAATTCTCCCATATTTTCTAAAGAAAAATATCATACACAAAGTATTTTATATATTTTATTAACTTTATATTTCAATTTTTTTTAATTCTCTGAAATATTTTTCAGAAAAGAATCTCTCTCATTTGTTTATTTAAAAAAACTGTTTTTTTAGAAATAAATTCTCTCATAAAAATTGCTTATAATTTTCTTATAAAAAATAAAAATATAATAAAAAACTATAAGTTAGTTTTTATAAAAAAAACTCCCATAATTTTATATTGTTCTTTCATTACTTTTAAGGAAAAAATTCTCTTATATTTTTTTAAGAAAATAATCTTTAATGAATTATTATCGGAACATTTTTAAAAAAAAAATCTCTTTCATTTTACAAAAATTAACCCTCAATTTTTCTTAGGGACAAATCTGTTGATGAAATTTGTTTGGAAAAAACTCTCTCATTAACTTTTTCATGAAAAGCTTTTTACATGAATTTGCACATGAAAGAAAAAACTCTCGTTCATAGAAAGTGATTCCTTTGTAAATTTTTAAAACAAAATTCTTTTTTTTTTCAATTTAACAAAATATTTTTCATAAATTTTTGGAAAATTTTAAACTCATGAATAAATTATTCGTTGTTTTAAAGAAAGTTTTTCTCTTAAAAAATTATTATAAAGAGTTTTACTCTCATTAAATAGATTTTTCTAATGAGCACACAATAATCGTTTATGACAGAAAAAAGACTCATATTCTGAAAATAAGACCTAAATAGAGTTATAATATTGTTTATCAGTGTTATACTTCATTATTCCACCAGTAGATCAGTAAATAAGTTAATGTGTAAAACATAAAAAAAGGTATAAGAGTATAAGATGTTAAGAGTATAAGACTATTGAGTAAATAATCTAAGTGAATTAATTTAAGTCTTTTACTGCTTATTAAGTCTTTCTTACAAAAATCTGAATTGTATACAACAGTCAAGATCTAACTTTCTCGAGTTCATGTTCTTATTTTTAAAAATATTTTAAGAGTCTTTTTAAGTGATTTAGTCACTAATAAGAAAATATACGATTTTAAGCCAAACTATTATATTTCCATTTCATATTGACAATAATTTTGCCCATCTCTGTATATTTCTTAATTTAAAACGTAACCGTAGAAGTTATGTGGAATCAAATACAACAAAAAGAATCGGCCTCTTTTTTCAAAACACTAAAATAAAACTGAAAAATAATACTTAAACGGCCGAAAAGGGAAAAAATCACAAAAAAAAAAAAAAACATTAAAAATAAAAAAATATTTGTATGAACAAAAGTTTTACTGGCTTTTTGGCCAGCAAAAATTTCAGAATAAAACAAAAACCAGAAAAAAAACTTTTTTTAAAAGCACTAAAGCGTTTATTTCGGTTCATTGAATATAAAAATTAATACAAATTTTTTCAATGTTTCACTTCATATTTGTGGCATAATTTTTGGTTTAGTTATTATTTTTTGTGCTTTTTTTTAGGAGAGATTTACTTACTTATTTAGATAATTACAGTTATAAGCGATTTCAAATTGTTTAAAAGGTAGTAAACATTATTCGCCATAAATTCAACAGTAATTAGGGTGTCCCACAACTAGAAAAAATCTATATACATATAAAATAGGATGTCTGTATGTATGATAATCTAAAATGGCTGCCCTAAATTTCACAGAATGATCTCAATTTACCCGAAAGTAACATAGGCTATAAAAAATTTCGATAGGACCAGGTGGGGTAGTTCCCCCATTCCAAGCAAATATTGACTGTGGATTATATAAAGAACTTTAACAGCAAAAGTTCTCAAATTTGGTCCCAAAATTTTTTTGAAGAATTATTTTACTGGACAAAAGGTAGAGCTGATAAAATCAGGGGGCGGGGTATCACCCCTTAAAGGCGAATATTAATTAATTATCAAATATCTAAAGAATTATAATTGCGAGAATTTTCAAGTTTGATTCCAACTATCTTCTCAAGAAACTATTTTCTAGACAAAACGTAGGACAGATATGACCAGGGGTAGGAGTATCGCCTATACAAGGCACAATTTTTTGGCAAAAGAAAGTTTGACGGTTTTGCTTGAAAAAAATAAAAAGAATTCATGAAACGAAATTTTATTAAAAATGATTGTTACTTTAAATTTTTAAAATTATTCACCGCTCACCCTACTCACCACCTTAAGTGGCAGCTTCCAAACTAAAACTAATTCCGAAAAAGTAAAAAAGTGGAAACGTGCTTCATGCAAACGCTATAAATTATGAAGTTACATGATTTAGTTGTTGCCAAAAGTAATTAATAGATTTACAGTTAATTTACTCAATGGAAATTCTTCTTGTTCTCTTTTCTCTTTTCCTCCACTTTTAAACAAAAAAAAACATACTTTTTTATTTTATTATTTTTTTTTATTTCACAAATTTTTAAACGTTTTTTTATTTGTTAAATAAAAATTCATCTTCTGTGAGATTTTTTTAATGTATTTTTTTTTTGTTCAATTTTTATTCGTGTTCAATTTGCTGTGTGTTCAATTGTTTTGTTTGATTTATTACAAAAGTCCAGGAGAGGGAGGGGGAAAGGGGTTTAAGTTTTGAATGGTTATTTTTCTAGTTATCTATTTTTTGCAAAACAATAAAAAAAGTAATAATTACAGAGCAGCAGATAGATTTCTATTGAAAATTGAAAAAAAGTGGAATTATAAAAGTGATTGACTGAAACTAAATTGTAAATTGCATCCAACATTCATACTTCATTTAAATTATTGTTAAAAATAAAATTTGTTGAAATGATGAAAAATCTAAACATCTTTCCGACTTATAAAATTTATGAAAAAAAAATCTTATACAAAGATTCTAGTTTAGTTCCAGTTCAGTTCTAGTTCAATTCTAGTTTCGAGTTCAGTTAGTTCAGTTCGAGTTCAGTTTAAGTTCAGTTCTACTTTAGTTTAAGTTCAGTTTAAGTTCAGTTCTGGTTCATTCTAGTTTATTTCAAGTTCACTTTTAGTTCAGTTCTTGTTCAGTTCTAGTTTAGTTCCAGTTCAGTTCTACTTAAGTTTAAGTTCAGTTCTGCTTTAGTTTAAGTTCAGTTTAAGTTCAGTTCTTGTTCATTTCTATTTTAGTTAAAGTTTAGTTCTAGTTCAGTTCTTGTTCAGTTCTAGTTCAGTCCTAATTCAAGTTAAGTTCAGTTCTACTTAAGTTTATGTTCAGTTCTAATTCAGTTTAAGTTCAGTTCTAGTTCAGTTCAAGTTCAGTTCTAATTCAGTTTAAGTTCAGTTCTAGTTCAGTTCTAGTTTAGTTTTAGTTCAGTTCGAATTCAATTTAAGTTCAGTTCTACTTAAGTTTATGTTCAGTTTCAGTTTTAGTTCAGTTCTAGTTCTCTTCCTAAAGCTTATACTTAGTTCTGATTCTAAATCTAATTCTAGTTCAGATTTAAGTTTGTTTTAAAGTTCAGAATTAGATTCTTGTTGAAGTTTAAAATTTAGTGAAGATTTTGGTTCCGGTTTCATTTTGATCATATTAACCTAATTCTAGTTCACATTATGCTTCAAATTCTTGTTCAAATTATATTCCAAATTTTATTTCATATTATAGTTTTGATTATAGTTCTCTGGTTCACATTTTGGTTCAGTTTCTATCCAGACTATATTCAGATTTAAATTCAGTTTTTTGGTTCAGATTTAATTTCAGATTGTAATTCTAGTGCAAAATTTTGACCATCTTCGGATCATATTTCAGGTTCTAGTTGACATTCTGATTTAGATTTTAGTTTAAACTTTCGTTAAAATTTCAATTTAGACTTTATTTCAGATTATAGCTTAGATTCTAGTTCACAGTTTGATTCAGATTCCAGTTCAAATTTCAATTACAATTTTAGTTCAAATTGTAGTTCGGACCTTTGGTAAGATGCTACTTTAGATTCAGTGAGAGCTCAGATCCTGTATTAGATTCCAGTTCAAATTGTTTTGATTCTGGTTTGATCTTATTCTAGCTGAATTATATTCTATAAAATTCCTATAGAAACCATTTTTTATTTTATTTCTAATTTTAAATTTATCATTCAATTAATTTTTCGTTCAGAATTTCTATTGTACTCATTTTCGCTTTGTTCGTGAACTGAAATTACAACTTGAAAATGTTTCAAAATCTAAATAAATTTAAATAAATATTACACTTTGTGTGCTTTTTTCACAATTTATTTATTTTTACAACAGGAAATCATAAATTTAGTTAAATTTTAATTAAATGAACAGAAGCAGCAGCTAATAATAATGACAGATAAATTTGCAAATTTATAGATAAATTTTAAATAACATCATTTGAGAACGTATTCAATCACTCACTCACTCTCTATCTCTCTTTCTCACTCACTCTCTCTCTTCTCTCCCTTTTCAATTGTTATTTGAAATGTGATCATTAAACAAGTAAGAATACTATATTCGGCTATGTCGAATTTTCAATACCCTCCACCACAGATGAGTGTAAGTAAATGCGTTATGTTTCGTACATACACACTCACAGACTATATTATATAGTCAGGAACACTTTATGAGCAATAAAATCAGCTTTATTTTTGGGTGTAACTTTTTTCTACTGAATTTGATTTTGATCATGTTTGGAATGATAATGAAGTACATATACCTTTATATTTTTGTCAAAATCTTATTCTAATTTGTCGATTTGTACTAAAAGATTGTCTCAGACATCGAACTATAACTTTTGATATACGAAACCGATTTTGCTGGTTTTTAAAAGAAAACTTCTCAGGAATATAAAAAATACTCAAGCCAAATTTCATTGAGCTCTGTCAATTATTGTGGATATGAGCATGCAAGCAGCAGACAGACGGACAGCTAAATCTGCACTGAACCAAAAAAGTAGTAAATATAACGAAAAAAAGTGTAGAATTGTAGAAAAGTAGGTTAAATATAAGCCAACGAAACCTTTATTTATTATAACGAAAATTTTCGTTGATCTTTCGTAAATTCTTCAAATTGACGAAAAATTGTCAATATGACTATTTGAATTCGTTAATAAAAATGGGGTTAATGTGAATTAAAAATATTTAATTTGAATAATATTTTATTCAAATTGACAAAAATAAATTCTTTATATTGATGAATATTATTCAATTTAAATACCATATTTAAGTTAATTTTACGAAATTTTAGTTCAATTGACGAAAGAATTACATTAAATTGTTGTAATAAATTAATGCATAAAATATTAAGGACCAAGCCCCCTTTCAGAGCAAATATTGATCATCAAATATCTATAGATGTGCAAAAAAGAATTTGGTCCCAATTACTTTTTTAATACACAACGAAAATGTGAGTGAAAATTCTTTCGAGATTTAGGACTGGAAAAACTTTTTGTGCAGCAAAGCACACCAGGTAAAAGCAAGTTTTAGATAATAATTAAATTGTGTAGAAAACGTAATAGGTAACTGAAAATAGTGCAGTGTCGAAGGACAGTGGTGAACCGACCGGCTTGTATTTCTGATGAAAAGTTACTTACGAAAAAAATTGTTATATTAACAAATATTTTATTCAAATAAACTTCATTTTAGTAGTGGAATAAATTTGCTTGTTATTTTTTACTGCTGTTCCTACTAAATATCTGTTGATATAAATTTTTTTCTTTAATTTTTTTTAACGAAATTTATTTCATTAAACATCTTTTAAAACAAATTTTTTGATTAAATATTTGACAAAAATTCTTCAATTTGAAGAAAAATTTTGTTGATTAGAATAAAAATATGTTTTTTGATTTGGTTAAAGTTCTATGAAAAATTTTCGTTAATATTACCTGCAACATTTAGTTCAGTGTACTCAGATTTGAAACTGATGCACGAATTTATATACATTATGAAATCTGAGATAATTCCTTCTTAGAGTTACACACAAAATGACAAAGTTAATATGCCCTCTTCACCACCTGTGTTGGTGGAGGGTGTAAAAACATACTAAATAAATTTTAATTAAAGTTATTAGACGAATCTGAAAATCGCTATTTTATAAATAAATGGAAAATTTTTGGATAAGAATTTCACATTTTTTAAATTATCATTATTTTATCAGAAATTAATGGAGAAATAAATATTCCATTGGAATGTTTTTGTGATTGAGTTTCATTTTGGAAATGAGTTTTAAAATTGATGAAAATATAATTTCTATGAATGTTAAAAACAACACACACATACACACACATGAATAAATATAATTTAAATTATACAGATACTTAATTGGTTTGTTTTTCTCATTTTCTATTTCAGTTATTTAAATGGTTGGACATTTTTCAGACTCCACAGTTTGGAAAATAAAAAAAAAATCAGAAACTCTAAACTAAACAATAAAAATTAATCCAAAAATTACAATCCGAACTCAATTCGGAAATTTAAGGATTGAGATCGAAAAATTCTTAACATTCCTATTTGATATAAAAACGAAACCACTAAACTTACATTTTTATGCCCTCCACCACCAGAAATGGTGAAGGGGGGTTCCGTATGTAACACTAAGAAGGAATCATCTTAGACCCCATAATGTATTGGTGTTCTTACATCAAATCAATATCTGAGTTGTCTGCATGTTACTGACACGCTCACATCCACAATTTTGAGTTCATATTCTTTATTACCATTCAAAAGATTGTCAATATCGGTTCAGTAGAAAAAGAGTTATAGCCAAAAATATAACTCAATTGGTGTTCCTCCTGTATTATATTAAAGAGAAACTTTTATATATTGTACACATTTGATTTGAGAGTATCTATGAAACATAACGTATTTACTTCATACGATTTTGTGGTGGAAGGTAGAGAGGATTCGCCATAGCCGATTATAGCATTCTTACTTGTTAATTTTATATTTAATTGAAATTAATATTAGAATTTACACAAAAATAATATTTTTATGATTTTAATCAGCAGCGATGAAATTTGGAACCTTTTGGGAAACCCTTCCATTATTACATTCTGTCACTTTGCTTGAAAGGGTAATCCATCACCGTTTAAAATCTACCACACTTCTGACACCTCTTTATGCACTTCAATTCACTTTTCACAAGAGCCCAATATCTCCTCGCTGGTTTTAGTTCCTGCACCACTCAAGGGCTTGTTAGCCATAGTAACAGACTGCCAAGTCAGATCAAAACTAAGTGGACTCATTATGAAGTCTAATGAATGGAAGCAGTCTTTTTTTTTTTTTTTTGAACATACTTTGACGTAAATTTCGGTATTTATAGGGCCCGTTGTAAGTAATGATTGTCTTTCTAAGAACAAAGAAGTTTTTGAGAAATTTTGACTGCTTTTGGGCCCAAAACATTTCTATAACATTCATTCAAGCAACAAAAAATTGTTGACGTCATCCATTGTCAGTGTTGGCAATTTCGAGATTTTTCCGCTAAATCTGGCGATTTTAAAGTGCCCATCACGGAAAAATTTAGTTTTAGAAAGCTAAATTTTTAGGGACTTGTGAAGGGTCTTAAGCGATTAGAATGCTAAAATTCGCTAATTTGATGATAATTGTTAGAGAAAAATTGGCAACACTGTCTATTATGCAGCAGGATTTTTTTAACTTGACTTCAATTTCTGTTCTCGGTTGTTGGCATCTAAATTTTTGGCTGCATCCCTGTTAAGAACTTTATGATTTTAATGTGTTTAGACCTGCAACCAAATAGTCCAAGAACTGAGCGAAATGGAATGCTTTACTTCTAAATATGTTGGCAGCTCTTTGGGAAATGTTTTCTATTTATTGGCTTTGGAAACATCATGTGGGCCATTCCTTTTAACAGACTCAGGTTTTCTATGAACGGACAAATTCTCCCGGTACTGTTAAGTAACATTAGAAACAGTTTAACAACACGCCTTTAAATGCTTGACCAACTTTTTTTCGGACAAAGTTGGGTTTGGTTGAAAGTTTTAGTACACACATTTCTCTGGTCACTGATTTTGATCATTCATTTTCATTTGTTTTGACATTAAACATTATAAATGACATAAAAATGTTTTAATGAAAAACGTTTGTTAAGAATTTTTCGATCTCATTCCTAATCTCTGATATTTTTTAAACCAAAAAATTTTTATTCTGATGAGTCATACGATTTTTTTTAGAACTGCAGGGCATTTTTAAATCCATATTTTAATTATATATGTGTGTCTATGTAGTGGTGAACGTGTATAAATATTTAAAATAATCATAAATCTTAAGTTTATATTTTAAGATTTTAGTTTTAAGATTTATTTTAAAAACATTATGAAATTAAATGAAACTGAAAGAGAGGAAATTTTTAAACAAATTTTAAATTATTCATACAAAAGTAACAATTGTCTTCAGCAAAAATTAAATGAATAATAAACAAATTATTTATTTTATTTTATTTAATTTATTTTTATTTAATTTAACTGAGAAAAAAACTCATTTGCACTTTAAACAAATAATGAACTGATTTAAAATGCATTAGAAAATTTTTACTATTGAAAATTTGATGAGTCAAATTTTAAAGTTGAAATTTTCAATTATTTATTTATAAAAAAATAATTTGAAATCTTTTTTTAATTCAAAGGGGATTTGGGGATCGAAATATAAGAAGAGAGTTCTTGAGTCTGATTTTCTAGAACTGAAGTAGAACGAAAATAGAACTATTCTCACTATAAAAGAGCTAAATTCAAGATCACCATCAGAACTGGAATTATTCCAATTCAGCTTCAAATGTTAAGTGGATACTTAAATCGATTTTGAATTAGATCTTGACCTGTTCCTGGACCAAAGTCATAGCAAAAATAACAAATATAATCTATAAACTACAATCAGAATTAGAATCTGAACTGAAATCTGAATTGTAACTTTAACAAGAAGAATTTAAGCTAGAACTGAACTAGAATCCTAACTAAAACTAGATTCTGTACTGTAATTTGAATTGGGATCTGAATATGATTAGGATCTGAAATCTAAACTAGAATCTGAAGAACAACGTAATGTGGATTCTGAACTATACTCTGAATAACAATCTAAGCTTGAATCTGAAATTGATCCTGAACTATGAATCTGTACTGGACTCTGATCCAGAACCTAAACTCTGATCCAGAACCTAAACTAGAAATTTAACTAAAATCTGAATTATAATCGAAGTGAATGGTTGTGATATAAATTCTGAACTATAGTGTGAACTTGAATTAGATTATAAACTATATGTAATATGAATTAATCACTATTTTAACTTGAATATGAACTTGAGTCTTAATTGAAATCTGATCTACAGTCTGAACTTGAATCCCAGCTGGAGTTTGAACTAATCTAGAATCTTAAATAGAGCTAGAATCAAACTTGATCTTAAGCGTGAATCTGATCTAGACTATGAATTAAAATCAAAACTATATCTTTAACTATAATATGAATTGAAATCTGAACTTAATCTAAACTAGAATTTTAACAATAACTTGATCTTGAATTGAATCAGATCCTGAACTAGAACTTAAACAACAATTTAAGTTAAAATCTGATCTAGAACCTGAACAACAATCTAAGGAATTAAACTATAATATGATTTAGATCTAGAACCTAAAATAAAATCGGAACTGATATCTGGTTTAGAATTTCTTTAACTATAATATCAACTGAAAACTGATCTAAAATCTGAACTAGAATCTGAGCCAGAATCAAAACTACAATTTCTGAAATTTTATTTAGAATCTGAAATTGATTCTAAAATTAGATCACAATTTATGCACAATCTGAACTATAATCTAAACTACATTCTAAAGTAGATCCCAAACTATATGTATGGGAATCTTATAGAAAATCTGAAATAGTTTCTAAACTAGAAACCTAAGTAAAATCCTAACTGGATTCTAAATTAGCTCCTGAACTACAAAATAAACTAGAATCTGATCAACAATCTGGGCTTGAACTAAAATCTGAACTAGAATCAACATTTTAATTACAATTTCTCATTTAGAGATCCCAGACATCTGAACTGGAATCTGAATTAGATTCTGAATTAGAATTTGAGATAGAAGTTGATCATAGATCAGAACAAGAATTAATAATCTGAAATATATTATAAACTAGAGCCCGAACTTAACGAAAAGGAATCTTATAGAAATTCTGAAATAGTTTCTGAGCTAGAATATTAAGTGGAATCTAAAGTAGATCCAAACTACAAACTGAAATTAACAATTATCCACGATCTGAGCTTAAAACTTAACTTTAATGTAAATTATTTTCTAAACTAGATTCTAGACTGGAATCTAAAACATATTACAACTCACAATCTGAAACCTAATTTCATCTAGAATTTTTAGATTTCAAAATAGAGTTTGATCTTCAATCTGATCTATAATTTCAACAAAATATAATCAAAAATTTCAGCAAATCTTGAGCAGATTCTGAACTAATGAAAGTGAACTAAAAAATTATTTTAATGAATGTTCATTCCAATAATTTTTTAAAAAATATTCTGTCACTCCTCCTTTTTTCTATAACACACGTGTTTGATTAAATTTGTTCTTCCAACGGAAGTTATTATAATTATTTTCACAAACTTCCATCAACAAATTTCTATAGATTTTATAAAAAAAAATAATAATAAATAAACCATAAATAAATTTTTATAATCTCTATTACCGATTTTTATTAACAAAACACATCATTTTTATTGTTTTTTTTCTAAAAATCTCTTATTAAAAAATTAAAAATAACTTTAAGCTTGAGTGCGTACGCAGCAGCCAATAACATCCGTTTCCGTTAATGGACAAAATTTTTATGTCAAACAGCAACAACAACAACATATTGTTTTCTATTTGAAAATTTTTATTTAAGTTTTATTTTTACAAATTCATCATTCTTTTGTTATAGAAAATTTAAAATAAAAAACAGAAAAACAAAAACATTTTTAAAGGAGTGTAATTTGTTGTCAAAATCATGTTTTTATATACTTTTATGTCATTATGTGTGTATGTATGTGTGTGAGTGTGTGTGTTTGTTTGTTGTTTATTACTTATGGGTTTGACAAATTACTACTAATTTAAATATTTGAAATTCTATTGAAAATGTCGAATACAATTTCATATTGAAATGACTGTATTCATTCAAGCAATAACAATTTCAAACATACTGTCGTAATAATATTGAAAATAAATATAATTTTTAGAAAAGTACGTCAATAAAATGGGAATGAAAGAGTGTCGATACAATGGGAAGATTTTCGCACTTGAACAGAAAAAAGGTTTATCAACATCGACCCAATAGAAATAATAATTTCGTGGCATAAAATCATTTTGTGAAGATTTTCATATGTTTAGAACTAAACTGGATCTAGAACTGAACTAAAAATGAACTAGAACTGAAATAGAACTGAACAGAACTAGAATTGAACTAGAACTGAACTAGAACTGAACTAGAACTGAACTAGAACTGAACTAGAACTGAACTAGAACTGAATTAGAACTAAACTAGAACTAAACTAGAACTGAACTAAAGCTGAAATAGAACTGAACTAGAACTGAACTAAAGCTGAACTAAAACTGAACTAGAACTCAACTAAAACTCAACTGGAACTCAACTAGAACTGAACTAGAATTGAGCTAGAATTGAACTAGAACTGAACTAGAATTGAACTAGAATTGAACTAGAATTGAACTAGAACTGAACTAGAACTGAACTAGAACTGAATTAGAACTAAACTAGAATTGAACTAGAATTGAACTAGAATTGAATTAGAATTGAACTAGAATTGAGCTAGAATTGAACTAGAACTGAACTAGAACTGAACTAGAACTGAATTAGAACTAAACTAGAATTGAACTAGAATTGAACTAGAATTGAATTAGAATTGAACTAGAATTGAGCTAGAATTGAACTAGAACTGAACTAGAACTGAACTAGAACTGAATTAGAACTAAACTAGAATTGAACTAGAATTGAACTAGAACTGAACTAGAATTGAACTAGAACTGAACTAGAATTGAAATAGAACTGAACTAAAGCTGAACTAAAACGGAACTAAAACTGTACTAAACTGAACTAAAACTGAACTAGAACTCAACTAAAACTCAACTGGAACTCAACTAGAACTGAACTAGAATTGAGCTAGAATTGAACTAGAACTGAACTAGAATTGAACTAGAACTGAACTTGAACTGAAATAGAACTGAACTAGAATTGAACTAGAACTGAACTAGAATTGAACTAGAACTGAACTAAAACTGAACTAAAACTGAACTAAAACTGAACTAGAACTGAACTAAAACTGAACTAGAACTGAACTTGAACTGAACTAGAACTGAACTAGAATTGAACTAGAACTGAACTAAAACTGAACTAAAACTGAACTAAAACTGAACTAAAACTGAACTAAAACTGAACTAAAACTGAAGTAAAACTGAACTAAAACTGAACCAGAATTGAACTAAAACCGAACTGAACTAGAACTGAACTAAAACCGAACTAAAACTGAACTAAAACTGAACTAGAACTGAACTAGAAATGGAATCTGAGTTTAAATCTGTCATAATTAAAAATTCCGAATGGATGAATTCAATTTTAAGGGAATTTAAGAAACGATTACTTTCCTGCTCTGTCTTTTTCCACTAAATTTATGAAATCGCTTGAAAGTACAAAACGCTCAAATAGTAGTTTTCATACAATTTTTGTCCACTCCTGTCTCCCTTTCATAACCCCATTAACATTTGTAGAAAATTATCAACTTCCACTGAAGAGTGTATCTTTTATGATTTTTGTTTCTTTTTGTTATTTATTTTCGGTGTATTTAATGTGAACTTAAATTTAAATTATTTAACAAATTTGTTGTTGTTGTTATTTGTAACTTATAAAAATCCCCAACTAAAAATAATAACAAAAAAGAGGTTTCGAAAACAGAAAGAAAAAAGAGGTATTAAATGTATTTTTGTTATTTCTGGCTTTTTTTTGTATGTAAATGGTCACCCAAGTGAAACAATTTCTATAGTTTTTTTGTTATTGTTGTTATTTTATTTTTAAGTTTTTTTGTTAATTTTTTTGTATTATTTTGTATTATATTCTGATGATGACTGATGGTAACTGAGGTGTGACATTCAATGTACGTATAATTGCATAAATGAGAATGTTCATAGTTTCTTATGTGTGTGTATGTGTGTGTTTATTTGAAAATTTTTAAAACAAAAACATAAAAATAAACTTATTTTTATTAAGCAAGTTATGGCTTAAGCGAAATAGGCGCAAATTTGTTAATAGAAGATTTAAATGAGTCAGAACTAACGGTCAGTTGGTGAGGAACGGGTTATTTAAATGAAGATTATGTAACGATGACTTAAAGATAAAATAAGGAAAACTTTCAATTGTAATAAATTTTTAAGTTGTTTTTAGACTACATCGGGTTAAGGTTCCAAAACTATATATCAATCGAATGTATGCAATTATAGCTTTCTTTTGGTATCTTAATTCGTTTAATTCTTTTTTACATTCAAAAGTTCTAAAGAAATTTAAACAGCAACAAAATATATGGGAATTATTTTCATATCAATGGAAAAAGCATTCGACAGACTGGTTCAAAGGGTATTAAATTATATATGGTTTAAAAGTGTTCCTTCGCACCTTTCTTCAGACATTCAAAAGTTCTACACACATTTATTTAAAATTCAAAATTTTTGAAAGTATTTTCGTTGAAATGAAAAAAATTGTATAATAAATTGTTTCAAATGGGAATAAAAATATACATGGTTTAAAAGTATACAGTAAGAGCTTTCTTTGGGTAGTAAATTTGTTTAAATAATTTTTGGCTTAATAGCAAACACATTTTTGTGAAAATCATTTTTCATGCAAATATTATTATTCGACGGAATCGTCCAGCGGGGTATATGGTATATATGGTTTAAAAGTGTACACTTAAAGCTTTATCTCGTTTTAATGCCTTTTCAATCGGATTCGCAGTTCTTCACAAATAAAAAGGGAAAAGTGTTTCCCAGATGGTTTGAGAGATGGAAGGGAGATGTACACTTATATGTGTCCCCTGTTGGTAAAATTCGGTTAATTTCTTTTGATCCGGAAAAAAAAGTTCACAAATTTAATTAAAATAAAAATTTGTCAATATTTTTATTTAAATGGGAAAAGTATTCGACGGATTTGTCCAAACGGGACTGAAAGAACACATGGACCAAAAGTGTACATGTAGTTTTCTTCATGTAAAATTGTTAAACACCTTTTGACTCTTTACAATTCTACACACATTTCTAGTAAATATGTTAAATATGCTAAGGAGTGAGATGGAAAAATTCTTAACACACATATATGTTAATAAAAATGAAACACTAAATTTAAAATTTTATTTTTTCTTTATTTGATTGAAATTAGTACTGTAATTTACAAAAAAAAAATATATTTTTATAATTTTTATCAGTAGTGAACCTTTTTCGGAAACTCTTCCATTAACTTTTTTTATAAATCTCTCTATCACTTTGCTCGAACAGACAGTCCATCTCGTTTGCAATCTACCACACTTTTTGACACATTTAATGTGCTCTTTAATTATATTTTAACGAGAGTTCAATATTCCTCCACTGGTCTTATTGTGCATTGCTCTTATGCCATACAAGAGCTGGCTTACCATAGCGACAGGATGCCAAATCAGGCAAAAAATAAGCGGACAAGTTATAAGGTCTTATGAACGGAAGCAGCCTTTTTTTGTAAAAATTCCTTGATGTACATTCGGTATTAATAGAGTCCGTTGTAACAAATTATTGGTTTCATTTGTGGCAGCTGCATATTGCTTGTCATACTAAGAACTTTTTGTGAAATTTTTTCCGCTTTTGGGCCTTGATATTCTCTCGAGCATCAGTAACATAAAATTATGCCGCAAGAATATTTTTTTTTTATAAAATTTGACTTTAATTTTCGTGCTCTGTTTTTGACCTTTTGAGGAACTTTTGAGCCATGTTTCCGAGCAATGAGCTAATCGGGCTGTTTTCCTATCTGATGTGCTGGGAGCTCCTTTGATAATGTTTTCTATTTTTTTTGGCTCAGGAGAACTATTAATTTTTCCTTAACCAATAAATAAGTTGTCCCAGTAACAGTTTAATAACTCCCTATAATAATTTTCTGCTTCGCTGGAAAATAATTACAATAATTCGGTTTTAAAAAGAGAAAAATAATCTTATTTTTACCTGCCCAATTATAAAGCTTTTTCTATCCTTTTTGTCCTAATTTCTTCTACTTATAAATAAATTATTTAGATTTGAATTTCCAATAACATTTTAATATTCCATTTACTGCCATCTAATACTATCAAACCCCCCTTCATCGCCAAGTAATTTTAAGGAATCTATTATAAACAATTTATAAACATGTCTAATCATGCAATATGCAATTTATATTCATAATATCATTTCGACATCAAATATTCAAATAAACATCATTAAACATTTTCATTGTTAAACTGTCTATTCAAAATCATGTCATAAATTTTCAAAAGAAATTATTTTTACAACAAAAAAAAAGTAAGAATTCTATATATCGAATCTTCGATACCCTCCACTACAAATGCGTGTAAAGTAAATACGTGATATTTCGTACATACACACTCACTAACTTATACGTGTAAACGTTTTTATACCCACCACCACCACAAGTGCTGAAGAGGGTATATTAATTTAGTTATTGCTGGTTTAAGGCAAAGAAGGAATCATCTTAGACCCCATAATCTGTCTGTCTGTCTGTCCGTTTGTCTATTGTTGGCACACTCAAATCCACAATAATTGACAGATCCCAATGATATTTGGCCAGAGTATTTCTTATAGGCCTAACAAGTATCCTATTTAAAACCAGAAAAATCGGTTAAGTATATAAGAAGATATAAACCGATATCTGGGGCAATCTATATGTTCAAGCGAAGATCATTTGTAATGTCCATTATAAATCGACATATTCAGTCAGTCAGTACAAAAGAAACTTAATTTTATGACATTAAAAGCCTGTTTCACTATGTCGAACGAAAGCTTTCGTTTCGTTTGTGCACGAAAGAAAACTGATTTGGGTTTCTATAAATTTATATTATTGTCGTCTATGCGAACAATGAGTTGAACGAAAACATAGAAGTTTTCACACAAAATTGGGTTTCTGTATTTCGAACGACTCGAACTGAAATATCAAAATCAGTCGCTTGTTATTAAACTTTCGCTTGACTGAATTTCTGAATGAAAAACTATAAAAATGCATACCATATTCTCATGTTCTGCTTATCCATCCTTTTTCAACAAAAACGAACAAAAGCTTCGTAACTGGCTTCCGTTCGCTTGAATTTTCGTTCGACATAGAGAAACAGGCCATAAGTGTTTATGTGTTATATGATATTTCCAACAATAGACAGATCGTCTCAGATTTTAATTTGATACAAGAATGTATATACATTATAAGGTCCTAGATGATTTCTTCTGAACGTTACACACGTAATGACAAAGTTAATATACCCTCGCCACCACTGTGCATTTTTTTGTTTTTTCCTAATAAAAAAACTTACATAACTTTTCTAAAAATTTTATATGAAAACAATTTTGAAAATTATAATAAAATAATAAAAAAAATAAACATTTAATAGTTATTGATCAAACAAGAACAAGAAAAAACGATTATCATATTTATTACAAAATTACCTGACATATGAAAATTTACTCAGAATTTTGTTATATTTTTTGCCGTAAACAAATTGTATTAAATTTATTTATGCATATGAAAATTAACTTCTCTTTCTCTCTCCCTTTCTCTCTCCCTTTCTCTCTCCCTTTCTCTCTCCCTTTCTCTCTCCCATTCTCTCTCGCTCAAACACACCTGTTTAGTCCTTTAACTGTTTAAATTTTCAAAAAATTAAAGAAAATAAGAATAAGTAAAACGGTTAAGCCCGACCATGTAATACCTGCACCACAATATTGATTGTATATGACAGCTACGAAAGATTTATGAACGACCCTCGTAAAATTATCTTTACTGATTTGAAATTTATGGAATTTATATATTTGAAAAAGATTTTTTCTGGGGGGGGGGTTATATCAGAGCTAGAAGAAATAATGGAGCGACTCTCGTATAATTCAGAACATAGATTTTAGATTATGTTTATCTTAATTTGTCTAGTTGTTAATACAAATACAAAGTTTAAGTAAGATATATGCCTATCAAAGTTATATTTGGAAAGGAGCTTGTATGGAACCTATGAGAAGTTATGGACCAACTCTCGCATAATTCGGCACATGGATTAAGAATTCTTAGTTGAATTTTGTTGAAATCGCTTTATATATGGGACTTTTATGAGCTGACTTGTATTGGAGCTTCCCAAAATATTCATCTGACCGATTTCAATGAACTTTTTCCCTGGGCCAAAATAATTTTAGGTACCAAATGGGACCTGTAACGTGTTCACAACATTTACATCAACAACCAGCCAGATAGACAGATGGATGAACATATTTCAATCAATTCAAAATGTATTTCTGAGTCAAACTGTATGTAACAAACATTAGCATATACCACCTATGGTGGTGTAGGGTATCAAAACATATTTTTATTTATTAATATTTTTATAAACGTTTCAAAAAAAAAAAAAAAAAAACTGGCAAAAAAAATAAAATAAATTTTTGACATGAAAAATTGTAGTCATGATATAATGGGCCTGCTGTTGTTGTTGTTGCTTTGATTAAGAGCATTTTGTTATTCTGGTTTTTAGTAAATATTTCAGACAAAAGGAGCAGGAGAAGAATTAGTTATTGTGGCTAAAAAGAAGAGTTTGTAAAAATAACAAAAATTATAATACAATAATCATTATAGTAACAAAAAAAATGTACAATAAAAGAAACCAACAACAACAACAATTGTTACAAAATTACCACCCACCAGGATATAAACCACGAAGCTTTACTTTTACATACACATTTATACACATGCAATTTTCTATATATAGAAATAGGAATATATTTTTTAATGCAAAGATGGAAACTCATGCAATTATTTAAAAAAGCTTTAAGAAATTTAATCAGTTTTTTATTTTAAAGAGAGCTTTTAAAAAGCTTTCTAGTACAGATTTTTTATGAACAATTATAAAAGCTTTAATCTCCTAGAGTTTTATTATAATTAACTGATTTTTGAAAAGACTTTTTTAGCTTTAGTTTAAATAGGTTTAATTAATTTTTATTAAGAGCTTTTAAAAAACTTTCATTAAGAGCTTTTTTGTAATGAAAACTTAAATTGTTTAAGTTTTTCTATATTCCAAGGTTCTACTTGGAAATTTTATAAATCTTTAATTTTTAAACGAGCTTTTAAAAAGCTTTCGTAATGAGCTTTTACTACGGAGAACTTAAATTTATTGAAAGCTTAAATCTATGTTTTTTTCTTATTACGTTTATATAAAATCTCATTTAACAAATAAGAGTTATTTTCAGTTTAATTATTTTATGTTTAAGATTCTTCGTAAGTTTTCAAAAGCTTTTATATAGAAATCTTTAAATTATAATAATTTCAATGAGATTTCGACACTTTAAGTCTAAATAGAATATTAATAATAAATTTAATTATTCAATTAAAAGAAAATCTTTTAAATTTCTGCACTAAAAAAATCTAGAAACTTTAAATATAAAAAGCTCTATATATAATTTCGCTAAAATTTTAAATTTTCACTAAATTTAAAAATTTCACTAAAATTTTAAATTTTTCATAAAATTTTAAATTTTCACTAAAATTTTAAATTTTCACTAAAATTTTAAATTTTTCATAAAATTTTAAATTTTCACTAAAATTTTAAATTTTTCATAAAATTTTAAATTTTCACTAAAATTTTAAATTTTTCATAAAATTTTAAATTTTCACTAAAATTTGAAATTTTCACTAAAATTTGAAATTTTCACTAAAATTTGAAATTTTCACTAAAATTTGAAATTTTTACTAAATTTTAAATTTTCACTAAAATATGAATTTAATTAAATTTTAGTGAAAGTTAAATTTTCACTAAAATTTGAAATTTTCACTAAAATTTGAAATTTTCACTAAAATTTTAAATTTTCACTAAAATTTTAAATTTTTCATAAATTTTAAATTTTCACTAAAATTTTAAATTTTCATAAAATTTTAAATTTTCACTAAAATTTGAAATTTTCACTAAAATTTGAAATTTTCACTAAAATTTGAAATTTTCACTAAAATTTGAAATTTTCACTAAAATTTGAATTTTCACTAAAATTTGAAATTTTCACTAAAATTTGAAATTTTCACTAAAATTTGAAATTTTCACTAAAATTTGAAATTTTCACTAAAATTTGAAATTTTCACTAAAATTTTAAATTTTCACTAAAATTTGAAATTTTCACTAAAATTTGAAATTTTCACTAAAATTTGAAATTTTCACTAAAATTTGAAATTTTCACTAAAATTTGAAATTTTCACTAAAATTTGAAAATTTTTAAAATTCAAATTCAAGTAAAATTTTTAAAATTTCACCAAAATTTTAAAATATCTCAAACATTTTTTAATTTCACTAAAATTTTAAAATTTCGCTGAAATTTGAAAGTTTTCACTAAAATTTGAGATTTGCACTAAAATTTGAAATTTTCACTAAAATTTGAAATTTTCACTAAAATTTGAAATTTTCACTAAAATTTGAAATTTTCACTACAACTTGAAATTTTTACTTAAACTTAACATTTTTGTTAAAATTGTGGGATTTACATTTGCATGACCCCACCTCCGTTTGACAGGTTACAAACCTTGTTAAATTGGTATTTTATAAACTATTTTTTATTTTATTGTTAATAAATATTTCATGTTTATAAAAATATATGTTTCATATATTTTTTATATAAGAACGAGAAAATATTTGCATGTGAAATATAGTTTTTATATATTATACACATGTGTGTGTTTGTCCATAAATATGGAAGAGTATTAGTTGTTGTGCATGTATTATTATTTTCCATTTGTTATTTGTTTATTTATTATCATGACAAATAACAATTATTATAATAATATTTTTTGTTTGTTGTTTGTGTATTAAATGCTAAAAACAGTACAAGGTTGTTATTTTTTCAGAAATTATTATTGCATATTTTTTCGATAATTTATAGCGTTTTGTTTCAAATCTCTATGAGTTTGAGTGCTTTTTTAACTTTCGGTTATTTTCATGTCAAAACATTTTTGTTGACGTGATTTTGTAAAATTAAAAAACATTATTTTGTTATTTTCATTATTATTAAATTTTTTTGCATATGAATATTTTTTGACTTTTGTTACATTTAGAATATTGAAATATTTTAGAATATTAATGTTTGGGTAAATGATATGAATGTTTTTAAGGAGGATTTGGAAGGAAAATTTGAAGTTATGTGGAATATTAAATGCCCTTTACTATAGTCAGCCGAAAGTTTTCTTAGTTAAGATTAAAATGACTGGGAATCTGATTCCTATAGATTCACTATAATGTGTAAAGTTTTAATTATTTTTCTAATTTTATTAAATTGAAAAATGCCAGACGGACGGACAGACTTCTGAGTATACCTATATTTCTTCGGAATGTGGTCTCTTTAATAAAACCAAACTTAAACCTATAAAATTCCGTCCAACATTTCAATATTTTTTGTATTCTGGTAAAAGCTCAATGTGCCTTATCACTTTCATTCTTTTCAAAAAAGCCAGACAACGTGACATACATAATTCTATTCCGAATTTGATAAAACCTGAAATGGGATATACTTTACGGTCTCCTTGGTACAACAAAACTCACGTTTGTCACTTGCTGTCAAAAGTGTATTCATTTCGATTCCTTTTTCTTTTCGTATAAGAAAGACGGAAAGACGGATGGACTGCTAGACAAAATGAAATCTATTCTGAATTCAATAACATTGACATTTGTATATACCTTTTAGGTCTCCTTAATTAAACTGCAATGAAGGTTACTACTTTCGACTCAGAAAAGAATTGTTTTCCTGTATTCTGGCAAAAATTCCAATATCTAACTTTTCCTTGTTCTTTTCAAATATGGCTGACAGATAGGTGCACAGCTGGACAAGCCTGAATCTATTCTGAATTTGAAAGGATCAAAGTCGAAATACAGTCTTCTCTTATTTCTGCTTAAAAATGTTATATTTAGTTGTACTCAAACCTCTTTGACCCTTAACTTCTATTATTTTTCGCAACACGTTCGATGGACAGATGGACAGAATATTAGTTCATACATACCTTTAAATCCTTTTAATAAAACTAAGCTGAAATTCATTTATTTCTACTCAACTATGGATCATTTTATTCTTGTCAAAGTCCCATCAACACTTTTTCCTAAGCCAGACGGACAGACAGCTAAGTATATCTGAATATTTTATGAATTTGATAGGATCTAAATTTATAAATACTTCAAAGTCGCCGCAATAAATCTATAAGAACTGAGAACTGTCATAATAATTTTAATCAGCTGAAAAAATTAAAACTGTAGGTTTAGTGATTTCGTTTTTATTAAATAATATGTTTGTATGTTTGTTAAGAAATTTTCGTTTTCAGTCCTTATTGAATTTTATCTATTTTTATTAAAACATTTTTCTAAATTAATTTTTTTTTCTGTTGTTTTTTCAAAGACGGACGGAGGAACAGACAGCTGGATTTATCTAAGTCTATTTCGATTTTAATAGAAATTTAGATTCTAATATGGTCTCCCTTATAATCTCCCTTAATTTCAACAATTAAAAAACTTACACTACAATTTATTAATTATTTTTTAAAAAATGCATTAATTTGTAATATTCTGGTCAAAGTTTAATGTCCCTTTAATTTTTTTCTTTCTTGTATTCTTTTTCTCTTTCATTTATCATTTTCATTCTTCTCCTCATTTTCAGTATTTCTATTATTGCTCTTAATTCTATACAGAATTTTATTTTGTAGGGGATTTTTACTTTTGTTCCTCTAATTAATGTTTATTGTATAAAATTTTTTTTATGATATTAATTTTTGTTGTCATTCTTGTCATCATCGTCATTATTATCATTAAATTTATGACAATGATCATTTTTGTGTTATTTTTTTTTATTTTTCGTTAGAGGGAATTATGCGTTTCAGTTCTTTTTGCTCATATTTTTATTATTATAATGATAATTGTCAATGTCTGTTACATTAGTTAAACAAAGTCATAATAATGGCAAAAAAAGAGATGTTTGTGAAATGAACAAAAAATTAGGAAATGTTTTTTTTATTAGCTTGACATTTAGAAAAAGGTTTGAAGCTAATATAGTGACAAAAACAAAAGTGCTGAAAATAAAGGATTTTTTTAAGCTTTTTAATGAGAAATTCTTTAATGAAAAAATAATTGTTAATAAACATGTAATAATTTCATATGTAAGCGAAATTTTAAAAGTTTAGTGAAAATTTACATTTTAGCGAATATTTGACATATAAAATTTTAATGAAATTTAGTTGAAAATTTCAAAATTTAGTGAAAATTTAAAGTTTTAGTGAATATTTCAAATTTTAGTGAAAATTTCAAATTTTTAGTGAAAATTTAAATTTTAGTGAAAATTTCAAATTTTAGTGAAAATTTCAAATTTAGTGAAAATTTCAAAATTTTAGTTGAAAATTTCAATTTTAGTGGAAATTTCGAAAATTTTAGTGAAATTTTCAAATTTTTTGTGAAAAATTTCAAATTTTAAGTGAAAATTTAAAATTTTAGTGAAAATTTACAATTTTAGTGAAATTTCAAATTTTAGCTGAAATTTCACAATTGTTAGTGAAAATTTTCACAATTTTAGTGAAAATTTCAAAATTTTTAGTGAAAATTTCAAATTTTAGTGAAAATTTCAAATTTTTGTGAAAATTTCAAAATTTTAGTGAAAATTTCAAATTTTAGTGAAAATTTCAAATTTTAGTAAAATATCAAATTTTAGTGAAAATTTCAAAATTTTAGTGAAATTTCAAATTTTAGTGAGAATTTCAAATTTAGTGAAAATTTCAAAATTTTAGTGAAAATTCAAAATTTTAGTGAAAATTTTCAAATTTTAGTGAAAATCTTTCAAATTTTAACGTTCCATGAAAATTTCAAAATTTTAGTGAAAATTTCAAATTTTAAGTGAAAATTTCAAATTTTAGTGAAAATTTCAAATTTTAGTGAAAATTTCAAATTTTAGTGAAAATTTCAAATTTTAGTGAAAATTTTCAAATTTTAGTGAAAATTTCAAATTTTAGGTGAAAATTTCCAATTTTA